>JAJPUD010001946.1:0-42376 GCA_023553655.1 Myrmecobius fasciatus | reverse complement strand
CTAAAAAAACTCACTAGTTTGTCCCTTTTCCTTGGTGATCCAGGACACATTCTCTTATTAACATTGTTGACAGAAGTGACTTCTTCGTGAAGAAATTCCTGGCCTGAAGAACACATCCTGACACACTAAGTTTAATGCTAACTATTCTCTGAGGAATGCAAAGAACATGTAACCAAGATGGACTTTCCCCCAGGCTAGCCTGTTAAGTCATAGATTGCAAAAAAGGTGAGAAATTAATGACTATAGTTCCCCCTTAAGCTCAAGAATTCCTGGAATCAGGCCTTGGATGGCAGTCTAATATATAAAATTGACTTGCGGAGTCATCTAATTGCTTACTCAAATTGACACATCTGTAATTTTTTGAAGAGGAAATAACAAATTGGTTTATTCTGATTCTGTTTCATGTTTTGTAGAAGTCCAAGTTGTAACTTGGTTCTGATAAATATATTTGTATACAAACCCATCACTACAGAGACAACACAAGGAGAGAAAGAACCAGACCCTGCACCATTAGAACTATAGTTGTTCTGTTCTCTCCATTATGCAAAGCTCAAATGGTCCCTTTCCTTCAACAATTCCTCTCCTCTCAAGATGGCTCTTTCTCACCAATTTTTTCTCTTCTCTGCTCTACCCCCCATCTCACTACTTACACAGTCACCACTCTGATGCAGACCTTCATCCTTTCTTACCTACACTATTGCAAAAGTCCCATCAGTTCCCTGCTTCTAATCTCTTCCCATCCTCCACACGGGTGTCAAAGTGAATCCTATTAAGTGCAGTTCTGACCATGTCACTCCTTAATAAACTAATGTTTCCTATTTCCTCTATAAACTCCTCTGTGGGACTTTTAAGCCCATCACAACCTAGCCTCTACTATCCTTCCCAGTCTTTCCTTTCCACACCCTTCAGTGTGGTCAAACTGACTTTTGAGCTGATCCATACACTTGGTGCTCCATCACCCTACTTCTTTCTTCTGTACTGACTGCCCTACTTACCCCATGCCTGGACTGCATTCCCTCCTCATGAAATCATTTATTTCCTTCAAGATTCAGCTCAAGGATCATTTCCTGTAAGAAGTCTTTCCTAATTCCCAACAACAATAATTCCTAGTCCTTCCTCCTTGAATGACTTCATATTTATTCTATATTTATTATGTGTTAATACCCATATATACTATATATGTATGTACATATGTGTGTATATATATATGTGTGTGTGTGTAGTTGTATATATATATGTGTGTGTGTGTGTGTGTGTAGTTGTGTGTGTATATATATATATATATATATATATACACCTACACATGCACAAGTGTTTTCTTTCTTAATAGAACACAATCTCCTCTGGAAGAAGCACTATTTCATTTCTGTGATTATATTCCTAGGACCTAGCAAAATGATAAGCACATAGCTAGCCTTTATTATGCTTGTTGGTTGATTGACCTGTACATATATATAGGCCAGTTCAATACAAACTGCACAGTAACACACTGGCTTCTTTCAATACCCACCAAAAATGTGGTACAAACACCCACCTCTCCGTTCAGCTCTCAAAGGCAGTCCAAGATGCAGCCTGCTACCCCTTTCTGCTTCTCTGCCCTTCAGGAGTCCACCCCACCTTTCTATAGTAACACAGCCCAAACCTTTGAAGCCTTTGGAGAGGAAGGAGGTCTGTGTCCCGGGCAGATGCACAGCAGTCTTTCTTACCAATCACATTAGCAATCTGCTTGAGAGAGCATATCTTTGCTAATTGAGATGCATAACCCTGGGACTGCCAAGGCTGTCCTGATGCCTCAGAGAATGAGAGGCAGAGCCCTCTACCCTTGAACACCTTCCATTTGTCAGCCAGGATTTAAATCAATGAAATCTAGCCATGTCACTCCTCTGTTCAAAAGCCTTAAATGGTTTCCAATCACTAACCATTAAAAAATGCTTGTTGAATTGTTGAACCAAGTGAAGCTGCCTGACATTCAAAGACCTCCACAATCTGGCACTATCCTACTTTTGCAGCATTATCTCAGATTATTCTCTTCCACATATTCCACACTGCAAAGAATGCAACTTTTTATATTCTATAAATGCCCCCCCCCACATTCTGCCCCTTTTCTGCCTTTGCTTATGCAGTATTTTATGCCTGGAATGTCCCAAAGTAACCTTCTTTGAATTCCTACCCGTTCTTTAAAAGACATCAGTGTTTAAGAGAGATGCAAGATCCAGGGTGTAAAGTCAAATGCTACAAACTACATAAAGTCTCCCTATATCCTCTTAATCCGGAGGCAGTAATGAATTTACGCTCTGGATCTTGCATCTCTCTTAAACACTGATGTCTTAGGCTATATTATAGTAATTTCTATAGATCATATTCCCATTTTAGATAAGAATTATCTTTCTATATTAATGTTCTATATCTTCCAGTTCCAAATTTAGGGTTTTGCACATGTAAAGGGATTAACAAATGTTTGTTGGATTGAACCTTTTGGTTCAAAGCTGTTCCCATCAGAACTTAACTATCATGATGCCATTACTTTTGGTTCCTGCTATCTCCTAGGTGATAAATTGTAGTAACTAATCAATCACATAAATTCATCTCCGTAAGTATGGTGACTGATATGCTATTCCTTCTAGGTGAGGTAAATCTTTAACCCAGAAGTCTTTTGGCCCAAATCTAATTAAGGGGAAATTTCAAATACCTGGAATGTGATTAGGAAAAGTATTTTGGAAGTTAGTAGTAGTGAGAGAGAGTAATCCCTTTCTCCTTTAATTTTGATCTTTTGCTTGGACATGACCTTTTAGTTTTATCACCATTATATGTGGGAACGAAAAGCAGTTGCCCTTCCAGCTTATTCCACTGCAAGCCTCTCCAGAAAAAAGTGTCTTTTAGAGAGATAAAGAAAGATTTGTCATATATGTTTGTGTGCATATTTGTGGATATCTTTGATCTTTGTATTGTCAGGGCTTGGTATAATGCCTTAAACTAATTAAGTTCTTTGTAAATGTCTAGCATTAGTAGACACCTAATAAATAAACATATATTGATTGATTAGAAAGAATGGTAGACTTGGATTTAGGTAAACCTGAGTTCAAACTTAGATTCATATACTTACTAGCTGTGTGACCCAGGGAATGTGACAATTTCTAACTATCACAATTTCCTCATAAATACAATGAGATAGTAATAATACCTACCTCCCAGAACTGCTAGGGGAGGTGGGAGAGATTTCAAATAAGATCATATTTAGGAAGCATGTTTAAGCTTAAAGCACTATATAATGCTAGCTATGAATGGATGAATGCATGTCTATGACTTTCAATCTCAATTCTTGCTGGAGGAAGAGGAGAGAATTATTAATGATCCAAGTGATGGAGATGGAATCAAGAATACCTGTGGTACATACTGTATTACCTAAGGGGAGTATCTCCCATGTGTCTATCTACTCCACTGGCATAAAATGCTAAGCCCCTACTTTGTTTTATCTCTCCTTTACCTCAGAGGAATTTCTCCAGGAGGGACAGTCAGCTTCCCATTCTGGCTTGTTGGTTCTTTGAATTAGGATTCCATTGCAGTCAGTGAGGATAAAAGCAGATCTGCCATTTTCCACATCCTTTTGGGTACATGCTACATAGATGTTCCAGGTGCATACACATAGTACAACAGGTACATGGTGGGGTGGATGTAAGCCAACACATAAGTCTAAGAAGACAGGGTTCTGCCTGAGTATACCTTGAGTATTTGTAGCAGCCAAGTCATTAATTCCAGGAACTGTTCAGCATACTCCAGACAGGTACAGAAAACTCAATCTCTAGGGATGATTATTGTGTATAACTCCTCTTGTTCTTTGAATTTCTTGTGATATATAAGTACAATGACAATAACACTTATACTCCTATGTAATTTTTAATTTTTCAAGAACCAAAGGGAATAAAAATAAGCCTATAATAAGTTCCTTCTCTCCTCTTTAGAAAAAAAAATACTTTGGCAGGCTAATGTCTTATGCTGCCTTGGTGGAATCACTGCAGCAGGCTGTAAATGATGTATGAAATGAAAAATCTTTGCCCCAGTGCAACAGGAAGAAAAGCAGGACTAATAGGAGATTTGGGCACAAATGCTTATTAACCAAAGAATCCCAAACCTGAGAAATTGAATGTGAAATAACTTTTGGAGTAATAGCCCAGCTTTTTCTCCTTGGCAATAACTCTTATTCACTCTCCTATTAGTTTTTCAAGTACTTTTATCCAAACCACATCCCCAAATCATCTCATAAGGTATATTAGTCATTCACAATGCAAGAGATCAACTGATAATCATAGCATAAAATGCTAGCTTACCTAGCATTCTTAACTTTACAAAGCACTTTCCTTACAATAACCCAGGAAAAAAGGCAATGCCTTCAGTTGAAAAAGCTGAGGGACAGAGAATTTAAGTGACTTCTCCAAGTTCATGTAGCTACTAAAACTGAGAAACAAAAGAGCAGAAATTCCAATCTTCTGACTGTTCACTTAAATACTCAATTCTCTGCTTCATGCTGTCTCCTCTAAGAAATCAAGAGCTGGGGTAGGAGCTCAGGGCATGGTGAAAAAGGCTGTCATTTCAATCTCCTCTCTGATGCCAAAAGGGTTGTATAGAGTCTGCTAAGATGAACTTCATATATTTCTGAACCATGCTTCAGAACTCTGTAAATGAATAAGTGGGACTTGTTTGTTTTCTTTTATGATCTCTTCCAGTGCTTAGCTAATCCTCAACTTTCAGTTGGTACTCAATAAGTGCTTTTTATTGATTTTAAAATCTAGATATATCCCCAGTGTATCTTTCCACACTCAAATAATTGAATTTTTTTTAGCAAATCATTGAAAAGAACACTCATTCAAATCACAACAACTTAAGTTCAAGTCTAATTTACTATTTAGTAACCCTGAGGAAGTCATTTTACCCCTAGGGCCAGTATCTCCTCATTCATGAAATGAGAAATCTGGACTAAATGCTCTTTAAGTTTCCTTCCAACCCCAACATTCTGTGAAATCTAAGAACTTCTATAATTATTATAAACTATAAGTCATTCTTCCTCATGTGCAAAACTTTCTTCTTCCCTTTCCATTTTAGTCTCTATAATAACTGAGATATATCATGGTCATCACTTTTGTGCTGTAATTTGAAGAAATGTTTTCAACTAAAAATTAGGTAAGGTAATTTTCCAAGTTAAAGAAGCTTGCTTTAGGGGCAGCTAGGTGGCGCAGTGGATAGAGCACCAGCCCTGAAGTCAGGAGGACCTGAGTTCAAATCTGGTCTCAGACACGTAACAGCTGTGTGACCCTGGGCAAGTCACTTAACCCCAATTGCCTCAGCAAAAAAAAAAAAAAAAAAAAAAAAGAAGCTTGCTTTCAACCCCATGAGTCTATTGGAACCTGGAAAATTTATTTGAAATTAAATGGGCATAGCAATTCAATACAAAAAGCATTTAGTAATTGGAGGGAAGCAAAGGGGGAAAGGGAGAAAGAGAGGGAAAGAAGGTAAAGAACAGGGGAGAGAGAGGAGGAAGGAGAAGGAGGGAAGGAGAGAGGGAAGTGGAGGGGAGGAAAAAACATTATTAAGTGCTTACTATGACTTGTGCATTGTGCCAAGTCTAGTATAACAAATTTAAAAAAGCAAAACAGACCCTCTCTTCTAGAAGCTAATATTCTAATGCAAGAAGACAACTTATAAAGGAAAACCAGGAAAAAGGGTAAAAACAGACAAAACAAAAAAGTCCCTATTCTTAAGATTTCTTTCTAATAGGGAGATGTAGAAGTGTGCATACAGATATGTGTATATGCATATATATTACACATATATGTATAATATGCTGTACATTGTACATATATACATGTTATGTGTGTCTATATGTGTATATATATATGTATGTTTATATAATGTATATGTGTTCATATATAGATATAGGGCTATAGAAAGTATAGATAGATATAGACATAGATTTGAGGAGGGAGAAAACCTGAATATTTAACGTCCTGTCCAATGCCCCAGTGAATATCATCATGTTCATTGTTTCATCACTTAAAAGGCTATTAAGAGTTACTGTAGGAAAGTGATGTTGAGTATAAAGAAGTGAGAACAATTCTTGTCCAAAAGAAACCATATGAATATTAATAACAACTCAGTTTAGGTCTTCATCTAGTCAGGGGATTCATTGTAGAACACAATAAGCTTCTTCAGGAGCTTATCTTTGTATTCCCAGTGCCCAACAGTGTCAGGCTCTTAGGAGATACTTACTAGATGCCTGAGTCAAAAAAAAAAAAAAAACAAACATGAAATGAAAAGAAATCACCAATGAATATGGACAGGGAACAAAGAGTCCATACCAAATATTATGAATCTAATTTTCCCTCCCTAGAAATGATTAAAAGTGGAAATGAGACACTTGAGAACAGAGCTGATATTTAGAAAGTGAATTGTAGTCTGAATACAACTTTTCTTGGACATGTCCTTGTTTGTTTCCAAATGCTTCTAAAATCTCAAAAACATATGTCTATAGCAGAGCAATCTGTCAAAACCACAAACTTCCTTCTTCATGTAATGACCTCTTTTCATTTCTTGAAAAAGGATGCCCATGTATTAGATTACCTGTCATCTAGGAGTGGGGGTGGAGGAAAGGAGGGGAAAAGCTTGGAACAAAAAAAAAGTTTTGCAAAGGTCAATGTAGAAAAATCACTCATATGTTTTGTAAATAAAAATCTTTTAATAAAAAAAAGAAAGAAAAAGGATGCCCAGGAAGAAGTTACTCACTATCAACTCAATGTCTTGATTGTAAATTAGAATTTCTTTAGCTCAGCTCCAGGTAATGGATCAAATAAACAGAGCACACAGATGCAAAATAGGTAGAACAATTCTAATTAGAAATAGAGAACTAAAGTTCGGTTTATGTGGTTTCGTCAAAAAAAAAATACTCACTTTTTTGAAACCAAGAGAACACTTGTTTAACTCTTTTTCCATATGCTCTGTTTGGCATGAAGAACTAAAGCTACTTTTCTGTTTCTCTTTCTGGGTCAGCAGCAACATACCTAGATAGGTCATTCTGCTGTTGGTGCACCAGGCTGAACAAAATAGTAATCAAACCCAGAACCTCTCTTGGAGAATGTCAAAAGCACTTTGCAGACATTAGTTTATCAGCACTCTCAAAATGCTTATGAGGCTGATAAAAAAAAAAAGGCTCTCTGCATTTTGCCAAATGAAGAAACTGAAGTTTTGAAGTTAAAGGGACCTGTCCAAAGACCATACAGTTAGTGAGAGATCCAAATGGAAGCCGAAATTTGAGTTAAGTCTCTTGATGCCAGATCCTTGGTATTTTGGGCCACAAATCTCCCTCATCACTTAAATATCTTTTCAAGCCCCTTTCTTTTTATAAACCCAATTTTTCCTTCTTCTATATATACTTTCGTTCACAAATTATGGTGTTTAGTAATGGAAAGACCATTAAATCTGGGATAAGGGAAACTGAGCTGATGGACAAATGATTAAGTTTCTATAAACCTCAGGTGTATAGTTACATCTATAGAATGTATGGTTTTGACCAAATGATCTCTCAGACACCTTCCCAGCTCTAATTACATTATATTTGCAGTACTGTACATCAATAATGGAGAATAAGGGCAATAGAAAATAATCTAGCCCTCAATGAGTTAACATTCTAAAGGGAGAGAAAGAACAAACAAGCAAAGAAAAAAGATAATGCACACAATGACTTACAATACTCCAACTTCAGTGCTAAAGAATTAGGAGGGAAAGGGGGCAGATTCACGAAGATTTCTAGGACTATAATATTGGTCCCAAACCAGGTAACACTTTCCTCCTTAAAAAATTGTCTAAAACTGGAGCATTTTTATTTTTTTCAGTGAATATTTATAATTTGTTTTCTTTCAAAGAAATCTCATTTTAGGGTTGCATCATGCATTCAGGGGTAACCTATATTCATGCCAATATAACATAAAATAACTAGTGTCAAGCCAGAAGAGGATACCCAAAAGCTTCTTAGCAATGGGAGACTACCAGAATTTCAAAGCAAAACTATAAGAACTAGAGAGGTATGGTTTGCATAGGATTATATAGGATCTGCAGAATCCCATTCTTTCTCTCTGTAACACCATGCCTCCTCCACCCATCCGTCCCACTTCCACCTAATACTTCCACTAAAATATTTTGGTCCTTAAACCTCCCACAGAAATCAAGAAAATTGACTCTGCATGGTCATAACCTGGGAAACACTGAACCAGGAACAGCAGCATTTCTTATTACTGTTCAACAAAATAAAGTTTTTCATTGAATTTCACCTGAAATTTAATTTAACTATAAGCTCACTCAGGTACAGATAGAGTGGGTGCTACCATGATGCTAAAATATGATATGAGTCAGGGTTTAAAAAAAAAAAGGCTGTCCAAAAAAAATATATTCTTCCCAGCAGATGTTAGGTAAGCTCCATTAGGAGAGACTACTCAGATACCCAAAGCCAACATAGTGCTTTTCATTTATAAAATGTGGATTTTTAAAAAATTGAGTTGAATGAGCCTGCCCCAAAGCTCTATTTTTAAAGGCATTACTTTGGGTTAGGGATTCATATTTCCAGGAGCCCTTTGTTAAAATACTAACACCTCCTTAAAGAATATCAAACCACCATCGTTCAATAGTGCTTTTAATTCTGTGTAATGGTTTTTCTTATAACTTCCTTAATAAGGAAGAGAAGCACTCTGAGCTAATTAATCCAAAAATAGGTAAATTCAGAAAGGGGGCAGGAACAAAGAGAGGGAAGATAACACTGTGCTTTAGTTGTTCTAAGTGAAGGCAGGCCCAATAGGGCACTATGTTGGGGAACTAAGGGAATCTAAGAAGTGCTGAATCCCCTCTACACAAGGATGAGGAAGTAGAAAAAGAGGGAATATTAAAAGGGAAAAGAGGAAGCATATAACAAGTGGATAGGGCATTTAAGGAAAAGGCTATAGATTTGGGTGGAGGTAGGATTAGTACCTAGTCTTCTGTTTTACAATCCAAGAAGGCCAAGTAACATTGATTTTCATCTTTAAGATGAGGAATCCTAGGATTTAGAGTCTGAAAGGATATTAAAGAACATTTTCCACCCTAGGGGGCGGAGCCAAGATGGCGAACTGCGAACAGCTTTCTCTGTGAACTCCCTCCGACATTCCCTCAAACCCAGACATAGTAGGCCTTAGAGCTGGTTTCTGAGTGAGGTCCTCGCCGAGCATTTGGACTACAACGCACTTCTATAGAAGATCTGCCTTGAAAGAACTCCGGGGAGGGTTAGCCTCAGTGGAAGTCGGCCGCTGGTCGCAATCGGACTCCAGCCGGGGTGGAAGTCAGGGCTGCGATAGAGGGGCGGATTTTGGGCACCCAGGAAGCCCCTGGGAGACGCCTGGGCCGCTTTGCTCTGCTTGCGGGCAGGTGCTTTGGCAGATCTTCCTTTGGAGGGGGGTGGATCGAGAACAGCTGAAAACGTGGTCCTGGTGCGAATCTAGCCCGACCAGCCTCAGACCGGAAGTCAACTCGGCAAACTGCCCCAGGGCAAATATAAATTGTTGCAGTTTTCTCGGCTTTTGACCAATATCCCAACTTTAAATCATGAGCAAGAAGCAGAAGAGAGCTCTCACCATAGAAAGCTTTTATGGAGAAAAAATAGAACAGTCCCCAGATCCTGACATTATGAAAACAATCCCAGATGAAGCCACAAAGGCAGACTTAAGTTGGTCTCCCTTTCAGAAGGCTTACCTGGATGATTGCATTAAGAATCTCAAAAGAGAGCTAGAAGAAGAATGGGGAAATAAATTGAGATCAGGGCAACAGAAATATCAAAAACTGGAAAATAGGACTGGTGAATTGGAAAAAGAAAACAGTTCACTGAAAAACAAAATTGGTGAATTGGAAAAAATCACCAATTCACTGGAAAATAAAAATGGTGAACTGAAAAACAAAATTGGTGAATTGGAAAAAGACAACAATACACTGAAAAACAAAATTGGTGAATTGAAAAAAGACAACAATTCACTGAAAAATAAAACTGGCAAAATGGAAAAAGAATGAATTGAATCCAGAAATTCAATTGGCCAGCTACAAAAGGAGCTAAAAAAGATAACTGAAGGAAATAATACTCTAAAAATTAAAATTGAACAAATAGAAGTAAATGACTCAATAAGACTTCAAGAATCAGTTAAACAAAAACAAAAAAATGAAAAAATAGAAGAAAATATGAAATATCTCCTAGGAAAAACAACTGACTTGGAAAACAGATCCAGGAGAGACAATTTAAGGATTATCGGACTCCCTGAAAGCCATGATGAAAAAAAGAACCTGGATGCTATCTTCCAGGAAATCATGAAAGAGAATTGCCCTGATGTTTTAGAATCAGAAGGCAAAATTGGCATTGAAAGAATTCACCGATCACCTCCAGAAAGAGACCCCAAAATTAAAACCCCAAGGAATATCATGGCCAAATTTCAGGACTATCGCACCAAGGAAAAGATATTGCAAGCAGCTAGAAAGAAACAGTTCAAATACCAAGGAACTGTCATTAGAATTACACAGGATCTGTCAGCTTCCACATTGAAGGATCGAAGGGCCTGGAACCAGATATTCCGAAAGGCAAAAGAACTTGGATTACAGCCAAGAATAAGTTATCCAGCTAGAATGAGCATCATCTTCCAGGGAAGAAGATGGTCATTCAATGATACAGGAGAATTTCACCTATTTCTAATGAAAAGACCTGATCTGAACAAAAAATTTGACCTCCAAATAGAGAACTCAAGAGAAACATAAAAAGGTAAAAAGGAAAACTCTTGAGAACTATATTCCTACTATAGGTATCCTTTAAAGAATGGCAGTATAATTTGATTTTTCTTTGATAATAATGGAAAAGAAATTAGAGGTGGAAGGGATACCATACTGAAAAAGAAAAAGGGGGGAGGGGGGAAAAGGAGGCAAAATAAAGTAAAAATATAGGAGGTAAAATAAGGCAAAATCTCATAAAGAGACATAGAAGATCTAATATAATTGAGGGGAAGAAGGGAGGGCGATGAGTATTGTGTAAACCTTACTCTCATTAGATTGGACTCTAAGAGAGTATATCAGACACATTTGGCTTCAAAGAAAGCACTGACCCTCCTTGTGGGAAGGTAGGAGGGAGGGGAGAAAAGGAAAGGGATAAACTAATAGAAGAATTAGGGGAAAGGTATAAAGGGGAGGGAGGGACTCTAAAGGGAGGAGGATTATTGGTGGGAGGTGGTCTTCAAGAGCAAAGTACTGGGGAGGGGGGAAGGGAGAGAGGGGAAAGGGAAGAGAAAATCATAAATCTGGGTAAATAAGATGGCAGGGAATACAGATATAGTTATTTTAACTGTGAATGTGAACGGGATGAACTCTCCCATAAAACGGAAGCGGGTAGCAGACTGGATTAAAAGCCAGAATCCTACAATATGTTGTTTACAAGAAACACATCTAAAACATAGAGATACATACAGAGTGAAGGTAAAGGGCTGGAGCAGAATCTTCTATGCTTCAGGTGAACAAAGAAAGGCAGGGGTAGCAATCCTTATCTCGGATCAAGTAAAAACAAAAATAGATCTAATTAAAAGAGATAAGGAAGGAAACTACATTTTACTAAAGGGTTCCATAGACAATGAAGCAATATCAATACTTAACATATATGCACCAAGTGGTATAGCATCCAAATTCCTAGAGGAGAAGTTAAGAGAGATGCAAGGAGAAATAGACAGTAATACTATACTAGTGGGAGATCTCAACCTTGCTCTCTCAGAATTAGATAAATCAAATTCCAAAATAAATAAGAAAGAAGTTAGGGAGGTTAACAAAAGGCTAGAAAAGTTAGGTATGATAGATCTCTGGAGGAAATTGAATGGTGATAGAAGGGAGTATACTTTTTTCTCAGGGGTTCATGGAACTTATACAAAAATTGATCATGTGTTAGGGCATAAAAACCTCAAAATCAATTGCAGAAAAGCAGAAATAGTAAATGCATCCTTCTCAGATCATGATGCAATACAACTCACATGTAATATAAGGCCAGGAGAAAATAGGCCACAAGTTATTTGGAAATTAAATAATCTAATCCTGAAGAACGAATGGGTGAAAGAGCAAATTATAGACACAATCGAAAATTTCATCCAGGAGAATGACAACAATGAGACAACATACCAAAATTTGTGGGACTCGGCTAAAGCGGTTATAAGGGGAAATTTTATATCTCTAGATGCTTACTTGCGTAAAACAGAGAAGGAGAAGATTAATGAACTGGGCTTACAATTAAAAAAGCTAGAAAAAGACCAAATTACAAACCCTCAATTAAATACCAAATTGGAAATTCTGAAAATTAAAGGGGAGATCAATAAAATTGAAAATAAGAAAACTATTGAATTAATAAATAAAAGTAAGAGTTGGTTTTATGAAAAAACCAACAAAATAGATAAGCCTTTAGTTAATTTGATTAGAAAAAGAAAAGAGGAAAATCAAATTATTAGTCTCAAAAATGATAAGGGAGAACTTTCCTCCAATGAAGAGGAAATTAGAGTAATAATTAGGAGTTTCTTTGCCCAACTTTATGCCAATAAATTTGAGAATGTAAATGAAATGGAGGAGTATCTACAAAAATATAGATTGCCCAGATTAACAGAAGAGGAAATAAATTATTTAAATAGCCCTATTTCAGAAAAAGAAATAGAACAAGCTATTAATCAACTCCCTAAGAAAAAATCTCCAGGACCAGATGGATTTACATGTGAATTTTACCAAACATTCAAGGAACAATTAATCTCAATACTATATAAACTATTCGAAAAAATAGGGAAAGAAGGTGTACTACCAAATTCCTTCTATGACACAGATATGGTGCTGATAGCTAAACCAGGTAGGGAGAAAACTGAGAAAGAAAACTATAGACCCATTTCCCTAATGAATATTGATGCAAAAATTTTAAATAAGATTTTAGCAACAAGATTACAGAAAGTCATCCCCAGGATAATACATCATGACCAAGTAGGATTTATACCAGGAATGCAGGGCTGGTTCAATATTAGGAAAACTATTAGCATAATCAATTATATTAATAACCAAATTAATAAAAATCATATGATTATCTCCATAGATGCAGAAAAAGCCTTTGATAAAATCCAACACCCATTCCTATTAAAAACACTGGAGAGTATAGGAATAAATGGGCTTTTCCTTAAAATGATAAGTAGTATCTACTTAAAACCTTCAGCAAGCATCATATGTAATGGAGTCAAACTAGAACCATTCCCAATAAGATCAGGAGTGAAACAAGGCTGCCCACTGTCACCATTACTATTTAATATTGTATTAGAAATGTTAGCTTTAGCAATAAGAGAAGAAAAAGAGATAAAAGGAATCAGAGTAGGTAGTGAAGAAACCAAATTATCACTCTTTGCAGATGACATGATGGTATACTTAGAGAATCCTAGAAACTCAACTAAAAAACTACTAGAAACAATTCACACCTTTAGCAAAGTGGCAGGATACAAAATAAATCCACATAAATCATCAGCATTTTTATATATTACCAATAAAGTTCAGCAGCAAGAGATACAAAAAGAAATTCCATTCAAAATAACTGTTGATAGTATAAAATATTTGGGAATTTATCTGCCAAGGGATAGTCAGGAACTATATGAACTAAATTACAAAACACTTTCCACACAAATCAAATCAGACCTAGTCAATTGGAAAAACTTAAAATGCTCATGGGTAGGACGAGCGAATATAATAAAAATGATAATACTACCCAAACTAATTTACTTATTTAGTGCCATACCAATCAAACTCCCAAGAAATTATCTTACAGATCTAGAAAAAATAGTAGCAAAGTTCATTTGGAAAAACAAAAGGTCTAGAATTTCAAGGGGATTAATGAAAAAAAAAGGCTGAAGATGGTGGACTTGCTGTACCAGATCTAAAACTATATTATAAAGCAGCGGTCATCAAAACCATTTGGTACTGGCTAAGAAATAGAGTAGTCGATCAGTGGAATAGGATAGAATCACAAGACAAACTAGGCAATAACTATAGCAATTTGGTTTTTGATAAACCCAAAGACCCCAGCTTTTGGGATAAGTATTCACTATTTGACAAAAACTGCTGGGAAAACTGGAAACTAGTGTGGAAGAAATTATGGCTTGACCCACATCTAACACCACATACCAAGATAAGATCTAAATGGGTTCATGATCTGGATATAAAGAGTGATTTTGTAAACAAGTTAGAGGAACATAATATAGTTTACCTCTCAGACCTGTGGAGATGGAATAAATTTATGTCCAAAGAAGAACTGGAACTTTTAATTGAAAACCAGATAGATAACTTTGACTATATTAAGTTAAAAAGTTTTTGTACAAATAAAATCAATGCAGACAAGATTAGGAGGGAAGCAATAAATTGGGAAATCATCTTTACATTTAAGGGTTCTGATAAAGGTCTCATCTCTAAAATATATAGAGAATTGTCTCATATTTATAAAAATTCAAGCCATTCTCCAATCAATAAATGGTCAAAGGATATGAACAGACAATTTTCAGAGGATGAAATTAAAACTATTTATAGCCATATGAAAAGGTGCTCCAAATCACTATTGATCAGAGAAATGCAAATCAAGACAACCCTGAGATACCACTTCACACCTGTCAGATTGGCTAAAATGACAGGAAAAGTTAATGATGAATGTTGGAGGGGTTGTGGGAGGGCTGGGACACTGATGCATTTTTGGTGGAGCTGTGAGCGGATACAGCCATTCTGGAGAACAATTTGGAGCTATGCTCAAAAAGTTATCAAACTGTGCATACCCTTTGACCCAGCAGCATTTCTATTGGGCTTATATCCCAAAGAAATCATAAAGGAAGGAAAAGGCCCCACATGTGCAAGGATGTTTGTGGCAGCCCTTTTTGTAGTGGCTAGAAACTGGAAATTGAATAGATGCCCTTCAATTGGAGAATGGCTGAATAAATTATGGTATATGAATACTATGGAATATTATTGTTCTGTAAGAAATGACCAGCAAGATGATTTCAGAGAGGCCTGGAGAGACTTGCATGAACTGATGCTGAGTGAAATGAGCAGAACCAGGAGATCATTATACACGGCAACAACAGTACTATATGACGATCAATTCTGATGGACATGGCTCTCTTCAACAATGAAATGTTTCAAACCACCTCCAATTGTTCACTGAAGTAAGCCATATACACCCAGAGAGAGGGATGCAAAATGTGGACCACAACATAACATTCTCATACTCCTTGATTGATGTTTGCTTACATTGTGTTTCCTTTATCTGATATATCGTTTGTGTAGATAAGATTTTTCTTGCACACCAATGATAAGTTTGGAAATATGTATACATATATTCGATTTGCCAATATTTTAACATAATTAACATGTAGTGGATATCCTGCCATCTAGGGGAGGGGTGGGGAGTTGGGGGAAAAATTTGTAACAGAAAGCTATGTAAGGGTTATTGTTGAAGAATTACCCACACATATGTTATGCAAATAAAATAAAAATTTAAAAAAAAAAAAGAACATTTTCCAAAACCTTCTCATTTCCCAAATGATAAAACTAAGGCCCAGAAACAATGGCTTTTGCCTAAGATCCCACAGGAAGTAAGCAGCAGAGTTGGATTTTGAAGGCAGGTCTTCTGATTCCAATTCACCAGATACAAATACCTCTCCTCTCCCTTTCCCCCCTTACAGGATTGTAAGTGCAGTAAAGACCTGAGTTCAATCCAGCTTCAGACTCTTACTAACTTGTGATGCTAGGCAAATCACTTAACACTGTTTGACTCAGTTTCCTTGTCTGTAAAATGAAATGGAGAAGGATCACTTAACACTATTTGCCTCAATTTCTTCATCTGTAAAATGAAATGGAGAAGTATCATTTAACACTATTTGCCTCAGTTTCCTCATCTGTAAAATGAAATGAAGAAGGATCACTTAACATTATTTGCCTCAATTTCTTCATCCATAAAATGAAATCGAGAAGGAAATAGCAAATCACTATAATGTCTAAGAAAACCCAAAATAGTCACAGAGAGTCAGTTACAACTCCACAACAAAGCTGTTTTTTTTAAAAAGGCATAGGAAAGTGCAAATAAAGTAATAAACTTCTAAGGGATGCTTATCAGACGGGAGGTGGAAGGACAGTGAAGAAAAAGTTTGCCAATCAGCAATTTTGCCTTAGGCTGGACCTACTGGAGCAACAAGAAAATCTGTCTGAGTCAAGGACATTGAGGACATGCTATCGCCAACCTCCACTCCCTCTCTACTCTTCAGTGCTCACAGGAAAACCAGAAAAGAATGACTCAGCAGCTTCTGAAAACTGCCAGCCCAGTGCCCAGGTGCCCACTGCCAAAGAGGGAGCAAGGAGAAGATAAAGCAGGCACATGGAATCTGCTCTAATTGCCTACTCTGCAAGCTTAGTAGAACCTGCAGCTTCTTCGATTCACAGGGGAGAAGATAACTTAGTTTCATCTTCATGTTTCCTGATCAAAGACTCACTGCTGTCACCTTTCCCACCAACTCCCAGAAAATTAGAGTTGAAATCATTTAAGTATGATCAGTTTGGTAACTCAAGAAATAAAAATAAAAATTCAACCAGTCTCACCTTGGCTCAGGAATAACTGCTGGCCACCAGATCAGGGCAGAGGCTCAGGGTCCTAGAAAGGAACATGAATTTGTAGAATTAGAATTGGCAGGGATCTCAGAAGCCATCAAGTCTAATCCCCTCACTTTAGAAAACAGAGAGAGTCTGGGTGTGGATGATGGCAAGCACATATCTGAGAACACTGAACTGAAGAAGATCCTTTTGCAAGCCTAGGGCTAGAATGTAATGTGAAAAGACTGGTGGAAGTTCTTTTTCCCTAGCTCAGTGGTGCCAGAGTCTTATTGGTTAATGAACCTCTCAGTTGTTGCAGCACTATTTTAAAGAGAAACCTTGAATTCTTCTTGTTATTTGTGATGTGCAGTCATCATAAACATCCAACACTGTGTGATGGGTTGCCACAAGGTGGAGGGTCCAAGTAAGAAGTCAAAATAGATAATTAGATATCACAGCTCTGGAAGAGTATCACCGGCTCTGTGGAGGAATGAGTGAACTCTATTTATCTGGGAGGGGAAAGAGAAAAAAAGTTCATTCTGAATAAGCAGATCAGGATTAGTGTCTCATAGTTCAGAAAATATAGGAAGGCAATCATTTCTGAGTAAAGAGGCCAAAGGCAAAAGCATCAGAAGATTCTGAACACATGGGAGGAAGAAGGCAAGAAATAGGTTACCAGTAAGGCAAATCAAGAGCAGTGTGGTAGGTCCCATGAAAGTACAAATCACTGGGTTAAGTCCATTGATCCAAAGAGAGAAAATAATTGCTGTGGGCAGACAATGGTTGGCAGATGTGTCCTGGGAGCCAGAGAGAAGCACAACTGACCTCATGGCTCTGCAGCTGCTGGTAGATGCTGATTATCAAAGAGATAATTTAAGTAATTTTTCCTTGGCTACTGGCTTTTTTTTTTGATTCCGCAAAAGAACCTTCTCTTTGGCTCCTTTCTTTTAATCCCAAGAAGGGTTTTATGCCCCTCTGCCCCCAATCAGCACTTGCTCTCTAGCTCTCTGTGAAAGGTAAAAACTAGCTCTTGAATTGTTCCTATTCCTGAGCAATAACAGAAAGGAAAATAAAAGGTTATGGTTACTACATGCTACTTAGCCACATTTCCCCTTAACTTGTCCATAGCGTGTTTTCTAAATCAGATCATTTTACTTTTGCTGTCTTTTAAAGCCAGCAACTAACTTCCACTAATTGAAACTAGTCCATATATGGTTTCTTTTTTAAACTCTGCAGACTTTCTTGAATTATTACATTTTAACCCCTGACATAGTTTTTCTTCAATTTTTAAGGGATAGGCCATTTTTTGCTTCTAAGTGTTTAAGAATTTTTAAGAAGAACATACAGTTTTGGGGCAGCTAGGTGTCACAATGGATAGAGCACCAGCCCTGAACTCAGGAAGACCTGAGTTCAAATCTGGTCTCAGACACTTAACATTCCCTAGCTGTGTGACCCTGGGCAAGTCATTTAACCTCAATTGCCTCAGCAAAAAGCAAAAAAAAAAAAAAAAGCAAAAGAACATAGTTTTTTAACAAATTTATACAGTGATTTCTCTATAAAATAAATAATACTTTATGCCAGAACCAATAGGATTGGTATGTCTCATGAAAACACAATAAAAGATGAAACAACATGATAGGGAGACTGATACTTCCATACTATGTACAAGTTCATGGCACAATAACTAAAAGAGTAACATTCATTGGAATTAACCCTGTCAAATCTTGAAGACTACCTTATGTTGTTGCCAGCTATTTGCTTTGCATGTTGTGTAATGATCTATTTAGAGCAGAGTTTCACAGTATGTGCTTGTTACGTTAATTATATTATTTATTATTAATTATATAACTAAAGATATAATTATGTTAATTATAATATTACAAAATATCGTTGATCAAAGCAATATAAAGTCACTGGGCTGAAAGGAATCTGAGAGATCATTTTATCTAGCCCCTGTGTTTTACCTCAGTTTGGGGGAAACTGAGACATAGGGAAATTATGCCCAATGTCACATATTGTAAGTGAAAGAACCAATATTCCTACTGGGTACAGACCATATACTCATTCTATTTTACCATGTTGTGTCTAAAGTGATATAAGATATGCCTACGTTCATTGTCATATATAACATAAATATTACAAGCCACTTAGAGTACATGCTACTATTACTTTTACTACCACCTTAGAATTTGACATTTTATGTGTCTACTGTCTGCAAGGAATTATATTAGGTACTGAGGATATAAAGAATAAATTAGGTGCAAACCTTGCCTTCTAGTAGCTTAGAGTATAATAGGGCGTAGGAAAGACTATCATACAGAGCAAGAGAAAGAAGTATTGTGATTAAAACCTAGTAAAGAGAGATTGTTTAAGAAAGAAGAGGTGAATGACAAAGTCAGAGGCTTGAAGGGAGATCAAAGTGGCTGAGGCTCAAGAAAAGGTCATTAACATCATGAAACACCCTGAAGTAAGCAGGAAGAAAAATTTTGTTAAGCATTGTGGAGAAGAAGTGATAAAGGGCATATAAGGGAGAAACATTGATCCTCAGGACACAAATCTCCATGAACAGAAAGACCCCAAAACACAACCCTCTGAAAGATGAGGAAGAGACTCCAGGAAGTTACTGCTGAGGAATCTGTAGATGGATGGAGAAGTAGGAAGGGAACTGGCTAGATAGACTCTATAGAAATACAGTCACAAAGTACAGAAGAAACTACCATCTGGTAGTTTCCTATTTCAAGTGGTTGTTAGTGCTAGCTAGTTGCTAAGCTCAGTTGTTTCTACCTATTTAGCACTTTCATAATTTGAGCATCCTGGCACAAATCCCTGATAGTCCCATACAAGTTACACTTCTGTCTGTGAACAAATCCCTTACACTTTTAATAACTCACAGAAATCTGGCCGCAGTCAGGGTGTAAAGCACTACAAAATTGTAAATATTATTCTTATCCTTCTTGTACCTTGTGTAGATAAGAAGTTGAGGGTCAGATATGTCAAAAGAAAGATTGTCAAGGATCTCGTAACTAGTAAATTAGTAGGGATTAAACAAACTCTCTGGATTCTAAGTGTAGTGCTCTTTCCTGTATGCCAGTATTGACTGCTCAATCCAACAACCAATGTTCTATTTCACTGTAGTACTTGGTCAATCTCCCTTTCCTTTCCCCAATTGCCACATCCAAAGTAATTTTCTTCAGTAAATAATGCCAGTTATAGGAACTGAGTCAATTACCAATGTATTGTGGGTGGTGATGGTAGTCGTAGTAGCAGCAGTTGCAATAGTAGTAGTAACAGACACATCACATTTGAAGACTTATGAAGTGTTTTGCCATTATTATCTCATCAGAGATAACACATGGTCACTCTATAAATTCAATTATTACCTTCATTTTACATATTAGGAAACTCAAGGAACTGAGACTCAGAGAGATTAAGTATGATTAATTAATTAAAATTTAAATCAATAAACCTAGGGTCACACAGTAAAGTAAAACATGAACCCAAAACTTCTTGACTCCAAGTTCAGAACTTATTCCAATGCCATCCTGCATCCCAATAACTAAAATCTATAATGTTTTAAATTTTTAATTAAACATTATTTTTAAAATTGCAGAATTCTTCATGTACATAATCTCGCATAAGACTCACAACAACCCAGAGCATAAGATGATTTGTTAGAAGTCCAAATCGGTTTTGCTTCCAACTCTGCTCTTAATGCTTCACCCCAGGTGAGCAGTTTAATCTTTTAGACCCTCAGTTTCCTCATCTGAATAACAGGGATGCCTACCTCTCAAGCTGCAAAGAGAATTGATGGAATAATGTTTATGCATCACTCCAAGTGCCTCAGGAGAAAAGAAAGATACAAAAATATTCTATTACCCATTTCTCCTATATTTGTGTCTAAACTGGTTAGAACATTTAAACCCAATAGTTAAATTCCCATAGGACCACTTAGCTTCTTGCAAAGATATACCATAAAGCTGCCCTCCTAGCCATCTCTTAAATGCATGCATTTGGCTCAAACAGGAATAAGAAAGAACTCGAGGGTGATTTACTGGAAACCAAACCTCATTCCTTGAAAAACAATTTAAAGCACATGAGCAATTGATAGCAAGCCAGAAATCAAGGCACAATAGCCTGCTGGACTAAAACTCAAGACATGGTTCTAGTAATGGTTCTGTCACTTATTAGAAACAAGCTAACCTCCAGGGGCTTCCAATGAGTAAGGATAATAATCCTGCCTACACCACAGGGATATTGGAGGGGTAAAATGAGATCATATACATTTTTAGTGACTTGAAAACTACAAGGCACCAGTAATCATAAAGTTTATTATTTATTATTATATTTATCTCTTTGAAGTTGAAAACATGTCGCTTACTTTTCACTCCTCAGGCAGAAGGAATGGCACTGATCACTTCTGTAAGTCTTGGAGTTGGATGATGGTTACCACCTTAGGCTGTTGTTAGTTCTCTGATGAAAACTCATTCCGACCCATCTCTGCCATGTTGGCCTTTTGCTGTCACCAGAGTATAACATCAGTCATAATCATAAGAACAAAAGAAATGCCTACTGGGTCAGACTCACAATCTATCCAGCTTAGAGTTATGGCTCTGACTGTAGCAAAGGACATAGAATCATAAAATCTGAAAACTTCAAAGAGACCTTAGTGGAAATGGAATTAGCCATTTTTGACCTTCATGGAGGTAAGTAGGATTAAAGGCACCCTCGGATCAACTTTTTTTTCCCCAATAAATTTACAGGGTGGGAGGAGGGGATATAAGGGGGGAAAGAGGCAGAAACTTAAAGACAGCAGCTTTTTTGAATAGAAATCCCAGACAATGGGATGTTGCTGCTGAGAAAGTAACAGTACTTTGGGAGGATTGATTTGGGAAAGGACTTGGTGTGTGGAAAGAATGTCACTATCTGACAATTTCTTATTTAAAATAAGTTTGCATATCATGGAAAAACCTCCCTTATGTCACAGTTTTTTTTGAGAACAAAGGACAAACAATAACAGCAGCAACAACAACATTTAAAAATAAGTATTTTATTCTTGTTAATCACTGTAGATCAGTTGAAAAACTACGTTCTTCCTAAAAATTCTTAAATGCTTAGAAACAAAAAAAGGTCTATCCCTTAAAAATTGAAAAAGACTATGTCAGGGGTTAAATTGTAATATTTCAAGAAAGTCTACAGAGTTTAAGTTCAATCATATCTGCCCTGCTAAGAGAATATAGGGCTTTCAATGCCCTTTAAACTTCAGTGCCATAAATCTCCCTTTTTCAAATTTTCATGATTGCCTTCCAGGCCTAGGGTACTGAGTTTTGGGGAATAGGTTCTTGAAAAAGAAACATCAGAACATTGTTAAGACATTTCTGAATGAAGGGTTACTTGAGACACTGACATATCTCTTCCCCAGTAGGAAGAGATTTTGTTTTCTCATGTAATAATTCTGTAGCTAATATTATGAGATTTTTTTTCATTCTTTGGCCAATATTTGTTGGTTTGGGAGTTCTAAAAAAAGGCAAGTAAAAAAATACTGTGAAGCTTATTTCTTTATGCAGACAAAACAGAGTTTCAGACGAGTTTCAAGACAGACAAAAAAAGTATAAAATCATAGAGTAATTAAGAAATTATTCTATAAATCTCATTTTACCAATACTAAAAACCAATCATTAAAGCTCCAAAGACAGATTGTTTGTGAGGGTGGTCACTCAATACCTGGCTATTTTCATTTTACTCTAGGCATCATGCCTGTGATTTGAGTGGGCATCACTAGGGGAAGAGCAGAACTAAGTCTGTTCTTCTTCTTACATGGACCAGCCATCCATACTTCTTTCAAAAGTATAGATTTTTCACCTTGGGTTGTTTTTCCCAGGAAAAGAAAATGCAAACATTACCAAAATATATCATCATATTGACCCATGCAATTCTGTGATTATAGATCATATACAAAGAGGGTGAGAGAGGAGGAAGAAAGCAGAATTCTTGAGTATAGGTAATGAACCAGTGGTTGGATTTTCCTAGGTGTACATCTTGGGTCATTTACTGATCCTTTGCAAACAGTGGTCATGAGATCTATGGTGTCAATATTCCCTGGGAAGATCTCATCAGTCTGTATTCATACTATTTTACTACTCCAGAGCACAGAATTATTATTATTTTTTGAGGCAATTGGGGTTGTGACTTGCCCACAGTCACTCGGCTAGGAAGTGTTAAATAGATATTTAACATTACAACATTTAACTAGATTTGAATTCAGGTCTTCCTGACTTCAGAGCTAGTGTTCTATCCACTGCACCACTTAGCTACAGTAGAGCACAGAATTCTGAATTGAAATTTAAACTATGTAATATGAGGATTTTCCCCTCATCCCAAATGAGTCTGTCTCATGGGTAAACTAAGAAATATAATAAGTTCATCCCCCAGAAGATGCTTTTTGGCTAGATTTTTCTGTAAAAATCAACTTTCTCATTGTAATTGTAAATTATTGTAAATGTAATTATTGGCATGGCAAGTTATTGTTTGATTAACATAAATAAAGAAAATCAAATTTTAGAAGCAAGTTTTAAAGAAATAAAAACATCTAAGTACAATTTGGTACCTTCTGCACTAAACTTCACCTGTTTTGCCACCACTTACTCTGTTATAAATCACCATTCATTCTAACTCAGGTTTGTCCCAAAAAAGCTAAAGAGAAAACAATCTTCATCTCATCCTGAACCTTTTCATAGAATGAAAACATTCTAGATAATATACACAACTCCAGGCTTTGGTTCCTGTGATTTGTAGTTTCAAGGAAGGGTAAATAGATTTCATTTCCCTTTGATTATTCTTAGAGAATTGGCAAAGCTTTCACTGCCTGCTCACAACTCCCCCAAGGAAATAATATAATCTGTCCTGCTAAATTATGAAGTTTGAGACCTTAGTCTTTCTCTCATTTTCAATCAGAAAAGAGATTCCTGTCACACAATACTCAAGTGAAGTGTATGACTGACTGCCTTTTCTAGTCAGATTTTCCTTAACCTGAATATCTTCTTTGGCTCCTACAAACCAACTTCTCTAATGTATACAATTTTCTCCTTTTTCTTTATCAGTTCTTAAACTTTAAACTGTTGACTTAGTATACTGACTATCAAGTCTTTAGTAACTCCTCCTGCTGTAGTGTCTAATTCAATCCAAGTCCAAATCTGACATGAATTTCTAGGCCAAGCTACTTTTTCAATGGATGGGTTATGCCATTATTCCTCTCCCCTATCTCATAATGAGATTTATAAACAGATTTTAACCAGTTGTTAAACAGAACTACACTTACAGAAGGTGTAACATGCAAGTAAGATGTCTTCATTATCATTTAAAATAAAAAAATACCAATATTTCAATAGGAAGAGTATTAGATTTTTTGAGTCTGAAGTTTAAATGCTAACTCTTGTTTTTGCTATTTATATGGGCTGAGGGTAATCATTTAATCTTTCCCAGCTTCATTTTTTTTAATCTGCAAAATGAGAGATTATATTGCCTATGAGGTATTTTCTAAGCCTAAAAATGTTTTGTAGTCCAATAAATATCCAAATTAGTGCTGTCCCATTCAAAATTCATATTATATATATATGCAGATACATATACATATAGCATATATATAAATATATGTACATATGTATGTTTAGATATGCCATGTACAACAGTACTTTCATTGTTCAAAGAACTTTTGAAATCTTCCTTAGGTGGTCTTCAAAGCCTGAAGGGCATTCTTATTATTAGCAGTGAATGCAAACCTTCCTTTAACTATAAATATTTTTAAATCATAAAATAATCATTTGGGGCCCTTCCTGAGGGGGGGGGGGAAATAGATGATCAAAGTAGAAAAGAAATGTTTGTTGTCTTTATCAAGTTATAAGATGAATCATTCTTCTGTGATTCTTATATTGTCTCTGAAAGCAGTTCTACAACCTGGTACTCTTGGTTAAAAAAATAAAATGTCTTTTAAGGCTAGGCATAGAATCCCTGCTCTTCTGTGGGTAAAGCTCTCAAGTTCTGAGATTTTGTAGGACTCAGCCAATCAGGAATCTACACTAAATCAGGCACCTATAGGGAGCATCCTTATAAAGGCCCAGATTGCCTAAGGACAGGAAAATTAGAGCAGGTGAGAAATGGTTAAAGCTTTTATCTCGATCAGCAATAGGATCAGGACCGTGAGCACCTGCTACTCTTTCAGCCTGGTTGAGACCAGGCAATCCATTCTATTTAAAAATTTTTTTTAAAAAAAAAGGCTTGATGCTTTCTAGTCTCACTTGAAATAAATATTTCTTTACAACTCAGACCAAAAAAATGAAAAGTCATCAACAAATTCCTTGAAGGAAGAAATAGAGTAGCTTTCTTGTAATGAACTTTGGGAATTGGGAGCATTAAAAAGCCCTTTGTTCAAATTTCTCTGACACTTATTCATCATATTGCCATAAGCAAGTCCTTTAACCATTCTGGGTTATAGTTTCCTCATTGGTACTATAATGCCAGAGAAACTGAGGCAAACAAGATATTTGTTTTTAATCTTTTAATGTGGAGTTTAAGCTAACCAACCGATGGGACTCTTGTCCAAAGCATTCAGTGCAGATAAACCGAGGCAGAGAACTTATATAGGGTTTTAGCTTACTAGGGTTTGATAGGGGAAATAAAAGCAGATAAGGGGGCCAAAGTCACTGGGAGGATGGACAAACCATAATTCCAAGAAAGGATCATAATTTAAGCCTGACAGGATAGGGATCAAGATAAGGAGGCTGAAGAGAGGAGACATCGAGGCGAGGGGCGATACTCAAAAGGAGAGGGAATTATCCTAGCAAGGATTGAGATAAAGCATCTGGAGTTTATGACACAATGGTATATAAAGACAGTCAGAGCTTCAAAGTTTTTCCTGGGCTTTTTTTTTAAACTCAATCTCCAGTTCTAATGGCAAGGAAGGGTGGGTGTCTATGATTCTTTTATTCAGGGTTCAGCACTATGATGATAATAAAGTCTGCAACATATTACTCCCAGGATTGTTATAAGGATCAGATGAGATGTTATGGATATAGTAAAGCATTTTTCAAAACTTAAAGCATTTATCAAATGCCATCTGCTATTATTATTTATATAAACCTATATCTTTTCTAGATACTATGATTGGACAATAACCTGAGCCCAGAATTGAATAAGACAAAGAAAAAGGGTTGAAATGACTTTAGGAAATTGTGCCTTAGATTAAATGAGCCCAAACTTCTTCCTAAAACTAAAGCTAATCTTTTGACATTAATATTTTGGTCGTGTTATATATGACTCTAAATCATGAAATGCCACCATTTCTTGGAGATGACATGTTACAAGAGGAAAAAAGAATGTTAGATTTAAAATCAAAGGACCTGAGTTCAAATCCTCGGTATTGCCAGTTAATACTTGAATGATTTGGGGCAAGTCACTTAATGTCAGAACTTCAGTCTCTATAAATGGTTGGACTATATGACCTCCTAAGTCCTATGCAGGTCCAAATTTATGGCGCTGATTCTCTGAAAAGTTAAAGTCAAATCAGTGTACAATGAAGAGGCATGTGGTGCCATATGTAGGCTGCTGGAAATTAGCAAAGAAAAAAATGTTATAATAGAAGGAACTCCAAGGACTCAATAAAGAGAGATAGACCCAGAAAAGGTGAGCCAGTGAGGTGAGGAGAGCAGAAGCTGACTAATAATGCTGTGTCTCTCATCAGTGTCCACACAGTGTCAAAAGCTCTTCTAGACCAGGGGTTCTTAACTTTTTATTGTGTCAGAGATCCCTTTAGAAGTCTAATGAAGTCTAAGGACCCCTTATCAGAATTGTTTTCAAAAGATTACAAAGGAACTCAATTCTACTGAAATGCAGCTATAAAAAATACTTTATGAAACAAGTTTATGGAACCCAAGTTAAGAATCTCTGTTCTTGACAAAGACCCCTGGCATATTGAGAGAATCTTCTATGGAGAATCATAGGGACGACAAGGACTACAATCACACAGAATGGGATGTGTTTGGAACTGTATACTTGCACCTTGATTAGATCATGGATCTACCAAAGTATCAAAACTTGATGACCACATGTTATGGATTTTCCAGGAAAGTTCCAATTTCATTGAGGGAGGGGAAAGAAGGGAATATATTTCGATGAGCCTTCAGAAAAGGAATATTTTTTTACCATAGCATGTGTTCCAAGTCTGAATCTATAAAATATTGTCATTTTACCTGTTTCCCTTTTATATTACTTAGCATATCAATAGACACATAGTTTGACTTGATAAATACTATTCAATCAATTGGTTGGTTGGTTGATGAGGGTAGGAGAGAAATCCAGTTGAGAAATAGATTATTTCTGGGTCATTTCCTCCCTAACTTCATCTTCAGAAATGACCCCTGCGAACCCTTAAAACTCTTGCAAACTTGCTTGTTCAAAAGCCATTCCCAGGATTAGACTGAAGGGCTTCAGGAGTCTCCTATTCAGGAACCTCAGCCTAACCCCTGAGTTAAACCCATTGAGACAATAAGGACAATTCCGGGCTCAAGCTTCACTGTGCCTTTGCCAGTGAATCCCAGCATGAATCATTGCAGCTTAATGAGCAATACTTTGGGAGCTGATGGCACTGTGATGGTCTAAGCTCTCCACTCAGACAATGACAGATTGCTTCCTGTATTTAATAAGTATTTTTTTCCTTGAACAAAGTAAATGAAGTGGGTTCATTGAAAAGACAAAGGAGAACTATTTCCATTGAGATATTCTGTAGTAAATGTTTATGCAGAGGTGAAGAATTTAAACCTGCTGTTACCCTGTAGGAGAAGGGAAAATACATAATTTTTTTTGTTTAAAAAAAGATCAAGATTTCATAGTTTTGTTTTGTTTTGCTTTCTTTTTTTTTAATGTCAGCTTTAATTAAATCATTCCAAGTGGTTTTTTAAAAGCTCTGTGGTGGTGCTCCTGCCTGGTTGGAAGGCTTCTGTCCAAGTATTAGGCAAGGCTTTGATGCTCAGCCAACTTCATTCCTTTCCCAAGCACAGAACAGAAGCAAGCCCAGCGGTGCTCCTCATTACGTGGTCCCAGAAGGCCTTCAAATGGAGGGCTGGCATAATTTCCCAAGGTGTGCCACAGCCCAGGAACTTTTCCTAAATCCAAGATTCCTCATCTCCCATTCATCAATATAGAACTGTTCCCTCAACAGACCTATCCTGCCCCTTCCAAAGCCCTGAATGGTAGAGGCAACAGCATCTCATTTCTTTATGATTGCCCACAGCAGCAATTGCCTGATACATGCTGATTAAATGAATGCTCCAGATTAGGTTTAAGGGACAAGTAATAGAAGCACATGAAATATATTACTTAGTGCTTTCTCCAATTCCCTCTTAAATGAGTGAAATAGCACATCTATCTTCTTCTTCTTCAAGGAAGCCAAATTTGTGTCCAGGGTTCTGTCAGGGCAACATTGCCTGAGATTCCCCTGGACGTCCTTCTCTTGAATGATTTCTTTCTTGTCTAACTAGAGCTTGAGACAACCCATCAAGCAGAGCTAAGGTTGTCCAAATAATTTCTTTGGAAGGACAAATCTTCACTCCATGGAGAAATGAAATGATAGACTTACAGAATCACAGCTTTTGAGAGAAGAAAGAGACCTTAACTCATTCAATCTTTGCATCAGAGAAATTCCCAAAATAAGAGACCCGACCAGTAGTCATCCTGCTTCCGACTTGATACCTCCAAGGAGGGAAAACCTACCACCTCTCAAAAGAGCTCATTCCACTTTGGAATATCTCTAATTGTTACAAAATGTTTTTTTTAATATTAAGCCTAAATTTTTCTCTTACAACCTCTGACCATTACTCCTGGTTCTTTTCCCTAGAGACAAATATAACTAATCTAATACTTTCTGCAAATGGCAGACCTTGAAATAATTGAAGATAGCTAGCTATCACTCCATATTCTACCCTCCCACCCTACTTCCAATCTTCTTTTCTCCAAGCTAAACATGCTTAATTCTTTTAACCTTATATTTAAGCTGAGAGAACCAAAGAGAATGAGACCAGAATCTATTCTGAACCTAGATCAAAGAGTCTTGGCTATCCAGTATTGTCACTGATGCCGGGATCTGAACCATTTGTATAAAATGGCACTGAGATACCCTCAGCTCTTGCTAAATAAGGCATCACTTGAATTATCAAGAATGCCACTGAAGTGATTTTCAATGTCAATCTTGTATAAATTTCACATGGATTCTCTCTGAAACTTGAATTCCTAAACTTCCCCCATCTTAGGCTAAGGTATAATAAGCCTTTGCATAAGATACTTAATTATGAGTTGCAAATCCAGTTAAGGAAGAAAGATTGAAAAAGACCTGAGGAGATTAGTAAGATGAGGTCTCTATATGGATCAAAAATGTGTTATGAAAGTTTAAATGAGATAATGTGATTTTTGGCTGGATTGAACAGTAAAGTATCCAGAACAAAAGAGGAGATGGTCCCATCATACCTTGCATATGAATGTGATGGATAGCAACTACAGAAAAACAGATGTAAATGAAAAACTGTTGATTAGGGCTATCCAAAAGTGGAATTCTCTTTCCACCTAATAAAAGAAGTGACATAAAGATAGTAGCTTGCACCTCAGTGGAGACCCTCAAGCAGAAACTGGATAAGTACTTGTTATGTTGTCAAGGAATTTGTATTCTGTTGAAGTTTGAACTAGATGGTCCTTTCAAACTCTGATACTTTATGATTTACACCCAAAATGCTATTTTTTTTTACCCTTTTGGATCAACTCACACACTTGAATCCCTTCATATCAAATTAAGCCTAGATGTCAGGAAAAAAAACTTCCTAACAATTAGAGTTGTCAAAAAGTGAAATAGACTATCTCAAGAGCTGGTGAGTTTTTCCTTCCTTGGAGGCTTTCAAGCAAAATGGACTCTATGTTTATTTGTCAAGTATCATATAGTCAGACTTCCTTTTGAGTATGAATTGGATTAGATGGATACTAAAGTCCTGCCTGAGTCACAAATTCTGAAATTGTATAAGCAATTTCTTCCAATATGGAAAAATAATATACATAAGGGAGGAGTAAATAAGCATTCATTAAATACCTATTATGTGCTAGGCACTGTGCTAAACACTTCATAATTATATCATTTTATCCTTCCAATAATGCTACCTGTTGAATATTATTTTTATTCCCATTTTGCAGCTAAAGAAAATGAGGCAGGCAAAAGTAAAGTGACCAAACCAGGATCACACAGCTAAGACATATTGAAGCAGAATTTTAATTCAGAACATCCTGACTCCAGGCCTAACTCTCTGTCCACTGTCACCTACCTGCCACTTAGACTTTTCTAACATCACACAATGAGCCAAGCTGCAAATGTTTTGCCCTACACAAATAAGTCATCTCCCAATTCTTCCCAGGGACAGAAAAAAAGGGGAAGAATCCTTCAAGTAGCTTAAGAATCTCTTTGAGGAAGAAGAGAATTCTAGACATTGTAGTCACTCATTTGTCAGTACCCTATAAAGCCTCCATTCCATACTTCTCCCTCAATCATGAGTTCTTTCTCCATTATACAGATGTGGATTTCTTCTAACTCCCAGAAGGATAAAATCTCTTGGGAATAGGGACTTTCACTTGCCCAGTATTTTGGACATGACAGGCATTAAGGGATATCTGTTTAATTATATTGCATTGAATTAAGCATGTGTTTGCAAAATCTGGTGCTGTTTATATAGCACAGCCCCTTCCCTACTTAGACAGGAGAAATATTGGGAAACATAGCTTGTAGGCTTGGGTCTGTTTTAAAATTTTCTTCTTATTGTGACTGAGCAAAGTTTTCTCTGAGAGTATCTACTTATAGTCTTTTAAAATGATAGCTTCATGGGGAGTTGACAGTTGAGTTAAGTCATAAAGGAAAACCAGAATTTGATAAATAGAATTAAGGAAAAGGTGCATTCCAGGGATAGCTTTACATGAATCAAGAGATGGAATACTGAATTCAGGGAATGAAATGACTGGTAATCCAATTTTTCTAGAATATGGAAGTTATAAAGGAGAGATGTGAAATAAAGCTGCAAAAATCAGTGGGAGCCAAATTGTGGAGGATTTTAAATGTCAGCTTAAGAAGTTTGTATTTTATCCTATAGTAAAGTGGAGAGCCATGGAATGATTTTGAGCAGCTGAGTAGCATAGACATACCTCTTGCTTAAGATCAGTTTGATAGCTATGTGAAAGATGGAGTTGAGAAGGTAGAGGCCAGAAATAGGGCTATCTGTTACCTGCCATACTTTACTTATTTTATTCATTTTAGAATGTCCTTTTCTTTAGATAGTATGAACTGGTGGGACTATTAAGATCCATGGAATCTTAGCCCTAAAAGGACTTTAGAACTGCGGTAGGGTGGCAAAATGGATAAAGCACTGAGCACAGAGTCAGGAAGACCTGAGTTCAAATTCAGTCTTAGACATTTATTAGTTGTGCAATACTGGGTAAGTCACTTAACTTTTACCTGCTTCAGTTTCTTCAACTGTAAAATGGGAATAATAATAATAATAGTACTTACAATTCAGGATTATTATGAAGGACAAATGAGATATTTGTACAGTGCTTAGCACAGTGTCTGGCACAGAATAGGCACTTAATAAATACGTGTTCTCCTTCTCTTTCCACCTAATAACACACTGAATACTCAGAGTTAGGAAGACCTGAGTTCAAATGTGACAAGAGAGAAGGTTAACTACAAACGGATAACTTGAGTGATACACTGGATGACTCTAGATCGCGTTATGTTTTCATTCTACCACACAAAAGGCATGAATGAATGGCAGTCTGCAGTGTTGAGCCAATTAAATATATCAATCAGATCAAAGATTGAATGAACGAATAAATGAATGAAAAGCACAGATGTACTTACTATGTGCCAAGTCCTGTGCTAAGTATTGGGAATACAAATACAAAAGTATTTTGTATTGAAATTGAAATGGAGGAGACACATAGAGGTTGGTGTCCAGGGTGGTCCAGGAAGTTACTGAAAAGCTAAATGGTGAGTGGAGCCGTGAGGGAGTAGGTTATCATGATGGAGTTGATTTGAACACGTTTCATGGTTCCAAAATTAGAAGGGGACAAAGATGTGGAAATGGCTAGAGAGTAGAGAGTCAAGTAAATGCTAGAGCTTTCCTGAAATTATTATGAATTTTATTGTTGTTGTGGATTGTTGTTCAGCTGTTTCAATTGTGTCCAACTTTTCATGACCCCATTTGGGGTTTTCATGGTTTGACGTACTGTAGTGGTTTGCCATTTGAATTTGAGAAGATGAGTCTTCCTTACTCCAGGAACAGCACTCTAGGCATTGAGCCACTTAGTTTTCCTCCTGAAATAATGGTTTAAAAGAAGCAATCACCAAATAGGATAGGGGGTGCCAAGATGGAAATTCTTCCAGAAAAGGGTAAGGATAACAAAGAGTAGTTGGTGAGGATATGGAGGAAAGAGCTGAAGGATTAGAGAGCAGAGAATACTTTTTTCATTAATCATGAAAGGAATAGTATAGCATAAAGAAGATTTAATTCATTTCATGGTCAAAAAACAAACATGGATTTCATTGAATCAATCAATAACTACTTATTAAATATTTCCTAAAGTAGATGCCCAGTTCTGTGCTAAGATGATCCCCGTCTTTTTTTTTTCTTTTTCTTTTTTTTGCTGAGGCAAAAGTACATTGTTCAACTCTCTCCTGAAATTATGTACCATAGGAATTAGAAAATTCTTTTACTACTCATCAGTCCATTTATTTAACAAATAGGATTTTTCACAAATATCGATTTTTGGTTCTACCTCTACTTTTCCCACCTTCCTGTCTAGCTCTGTGAGATGGTTCCTACAGACAACAAAATATCAAAAATGGTTCCTCAAATGATTCCTCATTTAAATCTGCTTCTGAGTTGGAAAGGATAGGAAAATGTCTCAGTCATTTTAATTAAAATGTGTTACCCATTAGCCATGGAAGGAACAGGAAAAAGCTCTGCTACCTATAGCCTGAATTATTGGGGCCAGAAGCATAAACGATTCATCAATTCTCTAAATGTATAGCAGCCATAGGAAAAGGTGGCGTCATTAGCAGGGTTTAGTCTTTAAAATGTGCCTTTCCCATTATTACTTTAAAATTGTCATACTAGTGTGACAGACGGTAAGTTGTAAAGACTTAGAATGGGTGATGGGTAAGCAGTATATCACTTAAGGCCTTCAGAAGCAAGTCCACCCTCTGAACTTTATCATTTCATACCATTGCCCCCTTCAAATTCGATATGTCAACTATGAAAGAAGCATACTGGCAGGAAGAGACCCAGTCTCCATCTCTGGTCCGACCCTGTTCTTCCTGGGGATACCTTAAGGATCCCAATTTCCCCAAGCTTTATGATTGCTCTGATCTGTCAGTTACCATCCTGCTTGGCTCCTGTGCAAATTGGGAACCCCCTACTTTGTAGACTGCTAACATTCTTTAGAAATCTTCTGATTTTACTAATGAGAAAATTAAGCAAATTATTCAAAGTCATCCAGCTAATTAGTCTCAGGCCTGGAATCTAGACTTCCCTTCAAACTCTTATCTCTGACTTTAAGTGCCCGTGTCATCTACTCTGGTGGCACTGGATTTTCCCCACAATTTTCCTTGGCCCCTGATCCTATCTTGAACTAGATTCACTAGATGAGAAAGGCACTTTTCTATCTGACTCCCAAAGATTCCTCCCCTTGGTTTTACTCCACCCTGCACTGACTTTGTAGTAACGTCCATCATTGCCTCCTGAAAATACCTCTAGAAATCTTACCCTAATTTCTTCTTTCTGCCCTCTTCAATTTGTGCGAATCATAATCGCTAGCCAGACACAGAAGTCTCTGTCTTTCAGTAATACCTTATTGTTCTAAGATCTAAGCTTTTCTTTCTAGTGTCCATGTGGTTTCAGCAAGTTTCCATATGCACCTGGGGCTCTTTGCCATTTAATCCAGTCTCTCAAAAATCCAAAGGCAGAATCTTGTCTCTTTCTGTTTCATATATAATCCATGTTACCTTCTGAACCATTTGCTAAATTGCTGTTTGCTCTCAGGTCGTTTGAAAAGGAGAGAGAAAAAAATCATCTCACAAAGCTCACTTAAATGGGCAAACCATTTGAGGTTAGTGACCTCTCTCATTTTCTCAAGGTTTTTGTTTGCTTTTACTTTAATGGTGTATCATTTCTATGTTCTTAGGGGAGGGACAGAAATCTACACATATAAAAACTGAAATGATATATTCCTGATAGTTCCAATATAGTACACAACCTATGATCTCAAAGAGGTAATGATTTTCTCCAGTAAAACAGATCATAATACTTCCATGCCCACTCATTCTGGGATACTCTCATCTAGCCTTTCTTCAACTTCCCCATAGGTGGAAAATAGGCCATCAATGTGCTAAGGGAGGCCACGGACACAGGGAGGATATTAATATACATGTATATTATCTCCTCTCTTTTATACACACATATAGTATTAACCAACAACAACAAGAAGAAAATCCGTTCTTGCATATTTTTGTAATTTCCAGAACATCTAGCCTAATGCCTTACTATAGAGGAGATTCACAAATTTTTGTTAAATGAATAAATAATAAATAAAAGAAATGAGGCAGCACAGTAGACTTGAGATCACAAAGCAATTTAAAGTTTTTTATTTATTTTTAAATTATGGAGTAAAACAAATATTTCCATAACACTTGTTTTTATTGTTCAAGATGAATGTACAGAAAACTTCAAATCTATCTATAAGCAATTAAAACCAGAACCTGGTAGGACAAATGCCCCCAGGCTAGATAGATTCTACCCTTACATTGTCATCTATCTGACCCACAGATGGGGGCAGCAGAGGGGTACAGATTATGTTTGAGAAGAGGTTCTTAATATTTTTTTTTTTTGTCCTGGACCCTTCTGGCAGTCTGGTGAGACCTAGGAATGCTTTCTCAGAATAATATTTTAAAACACATAAAATGAAATACACAGAACTAGAAAGGAAATCCATTATATTGAAATGTAGATTTCAAAATATGATTTTTTTTAAGTTCACAGTCCCCAGGTTAAGAATTCTTTCATCTTAAGGTGATTTCTTTATTGATGGTTTCTGCCACTCTCTCCACCATATCCTTGGGTGAAGGCACGACACAGTTAATAGGGTGCTGGATTTACTGGAGTAAATAAGTCACGGATTCAAATCCTACCACAAACACAAGCCAGCCAGCTAGCTGCTCCAGTCGTCCTGGTCTGTATCTGGCCCCTGGACCCAGATGGCTCTGGAGGAGAAAGAGAGGCAGGTGGCCTTGCACAGCCCTCCATCACTTCAGTCCAATTCACTTGCATGTCGCGGCATCACCTCCCTGATGTCATGGTCCTCTTGGAGAAGGAAGGACAAAACAATAACAATGACCCTGGGCAAATCACGAGCTCTCTGAATCTCAATTTTTTATCTGAAAAATGAGGAAGATGATGGCATCTTCCTCGAAGGGCTATTGTGAGGACCAAATAAGAGAAGGAATGGACAGAATTTTGCAAACCTTAAAGCACTTAATAATGTCATCTATTACTATTTACTCAACTTGGGAGACTTTAAAAAATATAGAGAGAGACTGCTAATTCTACTGTCTCTCATCCAACAGGACAGAATAGATGCCTCTGTTTTTAAGCAGAGCAATTGTTTCTGGTTTGAGCAAACTGAAGATTGATTGGGGGGGGGGGAGGGGGTAGAAATGGGCGGGCCACCTGTCTGTCCACTGTAACAAGAGTGCAAATGAACAGACATCCGAGTGTTCCCTCTAAAGTCCCCAGATCAAGGGGCTGATTATCATTTGAACGGTGCACTAATTAGAAAGAGTAAAAGAGAGAGCATGATTGAGCAAGAGAAAAAGAAAGAGGGAGACACCCCTGGCACCATATGTCCCTTTACTCCAACCCCTCTGCCTACTTAAGTTCTGCTGATTAGTTTGTGAATGGGATGGTGATTAGGGAGGCCCCTGCTATTGTTCAGCCTTTCAATAGAGTGGCTAAATTCAAGGATTTATTTGCAATTAAACCTTGAATAAATGTTTTGCAAATGGAGCTTCTCCAGTAATATCTAGTAAGGGCTTTCTGAGTGGAGGCCTGGTCTCTTGCAGGCTTCCCCTAGGAACCCCTCCCCTCATGCAGCGTGACCCCATTTGACTACCAACATATTTCTATTTAAGCTTTGATTTCCACATAATTGTCTGTTTGTCTACTTGACTGCTCAAAAGGGCCCTAGTGCCTCATGGAAAATCACAACCAGTTGTAAACACGTCTGTCCTCCAGGTCATGTTTTCTCTTCAGGAGAGGAGGATTTGTTTCCTGGTTTATTTTTCAGTGTTGATATTGGCCCATACTCTCTAGCACTTCAGCCCATCCCATTGCCTGCTCCCTTTCTCCTCTACCTTTCCCTGGGGCCCAAGTTAGGCTACTCTTGTCTACCTTATTTATTGTTGTGAGGATCAAATAAGGGAATATTTGTATAGGAGGTAGCACAGTCTCGGCACCTAAAAAGTGCTTCTTTCCTTTACACTTGAGCTTACCCATCTGTGGAGCCTCTTGGGATGAGACAAGTAGGACTGAATCAGAACACCTCTGATCTACTCTCCTCTCTCTCCTCTATCTCACCTCTGATACTAGCTCTGTGGAAATCGAAGGCTTTTCTAAGAAGCTGTGAATGACTAGTCTGCTTCTTGGAGCATCCAGAGCCTACAGTGCTCCATAGACACACAACGGTTGCTTAATCAATATTACTTTGTGTGGTATATGTGCTATTCTATATATAATATTTTTACCTCCTACCTCTGTGCCTTTGAACCCAGGCCTGGTATGTTCTGACTCCTGGCCTTTACTTTGGAAAGTCTGTAGCATCCTTTGAGACCCACCTTCAACACCACTTTCTACAAAAGACTCTTTCTGATCCCCCCTTAATTATTAGTACTCTCCTTCCCATCCTGAAATTTCCTTTTATTCTGCTACACATTTTGTATTGAGTCTTCAAAATTAATGCTTTCTCCTCCTTTCCCCCTCAACATCCCAATATGTAAGCTCTTTGAAGGCAAGGGACTAGTGCGTGTGTGTGTGTGTGTGTGTGTGTTTGCATCCCCATTGGCTTTCTTAACTTAATAAGTGATTATTAAATTGAATTGTCAAATTTTATCATGTTTTACTTTCATTATTCCATCATACTCCTCCTTTCAGATTACTTAAGGCAGAGTCCACAATACCCACAAAGGATCTTGGGACAATGTGCTTCTGAGAAATAAGAGAATTGGGGGAAAGAAAGACAGTAGGATATCTTTAATTATTTTCCATATATTGTGCCTCAAAAGCCTTTAATCTTGTTGTAAGCATATATTTCATATGCTTACATGCATCTCTCTTTTTTTTAAATCCTATGCATTTTGAGAGAGAGCATAGTATTAGTGGATAAAGGATAAATGATTTTTCATTCATTCATTCATAGATAGTTGATTTCAAGTCACAAAGACCTGTATTCAAGTATCTCTTCTGATGCATATAGGCTGGGTGACTATGGACAAGCCTCTTAACTTGTTAAAGCTCCAAACAGCTCTCCAAAACCGTAATTTGATTTTTAATTATATTTTTTATTTATTTCACTAAATATATCCTATTAAATATATATATTAAAATCTTTCAACATTTATCTTTTAAAATGTTGATCTCCAGAGTTTTTCCTCCTTTTCTCCCCCCCCCATTGAGAAGGCAAGCAATATGATATTAATTATACATATGAGGTCATGCAAAATATCACACACACACACAAATGCAAGAAAAATGGAGAAAGTAAGAAGAGCCTGCACTGAAAATTCATCAGTTCTCTCTCTGGATGTGGATAGTTTTTCATTATGGGTACTTTGGAATAATAAGACCATAATTTATTAAGAAAATGTGAATCTATTTCAACAAGGGGAGATTCCACATTAAAGTTTCTCATGTTAATGAAAAGCCACAGTCTGGAGAGACAGAGAGACAGAAAGACAGATACAGACAGAGACACAGAGATGCAGAGGAGGGTTAAAGGAAAAGAGAGAGAGACAGAGACAGAGACAGAGAGACAGGCAGAGAAAGGCAGACAGAGACACCCAGAGAGAGAGAGAGAGAGACAGAGACAGAGACAGAGAAAAGAAGAGGAAAGGAGAAAAGAGAGGAAAGGAGGAAGGGAGGGAGGAAGGGAAAGAATGTGTTTCAAGGAAAAACGTAGCCAGTGTATTTCTTGGCTCTTCCCTCTTCCTCCCACCTTCCCCTTACTAAGGAGAAAGAATTTGCTAGGGGAATTTGTCCAAAGAATTCTAAGATGAATTTGTATTAATCCCAGTGCCACCCATACATCTGGCAAGTGCCTAGTACTACCATTCAACAGATGGATATATCCATATACAAAGAGGTGAAGTGACTTTTCTAAAGGGCTTCTGGCAAGCAAATAGAATCTGAAAAAGTTATTTTCTAAGAAAACTAGCTGCCCATAAAGCTTTTTTCTAAGAGTTTCTTTGAAGGGTGGAGCCACAGTTTCCTAGTACCAACTGGAAGTCTCTCCCAAAACATTCAGACTCAGCTCTCAGGTCCCAAGTATAGTACATGAATTTCAAATGTCTTGGCAAGCTGGCAAAGTGCCTTTTTCTCATCCCTAACTCAGTCTACTATGCATATAAATCTTTAAAGTGTTTTACAACAAGCTACTTAAATGCCAAGTAATCCTTCCTCTCAAGTATTACTCTCATAGAGTACCAGGTCAGACCCTCATAATAAATTACTCATTCAGAAATCAGTATTACATAGTTGATTGTCATTTGTCATGAAAGTATCAAAGCAAAATAATTCTATCCTAATAAAATTCTTTTTTGTTCCTTCCTCAGATCCAAAACATTTTCTCCTTACATTCCAAGTATTACCATACCTACCTCTCATCTGACGTTAACTCTTTCACAGAATCTCACATTTAGAATAGACAATTAAAATCTAATCCATCCCCTACCCAAACAAGAAGTTTTCCTATAATATTCAAATAAACAACCAAAAAAAAAAGTTATTCGGCTCCTATATAAGGATTTCCAAGGACAGGGAATCTATTATCTCTTAAGGACTTACTTTTTTTGTTTTTCTATCATTTTCAATTCTTCATGACCCCATTTAGAGTTTTCATAGCAAAATAGACAGGTTTGCCATTTCCTTCTGCAGTTCATTTGAAAGATGAGGAAACTAAGGCAAACAGGATTAAGTGATTTGTCCAGAGACATACAGCTAATAAATGTGTGAGGCCGGGTTTGAAATCAGGAAGATGAGTTTTCCTGAATTCAGACATCTACTACTAGTTTAATAGAGTAAACATAATGTAAATTATGTAAAAAAATTTAAAAATACTCTATTAAATTAAAATATTTATCTCTATGATTCCTAGTTTTATCTTCAAGAGCCAAACAGAACAAGTCTAATCCTTCTAGATAACAATCTTACAATTACTTGAAGATAAATATCATGCCCTTCCCCCATATAATCTTCTCTTCTCTCAATTTCTTCAACTATTACTTATGTAACATGAATGCAAAAGCCCTTTACTACCTGACTGCCCTCCTATAAAATGGTCATTAGAAAAAAAAAAGTAATTATAAATCATGATCTTCATAGCTAACACAAATCTTTCTCAGTTTCTGAGGCTATTGACAACTCTTCAATTAAAGAAACTCCTAATAAAAATCTTCTATATTCAAGACTTGTGCTCAACCTTGAGGATTCAAAAATGAATCAAAATATTCCTCAAGTTGTCCACAATTCAATAAAAAGAGAATCAATCAACGAACAAGCATTTATAAAATAACTGCTAAATGCTAGGAACTTTGCCAGATGGTGGGCAAATACAGACAAAAATGAAACAGTCTCTTCTTTCAAGAAGCTTACAGTCAACCAAGGAAGACAATGTGTTCTTATATAAACATATACTGATTAACTGCAAAACAAAACTAGGTAATTTAGGGAGGGAGGATCCTGGATCATGTACCAGAAAAGACTTATAAGATCATTAAGGTGAAGGAACATTTATTGTTAATCACTATAATAGAAATGAACAATCATAACACAGGTCTTAAGAGACAAATATTTCCATATAAATTAAAGATCTTTCTGTCTAAATGTGAAATATGAGCAGAATTTGAATTGGAAATTAAACCACAATCTAAATGGAACCTGTTATGACTCCATATAGCATATAGAGATGGCCTCCAGATATTTAGCCATCTTTATCATCTATTATGCAGGGATTAGTGGGATCCTAGGTGTTTGATCTAGCAGGGACCTAAGATATCATTTAGTTCAAAGAAAAATTAGTTACTAGGTTGACATAGATTAAATAACAAAGGTGGCTTTTGAACCCAAGTCCTTTTGCTCAAAATCCATTGTCTTTCCATTATAAAACACTAAAGTCATACCATAAGATGGTCAGAATAATTGTATGAATATAAAGCAGCCATATTTAATTAGAGCTATTCTCTTCATACAATGCAAATCCAACCCAATTCGATCATTTATTAAGTGCCTACTATATATATAAGATAGTGTACTAAATGTCAGGGATTCAGAGACAAAAATAAAAAGTAAAAAGTAAAAAAATAAAAAAAAAACCCAGCCCTTCCTCTCAAGGACACAATTTTATTGGATAATAGATAAAAATAAAAATTTGAAGATTATTTGAGATAGGAGAAAGCACTAACTACTAGAGGTTTGAATGGCTTCTGGAAGAGGTGGTTGGTAAGCTGAACTTTGAAAGAATGTATGGATTCTAAGACAGAAGTTAGGAGAAAGTATATTTCAGACCCAAAGGTGACGGTTACAATTCTGAGTAGGATAATAGTAGAATAGTTTTGCTGGAACATGCAGACTGCATGAGTCTGAAAAGGTACATTAGAAACTGACCAAGAAGTTTTAAAGGCTAAAATGAGGCATTTTTTTTAATCCTACTACTTAAGTTGTCTCTAGAGTGGAGTTGCTTTTCCAGAACAATGGAATCATAAAGTATAGATGAATCTACATATCCTCACACGGTCCCTTTGGAGACCGATGATATGTATTTAACAAGCACCTAGAACAGGAGTTCTGAACCATTTTTGTGTCATGGACTTCTGTGTTAATCTGATAAAGCCTCATAATAATAATTTTTATGTAAATATAATTATTCTCATAATAATGATTTTAAATTCATAATTCAATCAATAAACATTTATTAAGCACCCACCATTTTCCAGGCACTGTAAAGTGTTGATGATACAAAAAGAAGCAAAAGAATGTTTCATTTTATTTAAAGATTAGTAAAAATTAAAATGTCATTTTTCTCTTATCCTGAAGACTATAGACCCCATCCTCAAAGCAAAAAAATGGAGCCACTGAATTTTTTTGAGGAGGGGAGTCATAGAGTCAGATCTATCTTTTAAAATATCAGTTTAAAAAATACATGAAGAATGGGTTGGAAAAGAGAAAAAAAATCAAGTCAAGGAGCCCAATTATATAACTGCTACTATGGTCCCTAATGAGGACAGAAGCTGTAGACAAAGTAAACAGGCTTGGCTTTTGAATATAGAAGAAAAAGTATTCTTTCTCTTCTCCCTTCTGATTTCAGAGTCAAGGTATCAGATCATGTTTCCTCTCCATTTTGGGGGGGCAAACTCTAAGCTTAGAGAATCTCTACACTTGCAGTAAAAAGCCTGAAATATGCTCCCAAATCAGCCACATACAAGAAGACTGATTTAGCACCTTCTCCTGCAGTGCCTTTTATTCACTGGAGGCAACAGGATGGGTTAAATTCTGAGTCTGCCAGGGAGTCATCTGCGCCTCCAAATCCTGGAACACCAGCCTCTGCTTGGCGTGTGCTGCTGTGTGCCTGCTCATTGGCAGCACCAGCCGTCTCCCTGCACACATCTCATTGTTTGGCACTGGGAAGCTGTGCCAGGCTCCTACTGCGAAGGGGAGCACAGACAACAGAGAGCAGCTGAGCTCCTGGGTTTAGTACATTACCTCTCTTCATACTTGAAGCTTTTGGGGGTCTTCGAGCTCCTCTTGAAATTCTAAGATCCAAACGATTTCTCTCTTTTCCATTAATTTCTTAATGTGCCAATTCTCCTGAGCTCAGGCTTCTGTCGGTTCTAAGAGCTATTCGGATGCCACTTTACTTGCTCAAATCAACAGCAAAGTTTGTTGGATGGCTCTTTCAGGTGCGAGAGAGGAGCTGATAGAAAGGGGCATAATTTCCAAAAGCTTGGAAGGCGTGAGGTGGCTTAAAAAGCTTTCTGTCCTGATTACCTTTTTTTCTGAAGGAGACAGCCAAGAAATTGAAGTGCAAGCTCCTTATTAAGTCATATCCAGGAAAAGGAAATAGGCCCTAAAGAAAGAGTGAGAGAAAGACCTGGGACTTCTTAGAACCTCAAATATATAGATGTCACCCCTTCTTACCACCACCCAGTAATCTCAGAAGAAACAGAAAAACCAAAAAATTGCAATTTTTTTAGCATTAAAAAGAGAGAATTTGTATTTTTCTTTTATTAAGTGATTTTTTTAAAGTAGAAGATATTGGGGCAGCTAGTTGGTATAGTAGATAGAAACCAGCCCTGAAGTCAGGAGACCTGAGTTCA
>JAJPUD010001945.1:344992-367349 GCA_023553655.1 Myrmecobius fasciatus | reverse complement strand
AAATACTAACACAATAACCAAGTTACTGGTTATATGAAATGGAAATATATTCATATATATCTATATAATGTAAGCACCTTCTCTTTTTCAGTCAATGTAAGCATAAACAATAAACATGTACCTTCCCCCAATATAGGACACATTTTGAAGATAAAATTTCAAAAATTTATAATTCTAGACAAGTTATTAAGATGAAGGAGTTTACATTGTAAATTTTTGAAACACTCATTCCCCAAATGGGATAAATACAAACAGATGGGACAAGATCCCCTTCCAACTTCCCTCCTCCACCTGGCAATGAAAAAAGACAAACATTTAAAACATCTAAATATTTCAGCAAGAAAAGAATAGGGATCATGCATACAACCTTCATAAATTTTAGAAAACTCTAATAACCTTCTATAGAAGGCAGAATACAAGTCTGACACAGACCAAGAGAATCTCAAGGTGTCATTTGGCATCTTTTCCAACACCTTTCAATGAAGGGCATGGCTTTTTTGAGCCTGTGGAAGACATTAATATGAGAGTAGCTGGTTGATGGATCTCTGCTTTTCAATAGGGCTGGCAATTACACAAGACATGGCACTCTACCATACAGAGAAACCACTGACTCAATCTTGAAGCTATAACTTCTAAAAGGGAAAATATCAAGGAAATATATCTCTGGGTGCATCACAAAGACAGCGAATGGGCACAGGAGGTGGTTGAGAATGGGTGTGGCATTCTCTAAGAAATAAAACAGCAACTTAAGGAATCTGCTGACAGCATGTTGGGAAAGCTTTGACTCAGAAACTTACTGATTGATTCAGAGTTGTAAAAGTGAAAATTACCATTCGTTAAACACTGTTTACTCTCCACTTCTGAGGTGAGAAAGCAAAGGAAACCCTTGCCACTGAAAGAAGAAAAGCAACTCATGTAGTCACTTATGAACTTCAATTGTTCTCATTTTGCCTACAAGGTTTTTTTTTTTTTTTTAAACTTCAGATTACTCAGTCTACGTAAGACAGTCAACCACCTATTTTCTCCTACATGTTACAGTGGGCCAGTATTCTAAAGCAACAAGAAGCCTCTTCTTTCCAAGAACCAGCCTAGAATGTGAAGTCTCTAACATTCTATATTGTGGTATCTTACCCAATCTCTTGGTTGGATTGAAACTTAAGCTCCTTTTCTTAATAAACACAGAAATTCTAAGACCTAGAACTGGGTGACTTGATCCAATTGTCTTATTTTACAGATAAGAAAACTAAGGTTAAAGAGGGGGACCTGACTGATCAGACCCCATGACAGAGGAAGGTTTTGAAATAAGGTTATGATTTTTATTCTTTCTATATTACTGTGATGTCTAAATTTATAGTTTAAAGCCTGATTTTCAGTGAGGGTCACACCCAGAATTTTGAATGTGCCAAATGATACCTTATCATTTAAGAATTGAATTAATGGGAGTTTTTTTCCCCTTAAGAAAATATGCACTTCTCCAAATCTTCCCACACTTAAACTCTTTGTGTTTTTCCAATATCATTTACTTGAAAGTGATGTGGATACCATGGCCACTAAAAGATGGAAAAATACTGGAATAATAAATTCCTCTGACCATGAGTGTTAGACTAGTACAATTTAGTTCTAACTATTGACATTTCCCTTTTGACCCTCAATAGGGGATCTCAGAAGAATATCTTGTATCAGTCCTCAAACATTCAATGAAATGAAATGTGTAACAACAACAACAAACCTCAAATTAAGTATCCTAATTTCAGAGAATTGTGTTTTTCTCAGTGCTGGCAATCTTTAGTAGTCAGCAAGGTGCCCTACTAGTGTTGTAACTAACTAATCATAGGAGGACAACCCCCCCCCTCCATATGTATATGTATATATCCTCAATATAGACTATCAATTACAGATTTATTTAAATCAACAAAACCATCTTTTAATGTGATAAGTATTCCCTGAGAAAGTTAAGCCTAGAAATTATTCAGATGTCCATCTTAGTTACTTTAATAAAATTACTTTCTTCTACTAAATTTAGTGGATACTGAAGGTAGAGGATTTTTGGACTGGAAAATAGATAATTCTGGAATATGATTCAGTTCATTGAAAGGTAGATCTGGATGGGATGCCCACTGGGACACTTCATTCTGCTTAAAGTCACATTAGGCATAGGGCAAGTAGGAGGAAAGAGATAGACAAGGGGACATAGGTAACTATGAAAGAAACCTGGTCCCCTCTGCAATTTTTCCAAGGTTAAGAAATTCCTTCTCAAGTGCAAATATTGTTATTCATATTTTACTAAAAATTTTGGGTGCATTCTTAAAAAAGAACTCACATAAGATTGTGGAATAGATGAGTTTTCCAATCTCTCTTAAAAAAAGGAGCAAAGCAAAATTTTACTTTTTAATCATACAACAAAACCAACTTGCCATGAATGACTCTTTTCTTTTTGTCTTGTTTGTCCATGTTTTCTCTTTTCCTCAGCAATATGAGTCTTTTGGGATTATGGTGCCAAATGATTTTATTGAATTTGGTTATTGGGGAATGAAAACAAAGCAAAAAACCTTGTTATACCCAAGCACTGCCTTTTCTTCCCATTTGTTGGAGGGGAAGAATACTGAAAACACAGGGGCGATTCACAGACTCAGTTCCACTATTGCTCAGCCCTACTGACCTGCTTAGACCTGTTTCATTTCCATCTTGTGCCTCTTTGCCCCTGGTTAAGCAGCCTGGAGGCCCCTTGCTCTTGGGGCCTTGCCATATTTTTGGTGGACTCAATATAGACCCTAATTGATTTAGCTTACAACTCCCCAGTTCAGGTGATTGATCTACTATCCTTGGCCTCTCTGACCCCCAGGAATTAGAGGCATTCACCATATTTTTATACACTACTACATCTTCAAAGATAATGGGCATTGCTAAGGGAGTAGAAGATAAGGAATCACTTCCATAGTAGGGTAGCTACCTCCCAAGGCCATACAGTATATACGCCTATCTTATATAGTCAAAAGTGTACAGTACAATCATATTCTTTTAAACTACATCCTTGCTACTTATGTCACTTTTTCCCATTTCAGAAACTCCATACCAAAGTACCTTAATTCCAAGTTTTTGCATATTTTGATTATTCTTGGAGTTGGAGCAGATGTAGTCTGGATTCCTAATGGGAAGATGGGCACTTATAGAATGGAGGGATGAAAGAAAAAAATTAAAAAACAAAACAAAACAAAGACTAGCTTTTGCTCTTCAGCACAGTGCCCCCTTTTCTACCATGGTCAATGGTTAACAATTATTCAGGCAAAGTGCTTTCTTGGGTTCTTCTACTATTGAATGTTGTTAACCCTTCAAAAAAATTCCTGAATTAGCTTCATTCTCCATCTAGTTGGGATCAGTGCAGTCAATAATTCTCTTTCTTTCCTTTTTTTTTTTTTTTTTTTTTTTTGCAAGGCAACTGGCATTAAGTGCATTGCTCAGGGTCATACCGTCAGTAAAAGTTAAGTATCTAAGAATGGATTTGAACTCAGGTCCTTCTGACTTCAGGGCCAGTGCTTTATCTACTTCACCATTTAGGTGCCATGTAGTCAGTACTTTTCAAGAGTCTCCACCATGACATTTCCATAATACAACAGTACTCCAGTTTCTCAAAGATACAGTCCCAATGTTTTGAGTTCCGGATGGCTATTTTTAATCTTCTTTGGGGGATGAGTAGAAAAGTAGAAGTCAATCAATTCCTTTTCTTTTAGAGAGTACATCATTTCATCCCTGTAGCAGAAGAATGTTTGGTCAAGCAATGTCTAATCAAAATTGCCTTTGTCATGTGGTAGTTTATAGTCAGGTGTCTGGTTTTGCATGAGTCTCCTTCAAATGTAGTCTTGATCAGAAAAGATAAAGAAAGAAAAAAAAAGATGAAATACATCTAGACTTATTATAATAATGACATTATCTATAAATATATTTATACATATAAAACGTGTATTTATATATAAGAATACTTATGTAGCTTTTTACCCATGTTATTTCATTTAAGTCTTACAATAATCATGAGAAATAGGAGCTATTATTAACTCCATTTTACACGTGAGGAAATGAATGACTTGCCTCAGTTCACAGGTAGTTAAGTGTCTGAGGCAGGATTCAGACACATCTTCCTCAATAAGCCTAACACTATGCCATTCAGGGTTTTTCTATATGCCTTTAGAAGGAAAAGGAATTGATAATTATGGATTATGCCATTGCATGTGAAAGCCCTCTATCCACTTACAAGCAAACTTCAAAGAAAGAGGTTTTCAAAACAGCAAAGGCTGTCAAACATTTGGTCCTTAAAATAATCTGTGTAGAGTCACTTGCTCTTTGGGATTTTATATTTATCTTGCATCTCCAACTTGCATATATTACTTTGTGGATTTTTTAAAAAAATAAGAAATGGATTTTCTCACTAAAACACTTAAATTAAAATAATCAGAGTCTAGGCCAGCACACTTTAAAAGCCTATGCAATCTACAATGTGTGTTAAATACTATAATCAGCATTATTCCAACTACATCAAATCACTATTTTTCACACAGTATTATAGGAAAGGGATTCTGGGTCACAACCTAAGAAACTACTCTCCTTGCCTGAGATTGACTCCCCTGGTTCTTGTAATTGCAGAAGTGAGGAAAAATATAAGGTTCTGGTAACTGCATTGATAGCAGGGTTGCCTGGTTGAAGGGCATAGAAAAAAGTGAGAATGTAGTGTTAGGATATTGCCTTGTATCAGGAACTTGCTTATTCTGTTCTGTGAAGTAAGGAGAAAGCACCATTCTACAACTGCATATTTACATGGTACCTTAAAAATTTACAACCATGCTGTAAAGCACACAATTCTCCAATGAAATAATTTCTCCCAGTACTTTGGAGAATGAAAGGACAATTGTCCCCCTTATTGGTTGTGGTGTTCTGAATTTAGAGTCCTCCTCCCCCCAAGCCTATTTTTTTGTTCTAAATTATTTTTAAATTAGGCATTCCTACTTTACATAATCTTAATAATCTCTTTTCAGGAAGGAAGGTCTTTGATGGAAACACCTAAAAGAAAGTAATATTTTACTTCATGCCTATGTTGATCCTACTAGTTTCTTGTGATATATAAAGAAGGGTAGGACCAAAACAGGATTCCTTTTGGGGAAAAAATTTCAAATAAAGTCCATAGTGCTTAAAATAGCTTGTCTTCATTGATAATTAGACTGCATTTATTTGTAAATTAAATTCATTTTTAACTTGAAGATTTTTAGATTTCTGAAAAGGAATTTATCCTTTGAAAAGGTAACCTTTACATTAGTCATGTACTGACTTGTTAGTGCAAAATGTTCATTGATTTCTTTGTCTTTTAAGTTCAACAATTTATTTCTTTGTCTTAAAGCTCAAAACTTAAAGATGCCCATATTCTTTTAAATTGCTAAAAACACTAAAAGAATGACTTTTCTGACCCTGGATTATAGTCCATAATTATAGCCATTTTCCAAATTGAAAAGAGCCTGTTGTAAACATTTAACATTAATATATAAATAATTTTTCTAAGTGACACTAGTTTCTATTTAGTTTCTTTTTCCCTTACCGGTGGTTTCTGCCATCTGTCTATTTCCTTGGGGACCTGTTAAAACAGAAATTATATTTAGAAATATTACAAGAATAGAGACAGACTAAAAATATATAAAAAACTTGCAGCTTACATTCTTTTAATATATCAATGTCATATTGATGATTTGGGAAAACTCTCCCCTTTTGCCATTTCTCTTCAACCATTGCCAAGAATAGGAGGACAACTGGCTAAATGATTTAGAAATTCAAATAAGTTATTTTGCCAACAATGATTGCTTCTTCATTCCTTTAAAAATGTTTTCATATTTTTCCAATTACACAAAAGGCCAATTTTAAACGTTCACTCAAAAAAATTTGAGCTCCAAATTCTCTCCCCACTTTTATCATCACCTTTGAGAAGGCAAGCAATTTGATACAGATTATGGACATGTGCAGTCATGAAAAACATATTTCCATGTTATTTTCCAACTTATGTTGCAAAAGAAAACAGACACCTCCCAAAAATCCCCAAGAAATGACTTTTTTTTTAAAAGTAAGCTTCAAGGGGCAACTAGGTGGCGCAGTGGATAGAGCACCAGCCCTGAAGTCAGGAGGACCTGAGTTCAAATCTGGTCTCAGACACTTAACATTCCCTAGCTGTGTGACCCTGGGCAAGTCACTTAACCCCAATTGCCTCAGCAAAAAAACACAATAAAAAATAAATAAATTTTAAAAAAAGTAAGCTTCAATCTTCATTCAGACTCCATCAGTTCCTCCTCTCAAGGTGGATTTGCTATTTCATTCCTCATATGAACAATAAATTAATAATTTTAAGGGAATGAATGTTCAAAAAATTTCAAGTTTTTAATTATGAATAATTCTGTATATAAATGGAATGTATATATGATATACTATTAACTATTATCAAAAACTATTAAGACAAAGACTAATATTTCAAAATAATTGTTGGAATACTTAGAATTCATAACAGAAAAGGGAAGCTATTGGGTGGTTGATATGAACTAAAGATAGAAATAAACTTTTAGTTTTGGGAAAAACATGGTCTTTTATCTGAAAGTCACAAGAACATGTTTCAGTACTGTCTTTCATTCTCTGTAGGGTCTCAGAAGCCTTTAAAAAGAGCCTGTCATGGGTCTTAGGCTTAGCTGAATTGACAATGACAACCATCTTCCACTTGGAACCAGTTCTAGGGATCTTACCTTGGTCTCCATGGCTTTTAGGTTTTATGTCTTTCTAGAGATCCCTGACCACTGAAGTCTAATGCAAATGTCTTTGGCTTTCAGCTAGTATTCTCCTTGCTTAAGTTCAGAGATTTACCATCCTAAATTCCTTATTACCTGTCTCCCTTATTCAGTTGTTACCAGCATATTTGGTGGTTGGTGTAAGTTCCTTTTCTCTTTTCTTTCTACCATTGTCCACATATAGTAGGCCACAGGGAAAATTTTTTTTTTTCCTGGGGTTACTTGCAAGGAATCAAAACCATTGCAAGGGAAAGTAAAATATACAAATTTAAAAATAATATGAGGGTAAGGTGTTTGGAGGTTCATGCAAAAGAAATATTTTTAGTTCTAGATTGAATAGTATATATATTTTCAAACTAAACCTTAACTAAAATTCCACAAACGCTTAATCTGTGGCATCCTGATTTTTGTTAGATGTGCCTTACTCCTTTGCGGCCTCAGATGAGAATGGTGTCTTCTACTCTTCTCCTCCATTAGATTCTGAACTCCTTGAAAACAAGCACATTCTTGTGCTTTTCTTTGTATCAAAGATATTTAGCATAGTGCCTGGCACATAGTAGATGCTTAATAAATGCTGGTTGACCTCCAGAATATTTCCCATCCCATTTGGAACTTACCTACTTGATTCTTTCTACAATTTTAGGTTCACGATCAAGAAGACCCTATCTTTTTAATTTTTATTCTTAGACAGATAGAATTAAAAGACAAGTCTAATTGTCTTTTAATATCTTCTCCCTTTCCTAACAGGACAAATAATGAAATACAAATAATAAACATGAATGTTAAAATCTCCTTAAAAAAAAACAGAATAATTAGTCCTATTCACAATAGATAATCCCTTACCTTGTACTTAGGGAAGGTAGAATTAAAATATCTTTCCCTACAGGTCAAATAGAGATTCCATTTTCTTAGAAGTTTCTTGCGATCTCTTTGTACATTAGTAGGTGATGAATACTACTGACCATCATAACTTAAGTTATATAACTGACTTCTCCCAGCATTATATGCTAATTAAAGGCAGACTTGCTTAATCAAGACAAAACTATATGGAAATACATATTTTTGTTACAAATAAACATTCCCAAGGGTTTTTTTTTTTTTGGTATGATACTCCTATTATTATTAACCTGCTTTTAAGGGTTTGGGGTGGAGAACTGAAAAGGTGAGGAGGGTTAGTTTTTTAGATGTGTGATTAGTGAAGAATGTACTTAGTTATTCTGAAGCAGATTCCATATTTTCTGTTTTCTAAATTCATATTACTTCTCAACTCCATTTCAAGTTATAATTCTGGATGTTTATCACTATGATACTAAGCTATGGTACCTGATTTTGATTGGGATGCCTTGTTGAAATAAAGAGATATTTATATTGCAAACAACACCTCAACTTTCTAAAAAAACACACACATTATCTGTGCTGACAAACTACTGCTTTTCGTGAATATGAAATTTAGTTTTATTTTAAAAGAAACAAAAAGGGAGTGAGCAAATATATTATAGTCCACATGTCTCTTGTGAAGTAAACTTAAAGCTTTAGAAAGAATAGTTTAAAGCATATCACCTGTGTAATCTCCATAATGATGTTTGTTTTTACATAGCTTTCTAATCAAAATCACAACCACCAGAAGAATCACAAGTACAATTCCAAATATAATAAAAAGGGTAATAGTTGATGTTTTCCCAGGTGGTATAGACTGATTTGGGGTGATGGTGATTTTATCTGTGTTTCCGTCTGGAGAAAGAAGAAAGCCTGAGATTTAAAAGTGAAGAGGGAAATGTTTATTAGTCATCTTTAAGATGGACATATAAGACAGTAATATTAGAAGTATTTCATTACCATCATTAATCTTTACTTTTGAAAATTATAAGCATTTGAAAACTTGTTTTATGCTAAGTAAGCTAATTTTCAGAATTTCACTGTTGCAAAATTTTCTTATCATTGCTTACAATTTGAGAAGAGATATTTTAGCCAAGGACACAAAACATTAAGATCTAACATGTACATCCTTTTTTTTTGAGGTGCATATCATAAAAAAGAGGAACACTGAAAACAAAGTTGACATCAATTTATATATATATATATATGTATATAGGAATCCCTCTCCTAACATATTAACTAATGCCTTGAAAATACAACTGTAGGTCAAACAATGTGATGTGGCACTACTGATTTCATAGTAATAAAGTTATAAATGGAAGAAAATCTTGAACAGCTATAAATTTATACTAGAGCCCCAAATCTCTGTAGTCCCAAGAAATTTACATTCTATTTGTGGGGAAATGAAATGAATATGGCTAATTAAGTAAAAATACATGAGACAAAAAAGGCATGGATATATCAATTTGTAGTAGTTTAAGAAAGTGTTGAATCTATATGAAATGATAAAATCATTGAAAGATTGTGTAAAGAATAGGATTAAAATTAGGAGGTAGGGCATGAGAGAGGCTCAAGCAAAGGATACTGAGGACAAACTAGACAAGTAGGAGAACTGAGAGAGTATGGTATTTAAAAGAAGGTGATTGACACCATTAAGTGATGCAGAGAGATGAAGAAGGATGAAAACTGAGAAAAGGCCTTTGGATTTGGCAACTAGGTAACTGATAACTTTAAGAGGAGAAGTTTCACTTGTATGATGATATTAAAAGCAAAACTCTAAGAGATTGAAAAGTGAGAGATGATATAGAAGCAGTGAGTAGAGGAAGCTTTTTTAGGAGTCTTTTTATGAAAAGAAAGAGGTAAAGAATGAATAAGTGAAATGCTGATAAGATTAATGTTTTTTGTTTTCTTTTAAATATGGAAGACAGGCATGTCTGTAGATAGGGGAAGGAACCAAAAGACAGGAATGGATTGAAAATTACAAAGTAAAGGGAGATAATTGCAAAGACAACTTAATTTAGGTAATGAATTAAGTGAGGATTCGTATAGGTGAGAAGGGCTGCTACTTCACTAAAGATGGAACAAAAGCGCATAAGGAATTATATCAGGGGGCTTTGATATGTAGAGATTAGGAGTAGGGAAAAAAGGGAACTCACAACAAATTTTCTTAGTTAAATAAATGCAAAGATTTCTATTAAAAGGGAGGTGACATGGAAGCTTGAAGAGATAAGAAAAGTTTTGGAACAGTAGTTTGGTGGGGGGAGTGTAATTTCCTCCCCCCATTGAAGAGGAGTTAATTGGGGAGAAGTTTAAAAAAAAAAAAAAAAAGCTTTGCTTTAGTGAAGACCCAGTTAACATTAGATAACAACCTTGTGGTAGACCTAGTCAGCACAGTCATGTGATTTCCTCCATAAACATTTTATAACATGTAAGGACAGAGAAGGCTGATGATGGTTTGTTTAATCTGTATAACTTCTACCTGTCATTTAAGATTTACTTTGCTTTATGAAAGAAAATTCTCTCCACCCCTAACGGAGCTACCAAAGCCAGCTTGTAAATAAACCATATATCCTGAAATACCTGTTAGATTGTTTTGAGAAATCTAAAGTTTTAAATGCTAGAACTAGTGGAAATGGACAGCTCCTCCTTAAGTAGGTCAAATATAATTTGACAGAGTGCTTTGTTAAATTACACTTCAGTATTGGTACTGAACAGACAGGCATAGAAGTTTAGCTTTGGTTGGGACCCGAGAATCATCTAATCCAAATTCAATCTAAGCAATAACTCTCTCTGTATGTAATATTTCTGATGATTATTCCCTCATAAATATTCCCATATGGTACACTTGAAAAAGTGCCAGATTTTGAGCTAGAAGAGGTAGATTCAAATTCTGCTTTGGTCAGTTACTACTTATATGATATGTATCTATTTCTTCCTTTATAAAATGAGGGGTTTGGATTAGATGATTCTTCCAGATCTAAGTATAAGATGTTCTTTATATAGATTTTACTGTTGCTTTGCAGGGCAGCTAGGTGACACAGTAAATAGAGTGACAGGTTAGAGTCCGGGAGACCTGAGTTCAAATCCAGTCTCAGACACATAATAGCTGTATGACACTGAGCAAGTCACGTAACTCTTTGCCTCAGTTTCCTCATCTGCAGTTAGAAATGACAAACCACTCCAGTATCTTTGCCACAAAAACTCCAAATGGGGTCCTGAACAACAAGAGATATTGTTTTAGGACAAGGATTTAGATTATTATGCCTTGGTGGCATAATACCAAGGGAATGTTTTTTGTTTTCAAATGATACTCAATGAACAATTTATATCAAGGGGATAGAAACATTTTGTATATCACTAATTTAATCCATCAGAATTTTCATAAATTTTGCTTTGATCCATCAATAAATATGAATTTTTCTTTTAATGTCAAGGATTTATTTGCAGACTCCCAAACCTATTTCAGAACTTTGGTCATAAAAAGCACTTAATACTGCTGAATCAAACTAATTGAAGTGAACTAAATCCTCTGGAGCCTGTGACTTTTAAACTCTAAATCTATTATATTATGATATGATAATTCTGGAATTATAGACTAAGTGGATGTAGATTTCTTTTTGGAAATTATAGATTCATATGCTTATAGTTTGAAGGAACCTTAGGAATCATGAAATCCAACCTGGACTTGAAAAAGAATTTCCTCTCAATGCCTATTTCAGTGAATAGAATGCTGGGCCTAGAATCAGAAAGATTAGAGTGTGGGAAAGTCACATAACCTCTGTCTGCCTCAGTATTCTCAAATGTAAATGAAGATCACAACAATGCTTACCTCATATAAAAGTGTTGTGAGAATCAAATAAGGTAATATTAAATAGCACAGTGCCAGGCACATAGTAGGCACTTAATAGATAATTATTCCCCATCTTCCTCCTATATCCTATTTAAATTCTACCAGTGAGGGAAACCTATGGAGGACATGTTAGTTTTTTGTTTGTTTGTTTTTTTTTGTTTCAAATCATTTTTCCTTATTCTAAGAGTTCTCTTTGCTTACATTCAAATACTCTTCCTTTATTATTTTTGGAGTGTAGTTTGTGAAAAACAAATTCATACTTTTACCATTTGACCAATGGATAACTTACTTGACTGAACTGTCAGGTTTTGCTGTAGGTTCACATTTTCTATACAGCATTCAACTCTGATATTAGGAGTCCATGCAATCTTCAACACACTGGAGACACTGTATAAGCCTTTCTCATTGGTGGTGAAGGTATCATTTTGTAGGCTTTGATTAAGCAAAGTATTATCTGTTTTGTTTACCCAGTAAACCTTTGGCTTTGGAAAACCATTGTGGGAAGTGCAGGTAAAAGTGACTTCTGTATTGTTGGTCTTCTCTGGAGCTTCTACTACTGGAATGCTATAGTTTGCTAGAGAAGGGGGGAAAAATCACATTAGGGATATGGGTGAGGTTCTGAAAATTACTAGGGAGCTGTTGCAAGGAAGGGAAGCTTCCCTAGGTATTGGGCTCTAAGTAACACTAAGATAGAGGGATGAGATATTGACACAAAAGGGGAACCTGAAGTCAGGAAGACTCATCTTTCTGAATTCAAATCTGGACTTGGACATTTACTAACTGTGAACCTGGGCAAGTTACTTAATCCTATTTGCTCAGTTTCTTCATCTGTAAAATGAGCTGGAGAAAGAAATGGCAAACAACTCCAATGTTTTTGCCAAAGCCTCCCCCCCCCTACAAAAAAACCCCCACCAAAAACAACCTCACAAATGGAATCATGAAGAATTTACCAGTACCCTTTATTTAGGGTACTGGTAAATGTCAAAGAAAATTTCAGAGTGCTTGGCAACAGGAGACTCCTCTCTCCTCCAGGATCTTGTGCTTTACCCAAGCAATAAATAGGACACAAGTGTTACCTTAATGAGGGTATTTTTTCAGTGACCTTTCTGTTCATTGAAGGAAAATAGTAAAGGAGATAAGATCATCTCTATCTACAAATGTTATAATGCTCTACTTAGAAAATCCCAGAGAATCAGCAAAGAAATTGAGATTTTTAATAGCTTCAGTAAAAGAGCAGGAGGCGAAATAAGTTGATACAAATTATCTTTGTTTCTAAATAGTATTAATAAACACTAAGTGGAAAATGCAGAGGGTTGATTTTTGTGTATGCTAAGTATTGTTTTGTGGGCACTATCCCAGCTTTTTAATTGTATTGTGGCCTGGCATGCTTTCTTTCCTCATCTTCACACACTGGCTTCCATTAAGTCCCAGCTATAATCCCATCTTCTACAGGAATACTTTCCCAAATTCTCTTAATTCTAGAGCTTTCCCTTTCTTTATTTTCTATTTATTCTATTTATAGCTTATTTTTACCCATGTTTTTGGCTTGTTGTTTCTTCCATTAAATTGTGAATTTTATGAGAGTAAGGATTGTCTTTTATCTCTTTTAGTATCCTCAATGCTCAGCACAGTGCTTGGCACATGGTAGGTACTTAATAAATGTTTGTAGTCTGACTTGACTTAATCAAGAGTAAACTTTAATCTTTCTAATTTTGTTTTCCTCCTCTGTTAGGTGACGGGGCTAAATCAGATGACTTCTGTTGTCATTTCCATCACAAAATCTATGCTTCTATGAATGCTATTTGACTGGATGAACAAGAATTGTAAGATTATGATTTCTCCTGTAACATCTGATCTAATAGAAATCGTTAAGGAAAAAGAAAAATTTAAGTTGGAAGAAATTTCATGATGGAATTGGGTCTATTTCCATCATTTTTTCAACCAATCTTTTTTTCTGCCAAGATAAATGGAATCCTGGCTATTTGTAGAAAGTAAGTTTTTCCTCTGGATGGGAGACTAGTAAAGCATCAGATAGCAGATTATATTTGACATACTTTCCTAAGAGTTTCACTAAACTCTTTCTATGATATCTTATCTTAGAATATTGATGGCCTTATATAATTCTTTAAGTATGATCCTGGTAAAAATTCCAAGGATATCCAAGTTATAGGTGGTAGTTCATTGCCAGAAGGTTAACTACTAGTTGATGGCTTCTGGGGCAAGGGATGGCATAATCACTTACAAAATCCACTATTTTCTAAGAATTTAAATATGTTAATGATATATTATATAATATAGGAAAGGAGCTTTGATTTCATGGGGCTAGGGACTTGATCCATCAAAAGAGACCTTAACTATAAATCTGAATTAATTGACTTGTCCACATTTACATAACTAATAAGTACAAAAAGTGGGATGAGAACTCAGATCTTTCTGACAAAGCCAACATACTATTCATTGGGCTCCACTGATTTCCTATTTTTTCAATAAAAACATGACTTCTTATAGGATTAAAATAGTTTCCCAAGGCATTACAATAGTTAAGAGAGTTAAATTTCTCTATTTCCAGCATTCTTACCTGCCACATGAAGATTAACTGTAGATCTGAAAAGAGGGTCAGTGTTAGATTTGTTTACAACAATGCATTCCAATTCCAGTTCATCTCTTATGGTGATGTTAGACAAATGTAGAGAAAAATCGCCTCTTTCCATTTTTTCAAGTTTCAGTGATGTTCTGTTCTGATACTTAGGATCAATATATTCGGAAGTATCATCTCCAGGAATATATGCATTAAGAGTTTTGATTGGTTTATTTTTTGTTTGCCAATAGACACGTATTTTATTTAAATCAAAATGTTTTTTCCCAGGACTGATGCAGCTTAGATCAACATCACCTCCAACCATACCATGTACTTCTTCCATTATAGCTGCAAAACCAAAAAAGAGTATGAAATTAATTTGGAAATTTTTCTCTTAGTCCTTTGAGTTGTTTATCTCCTTTGTAAATGTATTCACAGATGATTTTACAAATATTTGTTACCACAATAGAGAATACTTATAACCTCCCTTCCCCAAGTAACAATCACTTTTGAAATTAAATAGAGGTTATTAAGCTGTTACCTAGAAACAATGAATAATTAATAATCTCAGAAAAAGACTTTCAAAGTTAACATTAGCATCAAGGAGAATGTTGTAGGAATGAAAAAGGGAATAAAATGTTACAAGATAAAGTTGGATCTAAATGGGGCTTTAGAGATAAATCTGGCTAAGTCTCTTCCTCTCCCATTTTTGAAGAACTCCAGTGAGTTGAAGTCCTTTGCTCAAAGTCATAAAGTTAACTAGTGGCAGAAGGGGAGATCTGACTTTTAGTCCAACATTATTTCCACTAGCCAAGAGAGGGATATAAACTGAAAATTTCAAGAACTGAAAGTTTGAAGACAGGCAAAGGATTATTGGGGTAGCTAACTAGTACAGTAGATAGAGCACAGCTTGGAATCAGGAAGACTTATGAGTTAAAATCTAGCCTCAGATACTTCCTAGCTGTGTGACCCTGGCCAAATCACTTAACCCTGTTTGCCTCAGTTTCCTTATTTGTAAAATGAATTGGAGAAAGAAATGGTAAACACTCCAGTATCTTTGCCAAGAAAACCCCAAATGGGGGGTCACAATGAGTTGGCCAAGAATGAAAAAGGACTAAGCAACAACAAAGTATTGTTGAAATATATAGGGCCATCTGAAATTTCTGTCATTGCAAAGGGATGAAAGGTATAAATTTGTATTTGTAAATACAAATGAAAGTATACCTCATGATCATTTATGTTCAACTTTGAGCTTATTATGTTCCTCAATACAAAGAGCTATGGACATATGTATTTAGTCAGCTACATTAACACCCTAGTGAATTCCAATCATTCTAGGCTGACTTACTGTCATTGTAATCTTTTGTGATATTTCCTACTTCTGTAGTATCGTAGTATTTCCCATTAGTCAACTTTCTTAACGTGGGTATGAGTAAGACTCAAAAGGGTCTCTCTAGAGGCAAAATATGATAAACATAATTATATAAAACTGAAAGAATTAGAAAGCTTTGCAACCTCCTCTTAATGAGGAATTATTAGATAGCATTACTACTGTAAAAGCATTATCTCCACTATGTGTGTGTGCCTTAACTTTAATTTTGTTTATAAAATTTCTCTTGAAAACTTTGTGACATGTTTTGAGAAAACTAGAAATACTTCATAAACCAGACCAGAATTAGAAATCACTATATTAACAATTTCTGTGGTGCTAAAAACACTATGTAAATAATATTTAAAACTATAATGGAGGGAAAGGGGAGAATAAATATTTTTTAAGCACTTATTATGTGTCAGGCACTAGGCTAACAGCTTTATAGATATTATCATTCAATCCAATAGCTTTCTAATGCTGTTCATTTTTATATAGAATAATAAATGCATTTTTTGAAACAATTCATTGATGAATTAGAATACAATAATGTTTAAATTAAAATAGATTAATATGATTTAGTAAAGAATCCATTTGTACAAGGTTTTCAGTTTCCTTCATTGTCTTCTGGGTTTCTTTTCTTATTTCTAAGTTCATCATAGAATCTATAATACATTTTCTTGGTTCTTCACATAAGGAGCTAATTAGGACATGTAGTTAGAAAAAATTTTTTTAAAAGGTATAAACATTGTAGCTTTTCAATATTCCATCACTATGAGAGTGATTCTTTCTGTATTTCATAAGTATCATCAAAGTATGGAGCAAGGACAAAATGGGAAATTTCATCCAGATCTACTTGCTTTATTTATGTGACTCTTAAGAAGATACTAGCGACATTGCATCCCTTTCTATCCTGTGCTTGACAGCTCATCACAGTGAGGAGGAGGAGAAGACATATATCATTTTATTGATAAAGTGAAATGCCTTTGAGAATGTAAGAACTTCTGCAGGAAAATTCTACATGGAAATTCATATAGGTCTTTGATGAACCTAGACTACCCCCATTTTTCATCTCTGTGCAGGCTGAGGTGGGGATATGCTCATGTGATATAATGTCTGGGATCCTGGAAAGGTATCTTAATTCTATCCTCTTAGAGCTGCTATCTGAATTTTATTCTTTTAGCCCAAGACTTTGTTATGAGAGCTGTTACTTCAAGTGGTTCTCAATAATTTATACTTTAAAGTGAAAGAAAGACATGAGCCAATTTTTAAGGGCAGATTTGGAAAATATTAAGTACTAGAGAGTAGTGTAGATGGAGCACCACTGAAATGGGAAGAAGGCACAGAAGAGGACAGCTGCAACTCCTACTATCTCAAAATTTGCAGAAGATGACTCTAGCTTGGCCCTTGGATTAGACCTATATGGAGTTCAGTGCATCATTTTATAGGAAAAAAATTAACTGGGTCTTTTGTGTACATTACAATAAAGTTTTTCACTGTGCAAATTTGTAACAAATCTATTAAATATTACTTAGCAAAATTACTTGACTCTGTGTCCAAGAACAGTGGGTCAATTGTTACGTGAGCTACAAAAGAAAATGGAAAAATATTTCAAAATCTCAGTTAGAAGTTTCCCCTTCCTTGTGGTCAATTGCACATTCTCATATATTGAATTTGATTTAAATGATTCTATTTAACCTGAAATGATTAGAATATACCAAAAGAAGCTATTAACTCAGAATGTGATCCTACCCATATTCATTTAATCACTCCTTAAACAGAGACCTATAACAACAGAATAGTTTGACTCAATTGATGGAATTGGCACGTTCTGAAAAATTTCTGTAAAACTTACATTTTTATATGTGGAAACTTACTTTATCATTAATTACAAAGTCAATTACATTAATTATTATGAAACTGGAGATATGTTTCACTGGAAAATATTTTGATCCCAAAACAGAATAAAATCATACAAGATTGAACCAAAACTTCTAAGATCACACATTTAAAACAAGCAAATATTTCCTAGGGACATAATAATTTGATGATAAATCACAAAATTTCTAGTAGTATTAGTATAGGTTATGTGTGTTTCCCCCCCCTGTTTGCTTGGCACAGCAGTTTTAAAAGAACTGTAGCTTGGCACAGCAGTTTTAAAAGAACTGTAACAATTTACTGTAACAATTGCAGGTTAACTGAACTGGACCACAAAGAAACATGCCTTGCTGCATTTCCCCCTGAGGCAGAGATGGATTTTTCCCTCTATAAGAAATGTTATTTGTCCTTCCTTCTGGAAGATAACCATGACATTGGCGAGGTGATACCATGACATGCAAGTGAATTGCAAAATCTAGGAAGACATGAGTGTTTTTGCCTTCAAGAAAAATCTGAACCTAGGCTACAATTCTGATTTTTTTTAAATGGAAAGATAGAAAAAGTAGACTAGGGACTATATAGATTAGATGAAATAGCTTTAGATTAAGCAACTTTTACTACTGATAGGTGGGAAGATTTAGGAAATGATCTGTCTCTTCTTTCTCTCTCTTCCTGCCCAGCTCTCTCTCTCTCCTTCCCTCCCTCCCTCTGTCTGTCTCTGTCTGTCTGTCCCTGTCTTGGTCTCTGTCTCTCTCCTTTCTTCATTCTTTCTTTTTACCATTCACTCTGTATCTATAGAGTCCAATGGAAATATTCTGGACTTACCAGCTCTCAGACAACCAAGAAGGAATAAGAAGAATCCAATACTGTATTAAAATAAAGAACAAATAGGAGAAACATTAGTGATATAGTAGATAGAGCTCTGGATTTAGAATCATGAAAGCTTGATTTCAAATTCAGCCTCAGATAGTTACTAGGTCTGTGACCCTGAGTTGTCTGCCTCAATTTCCTTATCTATAAAATAAGGATAATAATGGCAACTCTCTCCCAAAGTTGATATGAGGATCAAAAGAGATAACATTTGTAAAACACTTTGCAAACCTTAAAGTATCTAAAGCATACCTAAATGCTAACTATTATTATCAATAACTATATCACTTAGAAGGAAACCAAGGACCACAGATTCTGACATTGTGGGTATGCATATTTATATTATGTAGAAATACAAATAGAAGATTTCATTTTCTGAAAGTCAATAAACTCACATATATCCAGGTTATTTCTCAGTCAAGATAATAACTAAATGTGCTATTCAGAAAAAATGGGGAGGGAGCATTGTGGAACAGAAAGTAGTAGTTTACTTTCTCTTTTAGAATAGTCAATAACACAAAACTTTGAAGCAACTGGGATTTTAAAAATCAAATATGAAGTGGCTGCCTATCAACTCATTCTAAATTTAATTCTGGCAACTAAACACATTATTAAAACATTGTATTAATAAATCCAACTCAAATGAATAAACTATAAGTGTCTACTCTGTACTGTACCAGGTATTTGTTGGACTTTCAGTGATTAAATCTGTAATAGTCGTTGCCCTTAGGAAGTTTATATTTGACCTGGTAATACAACTCATAAACAAATAATTACATATACTGTAATTTGAGAAGGGATGAAAGAATACTGAAATAATGCTTATATATATGTGTATATATATATATGTATTAGACTGAACTTCTGGAAGTTATTAGAATAAGGCTCTTATATGTTCTCATCTTTTAAAATTAAATGAAAAGGCTGCATATTAAAATTTAAATCTATGAATAAAATTCCTACAAATCAGAGAGATCCCTGACAAAATACTACACTTTGGAAAATGTTTTCATTTTTGCCATTCCTTGAACAGGACAGAAAGAATCCTAATATTATATCTTAGCTTTATTTGTTTGAATTATAGATCTCAGATCCATACAGTTCTTTTGATATAATCTAGCACAATTCCCTCATTCTACAGATGAGAAAACTGAAGAAAAGTGAATTCATGAATGATATTTGACCAATATTTATTAAGTGACAAATAATATCACAAGCATTTATTAAGTGTTTAATCTGTGCCAGACACAGTGCTAAGCACTAGAATTATAAATAAGAGTTTACATATACATGGAGAAGAAAACGTGTAAAAAATAACATATATACAAGGTACATATGGATAAATGGAAGGCAATCTTAAAGGAAACAGCGCTAGTATCTGGAGGGATTGCTCAAATGTCCTAAAGAAGCTGACATCTGAGCTTGTTGCTGACGGAAGCCAAGGATTCCGAGTAAAGAAAGCATTGCATACATGAAGAACAAAGCAAAAGACAGCAAATAAAATCTTATCTTCAAGAACAGGAAGTAGGTTAGTATGGTTGAGTCATAGGATTGGAAGTTGGGAGGAAAACATGGAAAGATTTGCATTAAATAAAGAAGAACAAAATTAGCAGATCCAAGAGAATATTGTATTAACTAACAACAACTTTGAATGAATAACTTATTTTGACATTTATAAATACTCAATTAACTATAAAGGACATAAGAGGATACCATCTGTATCCAGAGAAAGAACTGATAAATAAAATTGTACAGAATGATTTTCATATATATATATATATGTATATATATATATGTGTGTATGAAATAGGTATATATATATATGTATATATATGTGTATGAAATAGGTATATATACACACACACACACACACACACACATATATATATATATATACACATACCTATTTCTGTCTAATGATGGTTATCTCTAGGATGAGGGAAGGTAAGAAAAAAAAGAGAAAAAAGAAATTTGCATAATAACTTGCATATTATACAAAATGAATTTGCAATTTCATGTGTAATTTTTTTATTGTACTGTCTCATGAAATACTTGTTTTATTCTGTAAATTGAATATAAAATAAATTTTAAAAATGAATTTGGTGTAGGTAGAAGGGAGGAGAGTATAAGAAGATTGGAAATGTAGAAAGGAGCCAGACTCTATAGTTTTAAATGTACAGCAAAAGGCTGCATATTTGATCCTAGAAATTATATGAAGTCACTGTAATTTATTGAGTACTGTGAGTGATGTTCAGATCTACATTTTAGGAAAATTATTTTGGTAGTTGTGTGAATGATGGATTCAAGTCAAGAAAGGTATGAAAGAGGGATATCAGTTAGTAGGCTACTGTAATGGTCTAGGAGAGAAATAATGAAAGCCTGAACTAAGGTAGTGACTGTGGGAGTGAAGAGAAGGGGATGTATAGAAGATGTAAAAAAGGGAGAAATGATAAGATGTGATAACTAGTTTGATATGTGAGTGTTCGAGAGAGGGGAGATGAAAATGACCCAGGGTTATAAACTTAGGTAATAGCAGGGTAATGGTACCCTAAAGAGTAATAGGGAAGTTTAGAAGAGGGAAATGTTTTAGGGGAAAATTTTAAAAAATTAAAATAGTTCAATTTTGTCTATATGTCCAATAGGCAGTGATGAGGAACTAGAGTTCAAGAGATTAAGGGCTGGCTATAGTTCAGGGAAGCATTTGTATGTCGACCACAGATGAACCCCTGAGCACTAATGAATTCACCAAGAGAGATAGTATAGAGAGAAAAGAGGGCCCAAAGCAGAATTTAAAGGGGACAATTAGAGTTGGTAAGCATGACTTAGGTGAAGGTCCAGCAGAAGAGACTGAGAAGGAAAAGTTAGACAGGTAGGAGGAAGACAAAGAGAAAACCATATCAGGAAAACCTAGAAAGAAGAGACAGTTGCTCAACAATATCAAACACTGCAAGAGAAATCAGAAAGCATGAGAACTGAGAATAGACTATTAAACCTGGCAATTAAAAGATTATTTGTAGCATATGGTTTCAAATGAATTATAAGATCAGAAGATAAATTATGGAGGATTTAAAAGAGAGTAAGAGGACAGGAAGTGAAGGTACTGATTTGTAGATAGCTTTTTTCCAAAGTGTTCAGCTGATAAGGGAGAGATATGGGATAATAACGAGAGGGGAAAGTAGAATCAAATGAGGGTTTTTTGAGCATGAGTGAGATATACTCATGCTTATAGGCAGCAAGGAAGAAGACAGGAGATAGGAAGAGACTGAAGGTTAGAGATAGTATGAGTATGACAATCTACTATAGAAACTGGCAGAGGAATGGCTCAAGGGTTCATGAAAGGGGCTTTGACAAGTAGTAGGATCATGTGAGTGAAAAAAGAATGGAGAATTTTGTCAGAGGGATATAAAATGAGAAGAGGGAGGTTTCATCAAATGGCAATTAATTGTGTGTGTGTGTATGTGAGTGAAAGAGAGAGAGACAAAGAGGCAAGAGACAGAAAGAGACAGATTCAGAGACACACATATAGAGAGACAGACAGAAACACATGGAGACACACACAGAGAGGCAGAAACACATACATAGAGAGAGAGACAGAGACACAAAGAGGTAGAGACATGAAGTCAGACTGACAGAGACACACAAAGACAGGGAGGGAGGAAGAGAGAGAGAGGGAGAGGGAGAGGGAGTAAGGGAGAGGGAGAGGAAGAGGGAGAGGGAACAAGGGAGAGGGAACAAGGGAGAGGGAACAAGGGAGAGGGAGCAAGGAAGAGGGAGAGGGAGCAAGGAAGAGGGAGAGGGAGCAAGGGAGAGGGAGAGGGAGCAAGGGAGAGGGAGGGGAAAGAGGGGAGGGGGGAGGAGGGAGGGGAAAGAGGGGAGGGGGGAGGAGGGAGGGGAAAGGGGGGAGAAGGGAGGAAGGAGGGGAAAGGGGGGAGGAGAGAGGAGGGAGGGGAAAGAAGGGAGGGGGGAGGAGGGAGGGGAAGGGGGAGGGATGGGAAGGAGGAGGGAGGGGAAGGGGGAGGGATGGGAAGGAGGGGGGAAGTGGGAGGAGGGATGGGAAGGGGGAGGTGGGAGAAGGGATAGGAGGTGGGAGGAGGGATGGGAAGGGGGAGGTGGGAGGAGGGATGGGAAGGGGG
>JAJPUD010001945.1:179352-344982 GCA_023553655.1 Myrmecobius fasciatus | reverse complement strand
GGAGGAGGGATGGGAAGGGGGAGGTGGGAGGAGGGATGGGAAGGGGGGGAGGGAGGAGGGAGAGGGAGACAGTAAACAGACAGAAACAGAGAGAGAGAGAGAGGTGCACAACAGCTGAGAGAGTAGGGGGAAGAGGACAGTTGAATGCAAAAGCTGCTGTGGTGAATGGGATAAGGAATCAAGCAAGGAAGTTGTAAAAGGATTTGTCTTTCTGCAGTGAGGGCCCAGTTGACTAAATTAAAATCTTAATACATTTTAATCCATCTTCATAATGTATTATGTATTAGCCCTGGGTTCTCAAGTCTTAAATCACCTAATAAATTAACAGATATGCACAATCTCTCATTAATTTATCTATGAGATTTGGGCCTTCCTCCACTAGTATATAAATAGAACAGAGACAATTCTTTTCCTCACTTTCATCTCTTTTTCTCTCCCTTCTGGTTCCTCCCCATCCTCACCTTACCAGGTCAGTCTTATACTCCTGATCTTATAACTTGAAAGAATATTGTTACTACTCATACAATTTATTCTAGTAGCAAATAAAAATGCAACCACAAATTAATATTAACAGTATATTGCTTGAATAAATTTCATGGAGTCACCTTTGAATTCTTTAAAAGGTAGGGGGGAAAAGATATGAAATGGAATATTCAGCCTTTGTCATTGAGTACTGTCACTGACTCCTCAAATCTGGATACAATTCTTTTAGAATGGTAACTTCAATGTTGCAGAAATTCTCTTCACAAATATCTCTTCATAAAATGAGTTAAAAACAGTTTGCTCACAATGTATCCTAAGATTCTTTCCCAAGAAAACACTTTCATGGCTTTCTTACAGATGACAGCTAATTCCCTTAGTCCCAATCTTTCTTAGAGAAATAAAAGCTTGGACTGTTCACAGATGACAGTTGACATTGTTTTTGTCCCCTCAAGAAATGGCAATTTAAATTTAGTTTTCTCATAATGCCTTACTTCTTCTACCTTCACAATTTGCTGTTAGTTCCCCAATATTCTTTTCCCTCTTCATATCCCTCTATCAGTAGCCACAGTCTATGTGATGGAGGCTTATTGAACTTAGTGTTGTTTTATTTACTTAACTGGCAAGAGACTTGGCAGTATTTACTGGAGCTCAACTAAATTGTTGCCTTCTGATTTGCTTTACTAAAATAGGTCGGATTGTCACAACTCTTGTCAGAGTTCCTCTGAACTTTGAACTAATATAAGTCATACAATTTGCTACATTTTTGTGTGAAATATGTGCTACATATTTCAGAATTTTAAAGTGACATAAAAAAAGAAAAGCTAGGGATTACTAATATAATATTCTCAGTCAATTGTCATGTATCAGAGAAAACTCTTTGAGAAAGTAGTGGGGCTTTTCTGGACACAGATCTTTTATTTAAAATATTTTGAGGGCAACTAGATAGAGCACAGGTATTGGAGTCAGGAAGACCCGAATTCCAAGGCAGCCTCAAATATTTAATAGCTGTTTGAGTCTGGGCAAGCTACATAACCCCAACTGCCTCAAAAACAGTATTGAAGAAGAAGAGAGAAAAAATAAAAAGGAAAAACCTATTTTGAACAGACTTTTTAAATGGAAGGTAAAATCTTTTCAACGAGAAGATGCAATGTTGTGCAGTATAAAGGGTCCTGAACTTGGATTGTGATTTAAATCCTTGGTTTGTTAATTATTTCAGCTTCTTAAATGGTGGTTCAAAACCACATATGGGGTCTTGTAAATGAATTGGGAGTTTTCAAAATTATGATTTATTATCAACAGAAGTAGATTTGCATATCTGTTTTATCTACTTATATGCTCAGGGTCATGGAAAAATTTCTCCAGAAAAAGAGATCACCAGGGAAAACTTTAAGAAGCCCTGGCCTACACAACTACCTACTTGAATGACCTTAAGTAAATCATGTTCCCTGACAAATCTAGATTTTTAACTGCTAGTTTTTAAATATTAGTATGACAGCACTTGCTAGATGCTATAGTTTTAAGATAACCAGGACATTTATGAATTTAAGAAAACAGAGGACCCTTTTCATGAAATTTTGTGAAAGTCATGTTTGTCTTTTGTTGTTATTGTTCAGAAAATACATTCACCAAATGTATACTTCAATGGAATTTTAATCAAATTGGCATGAGTATTCCCTTTGTTGCAGCAAATTACAACAGATGTATAGATTTTTAACTCATTTGAAACCATCTATAGATTCTAACCCATTTCAAATTGTGTAATCCTTATCCATCTTCTCCTATGCCTTACTCCACAAGGGATATATCCAAAGTTAGGGGAGTTTGGGTACCAGTGGAGATGCATGCTGTTTATGAACTATCCATCAACTCTCAATATGTGACCCGCTTATTTCCTTTTCTGATTATACCTCCTTTTGTGCAATTCTGATGTGTGATTTTGGCAACCCATCATTTGTATATAGCATAGAATCAAAGCATGGTCTTGGGCTATCTCATGTATAGAATGCAGAACTGCAATATTACCTTACATGTTTCTTAAGAGATGTAAAACAAATGACATTTATCTTTTGTGTTTTCCCCCAGTTTAGTGTCTCTTTTAGACCCCTTCCTTAACCCACCAGTTACTATCCACCCTCTGGCATCTCCAAAACTTCCCTCCCCCTTTCTTCTTCCTCTACCCTCCATCTCCAGTTCCTCATACTTGAATTCAAAATGACATTTTTTTCACTTCCCCTATCAAAACCCCCACTCCTTCATATGATATTAGAAGAAAAACAGTTGGATTATAAATCACACTAAAGTGTGAGGTAAGATCTCCTTTACATGAAAAGAAGAAGCAGTGAACATTCAAAGAAGGAACAGTGGAATGAATTCTAGATTTGGAGTTAGAAGATTTTGGTTCTAAACCTACATTTAAACAAGAAAAATAAACAGGTATATATGAGGGAGTCACATAGTATAAGAAGGTTTTTACAGGTTAGAGGAGAAAGATGACTTTAGGCAAATTGTCCTTCAATAAAATGGGGGTAGGCTCAAGGATCTCTAAGGTTCCTTGTAGTTTTAATCTAGGAAGTATAGAATTTCAGGTAGTGGAAAGTTTACAAAAATTAAGCTGGGTGGGAGTGGCATTTGATCATTTGGGAAAGCTTACAAAATTCATAACATAATGTTCATAGGGGACCTTTTGTATATAAAGCTAGCCCTGTTAATTACAGTATACATGTGTTTACATGTGCTATAAAGAGATATGCTAGTTGTTAAAATACTTAATGTTATCTGCCACTGCCCAGCCCCAAGTGGATTTTTGCCCACATCTCAACTTCAATGTCTCACATTGAACTTCTTTTCTTTCCTCAACCTAATCCTCCTTTTGGCTTATTATTTTTTTGGGGGGGGGAGGAGGGGAAGGACACCACCATGTTCTCAGTCACCAAGGCTTTTACAATGATTTTGTAAAACAAACACCTCCCGAAAAGTTTTTTTCCCTAGTTTAATTCCATTCCTTTCACCCTCCCATTCCTTTCCATAATTCACCTAGACTTGCAGAATCTATCCCTTTAAAATGTTTCTTAGCCCCATTACTATCAACTTAGTACAGGCTCTTCTTTGCCTCTTGGCTGGTCTACTTCAATAGTCTATCTGTCTGTCTCTCTGTCTCTCTTTTTGCTGAGACAATTGGAATTAAGTGGCTTGCCCAGGGTCACACAGCTAGGAAGTGTTGTGTCTGAGGTCACATTTGAATTCAGGTCCTCCTGACTTCAGGGCTGGTGCTCTATTTAATAGTCTCTTAAATTTTTTTTTTTACCCAATTACATCTAAAAACAATTTTTAACATTGTTATTTTTTAAAATTAATAGTCTCTTAATAAGAATCCTGTTTTCGGTTTCTTTCCTCTTCAATTTTTCCTAAATAGGGCTGACTTATTAAACTTCCTAAAGCACACCTTTAATTAAATCATTCCCCTGTTCAAAAATCTTCCTTGGTTCTCCACTTTTCCTTAGCATGGTAGTCAACACTTTCCACACATAGTCTTACATGGCTTTCAAGTCATCATTCCCTGCTAAATTGATTTTCTTTCCATTCTGAAACCTGTGCCTAGCTTCCTTGCTTCGGTGTATTTATATTTCGGTGTATTTATATTTCTCTCCTACTCTCCCGCCTCATCTCTGCTCCTCCCTCCTACGCCACCCTGCCCCAACCCCAGCTCCATTCCTCTGTTTAAAAAAACCTACCCCACCATTCCAAGTCCTGTTCAAATGCTCTCTCTTCTACGAACCTTTCCATGGTCTCTCCAAGTCAAAGGAGATCCCTTTCTCATACTGTGATCGCTCACTTTTCTGGGAATCTCTTTTTGGTATTTCTTTCTGCCTTGTATTACAGTTGTGTGCCTGTATCTTAACTCTCCCTCTCCCTCTCTCCCTCTGTTGTTGTTTATTAAAGCTTTTTATTTACAGAACACGAGTAATTGTTCTACATTGACCTTTGTAAAATTTTTTTGTTCCAAAATTTTTCCCTCCTTCCCACCACCACCTCCCTTAGATGGCAGGTAGTCTAATACATGTTAAATATATTAAAATACATGATAAATCCAATATATGTATATATATATATATATATATATATATACATTAACTTTTCCTTTTGAAGGTAAGGGCAGCAACTTATTTCTCTTTTAATTCTCCCACTCCCACCCCCGTGCCACATAACGCATACCGCATTGTAAAGCGTGAACGATTGTCTCTTTATTGAAGGGAAATCTTTGGGACCGTGGTTTAGAACACCACATTTAATTGCTGTCTCTTTATGCCCCCACAGGCAGGTTACGCGTAATGCCTTTCTATTAATTTGGAGAATGTCTAGTCAACTTTATGGATTTCTGGTGAAATATCCATTTGTGATTCGAGTGTAACTTTGCTACTCGTCCCCTGACACTCTTCAATCCTCACTTAAATTTTCTATGTACTGAGACTCAGGTATTAAAGTTTCTTCAGTTAGAGTTCTTGCAGAAACTCTTCCCTCATTACTGATCTCCTTCCTTAGATTCACACCTTTTTACAAAAATTAGTAAATTTTAAGCTCAAGGGTGCCCCTTAGGTGTCTCTAAGAGCTGATTTTTTTTTCTCCCACCTCTTGCCCTATCAGCTGCATCCATTCTCGGAATTCAGCAGGCCTTCCAATAAGGTATAGAACCGGCAAGCCGCCGAAGTTACTCTTTTCTCACTCGATCTTCTACTTAGGCTGGCTAAATGACCCAATCATTTCCAGCCACTTCCCATTTAGGGTCCTTCGGGATGGGGGTGGGAGACTGGGCTTTCACAGTCGTTGGCCGCCACTTTCTCCGCGCTCTTTTCCCTTCCAAAGCACCCAGCGACTACTAACTTCCAGGGAGAGCCCGAGTAGTGCTGTATAGATAGGAGGGTGGGCTGGTTATAGAGAATTAGCAGGCACTGAGAATCCTGATTTAATAAGGGGCCCTAGAGACTCTTCTCTTTCCTTGTCGGCACTTTTCCTTCCCTCCCCTGTCCCTTCTCCCTCCTCACTCACCTTTTCGGGGCCATGGTGTGAGTCGAAGAGAGATATTAGGTCACCTCGAAGAGTGATTTGGAAAGCAGAAGAATCAGATCTCTGAGATCCTTCTCAGCATGAGTCAGAAGTCCTACTGCTGAGGATGCAACCACCCAACTATCAGTCCTGCCCCCAACAGCACAGTCTTTTAGTTGGTCTGAGGGAATAGTGACGGTCCTCCCACTCAGTTTCCTCCTCCCTCAGCCAAGTCCTGCCCACATCCCGCCCCCGCTTTTACCCGTTCCTACTAGTCCACTACCTGCAGGTGCCTTATCTCACCCTCCTTTGTCAGCTGCCAGGCCAACCTTCTCATTCGTCAGCTCTCTAGCCAACCCCGGGTTAGCCTACAGACCAACGCCAAGTAATATGTAGTGTATTAACTTTTCCCAAGCAAGAGAATTGGCTCTATTCAGAGACAATGCTATCCAAAGGCAAGATGGAAAACAGTGAAAGCAACTAGAGGGTGAAGCGTCTTCCCAAATTGGACATCCTTTGGTCAGGGTGAGCTGTTGGGCTCCGGGCAAGTTACTCAATGTTTTGGTGCGATCCTCATCCTTTCAACCCAATGAAATGGTCCCGAGCTTCTCCAGCATTTGAATACAAAGCATTCTCTTGCCGGCCGGTCTGCAGTCTGGTGAGACCAGGTGAACAGATTAGTAAAACAAGATTCAAATCCTGCCTCTCCCATATAACCTATGTGGTACTAGACAAGTACTTTAACCTCTAGGCTTTAATTTCATCTGTGAAGGAGAAGGTTATAATTAATTTCTCTCGGGGAGCTCCACGTTTCTTTAGAGCCTTTCAAAATTTATTCCTTTTTAAGGTAGGCTTGCTTGACCTAGTGAGGGAGAGTGATTTGGAACCTCCAGCTTCGTTTTGCTGGGACTCAGGAATTTTCAACACAGGAAACTGTAGGGACCAGACTTTGGCTTTGAGGAGGGAAGCTGAATTTTCACGTTTTTTTTTTTTCTTGGGATATTTGGGTTGGGGAAGACTTCAAGCACCATTTTTAAAATGCACACACGTATTTCAAGATGAGTCTAAGTTCCATATGCACTAATTATGGTAGACCTATAAACTTATGGAAGAATGTTAATTTTTGGATTAGGAACTGTGCCGCGTAGATTTTTTTTTCTGGACTGTGGAGGGGAAAAAAAAGCATTTGCTTAGAAGAGCAAATATTTAAGTGGAAATAAGTACAAAAAGGATTTTGTCATCTTTTTCTTCTTCACCATAGTTGATTTAATAACAGAAAGCAAAGTGTTCATAACAGAGGGAATGAAGTATTATTAATAAAATATTTTATGAAACATGAACACTCTTCTCTGGGCTTGTAAGCAAGAACACATATGTCAGAGCATTGCCCTTAATGGGAAGGACCCAAGGCAGTGTGGGGAGATCTCAATATTTACACCTAAGGCTATACTGTGAGCTGATGAGACAAGTTTGATAACGGGGCTTCATGACCAGAACGTGGGTACTATGTGTGCTTGTCCAAGTTTAGAGACTACTGAATGTTAGTGTGAAACAATTCTGGGATTTTCCTATGGCTGAGATTATCCAGAGAGGGAGTTCAAAGATCATTGTTAAGCCAAGCTCAGGACACACAGCTTGTTTGCAGGGTCTTAGCTTTGGAAAACAGTTTGTCTCCTTATATCTTGACATAACTGATATGAATACAGAGATAGTCATTTTGAGGAAAAGAGGAGCTTTCAGGAACAAGAGTGATGTTTCTACATACAGGGAAGAGAGCCAACAGTAGACTCATAAAAGAGCTAGCTCTGGTTATCAAGAGTCAAGGTATAGAGAGGGCACACCTCAAGAAGCCCATCTAAAGAACTCATCCATCTGAGATGTTGCACACAGGAAAGGATTTGTGAGAACTTTCATTGAAAAGAGTTTTAGGTCCTTTAATATTATAATAGTGAATATCCTTGACCACATATGGTACCTACATGTATGCCTCACTACCACTGTAACCTAAATATGTACTTCCTCTTTATATAGATAGTGTGCATATTTGCAGAGAATGTGCCCCAAATTATAAGGGACATTTAAGATACTTTTTAAAAAAGCACTAGACATCTCAGTAAATGATTATGCTGAGAACTAATTGCATCTGTATATAGAGGACAGGCCCTAGAATCAGGAGGACATGAGTTCAAGTCCAGTCTCAGACACTTACTACTTGTGTAACCCTGGGTAAATCACTTAACTTTTTTTGCCTCATTTTCTTTATCTGTGAAATGAGCTGGAGAAGAAAATGACAAATCACTCTAGTATCTTTGCCAAGAAAACCCTAAATAGGTACATGAAGAATCAGACACTACTGACTAAGCAATAACAATTAAATCTACTGACTTATTAGGAGGCACATCAGAGCTCATTAGGTGTGTAATAGTAGGAGCAAGTAATGTCAGAATTTTCTCTTCCTTGAAACTTGGAATAGGGGTCACCTTCTGGGAAATTAAGGCAATAGTGCAAATGAAAATTAGGAGTGTCCAGAGGGAGTCTGTTGTATGTAAAATAAAGAGGTTGAACTAGAGGATCTTTAGCATTTTTAACAGCTCTTATTCCTAGGAAAAACCAAGGAAATGCTAAGCCTGTGCACGTCATCATCCTCTTGTTCGGAGCTTGATTGGTGTGTGTGTGTGTGTGTGTGTGTGTGTGTGTGTGTGTGTGTGTGTGTTCCAGTTTTTGTGTGTGGCTATGGTGATAAAGTATGTGAATAAAGAGTTTGGAGGGTTGAGATGACGGATCCCCAAAGTAATTTCTGTCCTATTCAGTTGAAATCTGGAGCTTACAACAAATGTTTACAGCTGCCGAGGTTACTTGGCTGTCTGTGGTCCTACTCAATAGCTTTTGCTATATTTGTGAATATGTGGGGGATGGACAGAAGGAGAAGAGTTGAGATAGCAGTTCAAGTCATCTGCCTATAATGGATATAAAGAGCAAAACCCCAGGGAGCCTGGAAGTTTCCCTCTGTTCCCAGATGTAGCTCTGTTTCCTGAACTGTTTCTGATTACATTACTCCCCATAGCCCTGCCTCTTGTAGACATTGTTGTAACCACAAGTTTTTGTCCTGTGCTAAAGCTTTCTGATTTCATCATACAACTTCTGAACAAAATCTTGGTAGTAAAAACAGAGGTAGGTGTCAAATAGAAGTGTCAAAAATCCGGCCAACCTCAGGCTGGAAGGCTTAAATTCAAGTTCTCTTCAAACCCATATTGGCTATAAGATCCTTGGCTAGTTATATAATTCTCATTGCCCTGAGGTAAAATTCTCTAGTCTGCTGGGTAGCAGCCAGAAACATTTTGATAGAAGTTATTTCTTCACAAGTTTTCTATCCAGTGAAATTATATATCTAGTTTAAAAGAAAAAAAGGTTCTTATCCACAGTGAGCCTGCTTAATATTTTTCTTATATTGAAATTTAGTAATTCAATATTGTAGCAATAGATGTGAAGCAAGGGTGAAGGAATTCAGGTGCAAAGAATAAGTGGATGTTATTATAAAATCCAATTTGTTAGTTAATTCTTGAAAAATTAAAAAAAATATTTATGGCCAAGGACAAAAATCTCTTTTCTAGCACAATTCCATCAACTAAATTTGCTTGGTTTTGTCCAGATCTATGATTTTTTTTTTCTGTGGAAGGAATTCTGGATGAGGGAATTCCTTCTATAGTTGCAGATATGCAATTCATCTTCAATTTGTAGTCTTAGAAAGATGAACAAAAACTCAAGACAAATTTTAATGTGAGAATAAGTCTATTGAAGAATATATGAAGGAAAATAACACATAATAAATCTGGGAAAGCAAGTTGGGTACAGGTTGGAAAAGACTTTAAATGAAATAATTTGCCTTGGGAGAGAAAGTTGGCAAAATTCACTCCTGTTACTAAACATGGCTTAAAAATGGTTGTTATTCGTAATATAGTTTATCTCTCAGACCTGTGGAGATGGAATAAATTTATGTCCAAAGAAGACCTGGAACTCCTAATTGAACACCAGATGGATAATTTTGATTATCTTAAGTTAAAAAGTTTCTGTACAAACAAAACAAATGCAGACAAGATTAGGAGGGAAGCATCAAACTGGGAAATCATCTTTACATTTAATGGTTCTGATAAAGGCCTCATTTCTAAAATTTATAGAGAATTGTCTCATATATATAAGAATTCAAGCCACTCTTCAATAGATAAGTGGTCAAGGGATATGAACAGACAATTTTCAGATGAGGAAATTAAAACCATCTCTAGTCATATGAAAAGTTGCTCCAAATCACTATTGATCAGAGAAATGCAAATTAAGACAACTCTGAGACACCACTACACCCCTGTCAGATTGGCTAAAATGACAGGAAAAGAAAACGATGAATGTTGGAGGGGATGTGGGAAAACTGGGACACTAATACATTGTTGGTGGAACTGTGAACGGATCCAACCATTCTGGAGAGCAATTTGGAGCTATGCTCAAAAAGTTGTCAAACTGTGCATACCCTTTGACCCAGCAGTGTTTCTACTGGGCCTATATCCCAAAGAGATCTTAGAGGAGGGAAAGGGCCCCACATGTGCAAGAATGTTTGTGGCAGCCCTTTTTGTAGTGGCTAGAAACTGGAAACTGAAGGGATGCCCATCAATTGGAGAGTGGCTGAATAAATTATGGTATATGAATGTTATGGAATATTATTGCTCTGTAAGAAACGACCAGCAGGACGATTTCAGAGAGGCCTGGAGGGACTTGCATGAACTGATGCTGAGTGAAACGAGCAGAACCAAGAGATCATCATACACAGCAACAACAGTATTACATGATGATCAATTCTGATGGACATGGCTCTCTGCAACGAAGAATTGTCTCAAACCAGTTCCAATTGTTCACTGAAGAAAACCATATACACCCAGAGAGAGGGAAATGAAATATGGACCACAACATAACATTTTCATGATCTCTATTGACATTTTCTTGCATTGTGTTGCCTTTTTCTGATTCTTTTTTTTCTTGTAGATAGGATTTTTCTTGCATAACTTCTCAAGCATTTCAACATTATTAACATGTAGTGGACTTCCTGCCATCTAGGGGAGGGGGGACTGGGGGTAAAATTTGTAATGGAAAGCTTTGTAAAGATCAATGTTGGGGAACTACCCATACATATGTTATACAAATAAAAAGCTTTAATAAAAAAAGAATAGATAGATAAATAGATAAATATGTAGATGACTAAGATATATATATATATATATACACATATTATATATATGGAGAAAGAGAGAGTGAGAAAAAAGAGAGGGGGAGAGGGAAAGAGAGAGAAATACAGGATAAAATTTAAATAATCTTAGAGGGAAGGGAAATATTCATGAAGAAAGTAGAATTTTAGTGGACACATGAAGAAAGTCAGGAAAATCAGGGAAAGGAAGGGAATAATAAACATTTATTAAGTGCCTACTATGTATCACCCTCTGCATAGATATCTTCTTAGCATTATTATCTCCAATCAGCAAATATATATGAAATGGGTACTATTCATGAAGCATTAGGAATACTGATAAAGACAAAAAAAAGAGACCTGGAATCGAATTCTTCCTCAACACTTATTAGTTTTGTGACTACAAACAAGTCAGTTAAGGTCCTTGACCCTCATCTGTATACAAAGGCTGAATTAGATACCCTCAAAGGTCCTTCCGAGAAAAAAAATGGTTGTTATTTAATACTAATTTTACTTAATAGCTTCTTTTAAAAAATCTTTTGATAAACATTTGTACATTTACAAATGATGTAATGTGAATTCTTTTTTATTTCTGCTGACTTTCTCCTCAAGGCTTCTCTTAAATGAATTGAGAGAAATCAGAAATCTGTCTGATGAACAAATGGCCTTATTGCTGGGCATCGAGGGTGCTATATTTATTTCCCACTTTGCTTTTATTTTCCAATTTTGATTTTTTTTTCAATTTGGACATAATTTATATTGGAATTGCTTTCTCTTGTTGTGGCTAATATAAGTGATTTTTAATAGAAGACAAATGGAAGTAATGCTGTAAAGGTTGATGAGATCACATGCTTTTGTTAAGAGTGATTGGTGGTTAGAGGTATTTGGCTGATGAGGGGAAATAGTTGCTCCCTCTATCTGGCACCCAAACTTCATGTGGGCAAAGTTGCTTTTTCCCAACTCTTTGCCTCAAGCATGATTCTCTGCTTAATCACATGCTTGTCTCTGCCCTGTGAGAGGAAGGTAAGTTCCTGTAGGTCCTTGTTTTAGAGAAATTTTGGGAGAAAGCTACTCTTTATCAAATCTCTTTACTCCTAACATTGCTAATTCATTTATTTATGCCCAGTGGAACTTAAGAAGGCAAGGATTCATGGGACTTAATCTTTACTCTACTTTGGTTGAATTATAATGACATTTATTGAAAAAATCTTTTGGTTCATTTTTGAGCCTCCATCTGGAGAAACCTCAATATTTCACAATAAAAGTTTTTTTTCTCTGTGTATTTGATTATAATATTCTTAAGTGCCCTTGAGTATTTCTTTCTTTCTTTCTTTAATCAATAATAAATCAGGTTAACTGTAATTTTATCTCAAAACTAGCTTTTGTGAAGAACAATGTAAAGGAAGTTATAGCCAGCTGAAGTTGAACATAAGTGAAAAATCCCTTCTCTTAGGAAAGTTGAGACTAGTGGATTCTATCCATCAGCAAAATTTATTAAGTGCCTACCATATTCTGGACACTGTGCTAAGAGCTGGAAATACAAAAAGAAGCAAAAAAACAACAATAACAACAACAAAAAACACCAGCTTTTGCCCTCAAGGCTAAAGGAGGAGAAAATGTAAAGAAATAGAAAATTTGAACTTTAAAATTCTGAGCTGGAATATACTAAACTAATCAGGTGGTTGTGCTAAATCTGGCATAAACAAGATGATCCTTTGAGAACAAGGGACCACCAGGCTATCTAAGGAACTGATCAAAGCTCCCAAGCCAATGAACAATGGTATCTACCCAAGAATGGCCATTGTGCTTCTAACCTAGATGAGATACAGAGATCTGATCTGAAAAATGAAAACAGCTGTAAGCTTTGGAATGGATGCCCATTCCCCTCTCTAAATAGCATGAGGGAACAAGAAAGAGGGAAACTTCACCACTTATTATTCAGTAGTTTTGCAGTTGTGTCTGACTCTTTATGACCCCATTTGAGGGTTTCTTGGCAAAGATACTAGAGAAGTTTGTCATTTCCTTCTCTAGCTCATTTTTACAGATAAGGAAACTGAGTCAAATAGGGTTAAGTGACTTGCCCGGAGTCACACAGCTAGTAAGTATCTAGTGCTGAATTTGAACTCAGATCCTCTTGACTCCAGCATGATGTTCTATTCCCTGAGTCACCCAATTGCTCTATCTACTACTTCCTAGTAAATGTAGACAGTCACAACTTCTTCTGCAGTGGATTCAGGTAGGCCTGTATCCCTTGGCTCTTGAAATGCTTCAGCAGACACTTCTTGCCTCTAGTGAGATTTCAGTACCTCTTCTCCCTCCTGCAACTTCCCCTGTCCCATCCCATAGTCATGGTATAATGGTATAGTCATATATTTAGATCTAGATCTAGATATGTATTTATAGATCTCTCTCTCTCTCTCTCTCTCTCTCTCTCTCTCTTTCTTCCCCTCTCGTCTCCTCTCCTCTTCTCTTCCGCTCCTCTCCCTCTCCTCTCCCTCTCCTCTCCCTCTCCTCTCCTTCTCCTCTCTTCTCCCTCTCCTCTCCCTCTCCTCTCCCTCTCCTTTCCCTCTCCTCTCCCTCTTCTCTCCCTCTCCTCTCCTCTCTCTTTCTCCCTCTCCCCCTCTCCTCTCCTCTCCCTCTCCTTCCCCTCTCTTCTCCCTCTCCTCTCTCTCTCCTCTCCCTCTCTTCTCCCTCTCCTCTCCCTCTGCTCTTCTCTCTCTCTCTCTCTCCCTCCTCCATATATTCATGATATAATGAGTGCCCTGGGGCTTCTAGGGGCATATATAGGCAAGTGTTGGAAACTTTCTATTTTCCACTACACAATGACCTCCAGTGCCATACCACAGTCCTATGTAACATTATAACATATGATCATAGATTTAGAGCTTTGAAATGTTCTTTTCCATATTACAGAAGTAACCTTAGAGGTCATCTAGTCTAACCTTCTCTTTTTATGGATGAATAAATGGGTGCCCAGAAAGGAAGTGATTATTTACTCACTATCAAACAGGTCACAGGCACAGAATTTGGATCAAGGCCCATTAAATTCAGATCCAATATTGTTTCTGCGGTATCACACCATTCCTTTTCCTGATTTTTACCAGTGTGAATAGTGTGCTTTTTATAACAATATTAACTGTGTGCAATTATAAGGAGCTTGAAATTGATGAAATAAATGTTTTTTTTAATAAATCTGTTAATATGTTTAAATTATGGCATGCAAAATGGTTTCAGTTACTTTTCAATATATACCCCATATAAGAAAATTTTTAAAAAGAACAGAAAAGTCATACTTTTTAAGCTTTTTATTGTTAAGTAGAGTGGACAAGCAACTTGGGGCTTAGGGTAGCTTTTTCTTAAGTAAAACAAAGCAGCAAACATAAATATGACAAAATAGAGTAACTACTAAACAAAAAATAAAAATTACTTGAGAAAACAAGGGTAAAATATACACAAAATGTGTATATATATATATATATAGTATATATATACAAAAACAATGTTAGAAAACATGTTTTAAAAGAATAATCTTTTTCATCATAATAAATGATTCACTTGAAATTAAGAAATGTGATCTTTGGAAAAACATTTAAAATATTCTCTCAGAGAAATAAAACATTTATTCACAAGCCTAGCTGGCCACAGAGAAAAAACATTCAACCTCTTTATGTTCTGTGCTAGTAGAGATAAATCCCAGTCTGAAGCCAAAGTTGAATTATTGCTACAAAACAAAAAACAAAATGGAAACATTATTATAGTTTGGAAACAAACACCACTCCTACCCTCCCCATCCCATATCCTCACTCTCAAGCAGGAAGGAACTGAGGACAAGGGTAGGAAGGAAATAGAATGAAAAGAAATGGGAATGAAAATGAGGAGAGGATGATGGGAAACTGTCTTAAAGAATTTGAAAGACTAATTAAAGATGCAAAGTTATTTATTGGTTCTAATTTTCTGCAGTAACTTTGAAAATTGAATAGTAGAAACATATTAATGTTTTTTTTATTATAATAAGCCAGAAATTATGAAACATGTTTTGCCAAGGTGAAATTTTGGACTTCACCTCATGTAGACTGATCTATAAGCCTTCCCTCTTAGGTTACCTTCTGTTCATTTTCTATAGGGTTGCTGGAGTATTCTTTCTCACATTAGAATGTAAGCTCCTTAAGAACAGGGACTGTGTTTTTGGCCCTCTTTGCATCCACAAAATTCAGAAAAAATGATATAAAGACACTCTCAAGGTATCTCTGAAGAACTTTGGAATTGATTGTGAGACATAGGAGACACTGATATGTTCAGCATGACATGACCAAAGAAGATGTGTTTGGTGAGCAAAGCAGAATTGCAGTGGCTCAAAAGAAACATGCATATATTTAGAGACATCTCCACTCCAAATGTTCATATGGATTATTTGTGCCCAACCTGTGGTACAGCCTTCTGAGCTTGTTTTGGTCTGATCAATCACAGTTCAATACATTGTACCTTGACCCCAACATAGTGATTTTTAGTCTTCTTCAAGAACCAACCAAGTAACTAATATCATTGTTGGAATGTTCTCTCCCACATTAGAATATAGTCTCTTTTAGAACAGAGACTGGGTTTTTGTATTTACATTACTTAGCACATTGCTTGATACACATGTAAACATTTAATGAATGTTTGTTAATTTGCTGATCGAATCAGGCCTTCTGGTCTTGGAAAGCAGTTTTTTATCCTCAATTTCATAAGAAAATTTGTTAAATTAGTCATGGGATACTCTCCCACTCAATTAGAAAACAAAATCAAAAACAGAAAAGAGGGAAAAAAACTAGAACAAGTGAAAGATTATGGGTGATACGAAATTGGTGTAATAGAAAGAGTACTGAAAGTATAGGCAGAAGTCAAGGGTTTTAATGACATTTAACTGTTTATGTAGACTTCAGAGTCAGTTCCTCCTCTATTAAATGGATCCAACATTTGGTGGAATTCCATGTATCACACAGAACCTACATTTTTTATGTAGTAAAAAGATTTCTAGTCTATAATTGAACATTCATTTATTGGGAAAACAGCAGATAAAATGAAATTTCAGCAGTCCTTTGACATCTCTTGGTATATAATTCCATACCTATGTAACTATAATCTCCAGAATTTAAAGTTAATGTATGTTTCATACTATCCTACCCTTTCACCAAAACAGTCATCTACATTTTCTTTTTTGGGGGGGGGGTCTATAAGAGTAAATATGAGTAACAGAGAATTGGCTTCCCAATCAGGAAGATGTGGGAGCAAGACTCACCCTCTCCTGACAAACATTTGCCATATGACCCTGGGAAAGACCTTTAACCCCTCAGAAGCCTTGGCAACTCTCTTAGCACCCTAAGTTGTAGAGTACAATGGAAGAAGGGATTTCCTTACTAGGAGTTTTTTTAAAATAACAATACAATTACTGCTTCAGAACTTTTCCTTAATACACTCATCAACTAAAAAATAATTCCAACCTTTGAGATGCTTTGCATTAGGATGTGTATAAAGTTAATAGTAATTGATAGAAGACATGAAAATTGAATAACTACCTTTATCAAGATATTTGAGTGTTTTGGGAGTCAGTCTTTAAAGTGAGTGACTTTAAAGACTTGGGTATAATCTTCCTGGTACTTTGTTTTCATTTAGTCCATTCTTCTGATTTTTAGTACAGATTCTCTTATATAAATGAGCAATTTCTGTACTTGGCAATGTGTAGCCAAAGACTTGAATACTATATTGGAGCTTTCAACTTTCTTTTCATTCTTTTTTATTCTTTCCACACTTCTTTACCTATATCTGTTTAGATTTGGTGGAAAGTCTTACTCTGGGGATAATGTCCTTAAACGTATTGATAACAACTTTGGCATCTTCAATTTATAACTGAATGCCAGTGTAAACATCCTTTGAGATCTTTTGCTGATTTTAGAAAGATTTCACTTGCTATGACTGCTATCAGAAATAGAAATGGTTTTCTGATTTAAATGGATTTGTTTTATCTTTACCAACTATTTAAAAAAAATTCTGAGCATCAAAGGAAAAAATCCTTGAAAAGAGGAGAACTTTCCATCCATCTTTTTTTCTTCTTCTGGGAAAATAATAACTTTCCATGACCTGAGCTAGTAATCCTGATTATAAACCCAATTAAAATATTTTGCTTATAATTATTTCCAACCTACCCCCCCCCAATTCCAAACATAGTCATCCTAAAGGACACTGGCTATTTAGCTCCAAAAAAAAGTGTGAGATAACACCTCTCTCATTTATGGGACAGATTGAGAGAGTTTCTGTGTTATGTCACCTCAAAGATATAGTTTTTGAAACTGTTCTAGCTCACACAAACCTGGAAAAAGTTAAGATTGCTATCATACCATGATAAGGCATTAGGATACGATAATCATTGTCATCATAATCATCATGATGGTGATCATCATAACTATCATAATCAACATCACCACCATAATCATTATCATCATCAAACTTACTATTTATATTATACTTTAAGATTAGCAAAGTGCTCAATACACATTTTTTTTTCCTTTGACTCTCTGAAGTAATTACTGTTATCTCCATTTTGCAAATGAGGAAATTAGTGAGGTTAAGGACACAGCTAATAAATTTGAGAGCAGAGTTTAAAGCTATGCATTTCTAACTCCAAATCCAACATTGTAGTCCCTATGACATACTGTCTTTAATGGAGACTCCAGAAAAAATAGAATGAATTTAATGACCTCTATAACAAAGTGTTCTATTTTGCTCCACCCAACTTCAAATGCTATTTTGGGTACCTGTATGATTAAGGATTGCCACAAATATTTTCTAAACAAGAGTTCTCACTAAAGAAATGTTCTTTGGTTTTAGGGTGTCAAGGAGATGCTTACTTAAATTATGTAGGCTTCAATCTTCTGATACTACCTTTTGAGGTCAGAAGAGTGGTCACATCAGGATAATACTGAGAAGAGGAACTTCAAAAGGAGTGGACATAAGCCAGGTCAATGGTCCTGAAACCTGTAGTGTTAGTTATCAGAAAGGATCTCCTAATTACCTCAGAACTCTTTCCTGGTTCTACAATATCATTGTGTCCCATGTCTTCAAAACCCTTCCTGATTAAAGGAGTTTTCAATTATTTGATTGAACATTAAATGTGATTTCGTTATCCATTTCTCAAAATAAACTTTGAAAATAAATAAAAATACATATTTTACATCACCTTTGAATGCACGGTATGTTGCTCCATATAAGGACTGCATTCTTGACCATCTCATCACACACCTCATATATGGTAACTGGATCAGTCTTAATAAATGGAAAATATCACTACGTATGATGCTAAGTAGCAACTTCTCCTCAATTCCCTCCACCCCATATTAAAATCTGTATGACCACAGAGACCAGTTATCATTTCTGATATTCAAAATATGTTTACCAAGTTGTTTAAACTGAATAGAACTGATAAGATTAATAAAAAATAATTATTTACATGTGAAACTTTTCTTATGCATTTAACTCCTTGAGAAGAACTACAACATTTGAAAGTTATTTCCTTTGAGTTTCACTTGAAATTATCCTTATGTGGATGCAATTCTTTGTGCAGGCAGCTTAATGAACTATCAACCCTTATGTCCAGTATTGGGAAACTATGCTCCCTTACAAGAACCACACTGTTTTTCTCAGATTATGACTTGAATAATGTCACATGAAAATCTTATTCTAGTTTTAATGATGAAAATATTTAAGTCTCTTATAAATTTAAATGAGTTTTTAAAAGTATGACATAATTATCATAAATCTTAGAGGTATTTGTATACATATTTTTTAAAAGACAACAAATACTTAAGCATGATTTAGAAATAATAAGGCATCATGACCATCTCTATGTGGACATTACCTTCACTATTGCAGATTGTACCCACCTGTACCTTCTCATTCTGTGCCATTCTTGCTCATTTCCTTCCATTTCTTTACATAAAATCTTCCCATTGTGCTATAAACTTTGTTTTGCATCTCAATATCTAAAACTATTTTATATTCTTCTAATCATAAAAAGATTGAAATTTAAAGTTTTCCTTCTGTTAGGATATAAATTAGGGCAAAAATTCATTTTTTCCATAGGGTATTTGTAGTTATGAATAATATATATTGCTCTTGTTATACTTGGCTTTTTAATCTCTTCAAAGAAAAATTACAGTAAAAAAGAAACAGTTTAAGAAGAAATTAAACCTTAATAGAGGAAGACTTTTGAGAGTTGAAGAGCCTAAAAAGGAATGAATAAAAAGGTTCATAAATCATTATGCCATATAACCTAAACTGAAAAATCACAGAGACTGAAGGAATTATCATTATAGTTTGAACTAATGTCAAGGAAAGATAAGACTGAGAGAGATTGGAATCATGGGCCAGGGAAGAAAATCCATCTGTATTTTAGTATGAATCAAAGTAAAACAAAAATTGCCATAATCATTGATTGTTAGTTACTTGGTAAGGAAAAGTGTATTGACAAAGGAAAATGAGAAAGAAAAAGGGAAAGAAAGAGAGATGGAAGAAGAGGAAAAGAATAAAGAAGAAAAAGAATAAGAGAAACAAGGATAAAAAGATGGAGGAAGAGAAGAAATAACATGATATTGTCTCTTCAAAGGCTAAATAGCATTATTTTTACAAAAATAATTTTAAAGGATATTCTACATTCATATATGGCAATGATTCCCACCTTTTCCTTGTAGGCCAATACTTATGATTGCAACAAGATTTAAAAATTAAGAAACTAAGTTCATGGTCCTCTCAGGCAATACCCCACTAGTACAGAGATTATATTTTTGCAGCATTTTCAGGTCAAAGAAATGAAGTCTTTGTATCCTTTAGCTTTTATCTTGTGGTATCTAACCAAAATTATTAGGTCTGACCAGTAAATGTCTATATGTAAGAGAACTTGCTTCCTGGAGCACAACTAAATTTTGTTTTATTAAATGAAGAAAAGATTTGGGGGGACTTTGAAAAAAAGGATGCTGTTTGTTGTAGTGCATTGACCACAAGACACAAACAGCTTTATACCTCAAAGAATCGAGAAGCAATTTCTCTATCATCTTTGGTCAGTACCAAATTGTCCACAAACATCCAGAAAAATGGCTGTTCACTGTTCATCTTGGGCTTCCCATATTGTAAAACTCGGTAATACTGGAGAAAGTACCACACTAGAAGCAAAAAAATAAGGAAAGAGAATTATTATTCAGAAAAGAAATAAAATGGTATAATCCTAGAATGTCTTTCATTAGGAAGTAGCAATATGGATCCTTAAAATAAATGATGAATTAAAAATATGGGTGTCTATGCCAGAGAAAAATAGAAAAGAGAATTATTTGATATTGTATACAGATCTATGATCTTATTTTAATTTAGTTATATCTTAGGTTCTTGTTTTATTTCTTTCTTCATATATAGTCTTTCCATGATAAAAGGAATGAGTAAAATCTGTTCAAGGGAAATATTGGAGAAAATGAACCCTACTTGTTTTTTTGTTGATTTTATGTCTATTGTGAAGTATTTTAAAAACATTTTATTGATACTTTATGATTTTATATAATTTTAATTTCCTAATATCTTGCATAAAACTGTCCTTTGTAACAGAAAAGCATCAGATAAGCAAAACAAATCAACCATTTTTGACAGTGTGAAGAATTATGCATCCATTGTTTATCACCTCTGTCTCCACCAAGGGAAGGGAGTGATATGAATTATTTTTCTCATGGGTTTGTACAATTGAAACACTAAGGGCATGATTTAGATTTGGTAATGCATAACTATTCTCTTTCTGCAGGAAACAAAAGTTCTTGAAACAGAAGACATTTACTTTGTGGATCTTCTCTGACAGGATTGTTTTGTGGTTTGGGGACTATTTTATTATAATGGAAGGACTCTCTTTGTAGAATGAAATGGGTGAGAGGAAGAGAAAGATAGCATTTTAGCTTTTCCCCTATTGTAACATGCCTGATTCTTTGATCTATAAGGAAGAGAATAAACACATTTGAGGGTTTCTAGAAAGTGAGGAGTTTGTCCATCCCTAACTGCTTGTGTGCATTGTTGCTGCCACACTTCTGAAGGCTAACTTTGCTGTGTAAAAAAAAGATAATTCAATTTAATTTTACAAACTTGTATGAAATGCCCACCATAGCAAGGCAATATATTACATTTCTGGACACATACCAAGATGAAAAACACCAGTGTCCCCACCTCTGTGGAGCATACTGAGGGGGCTATTTCATTAGCACAATAACGCACATTCAATTTGGCATAAGATGGCATACAGTAAAGAAGAAAGAAAGATCCAGAGAAAGTTCTGTGAGAAATAATTGGTGAGGGGAAAGGCTGAGGGGAGGTTGCAATTTGGATGGGATTGTTCATTAGAGTTTGTTGCCTGACACCATGGTATCTTTTCTCTCTCCATCTGAAAATTCCCTATATCACTTAAAGAATATAATAAGGAACATAGAAATGTTTTCTGTCAAGGTAAGCGGTCTTTACTACATCAGAGATTTTTTAACCTTTTTTATGTTGTGGATTCCTTTGGCAATCTGGTGAAGATTATGAACCTCTTCTCAGAATAATATTTTAAATGCAAAGAATAAAATACCTAAAAATATAAAGGAAATGTAATGAAATCCAAATTATGTTAAAATATAATCATCAAATGTTTTTAAAAATCAAGTACAAGAAACCCTGTGCTGGTGATTCTTCATTCAAATCACACTTAAGCCATATTGAGACAAAAAATCTGGGAAAGGGATGGGAATAGAATTTTCTAGTCTTAGTTACTTATATCTTTTTGAGAGAACAGAATAACTTAGCTTAATGCTAGTTATGAAGCTATTTAAATATTCCTATTGTAGGAACAAAATCTCTTTTTGTTCTGACCTTTTTTTTTTGTTTTCATCAAAAGGTATTTATTCTCTAGCCATCTCTACATATGGGTATGGGATAGCACCAATTTCTGTACCCAATTGCCTAGCTTATTGGTGGCTCTCAACATATGCTATCAGAGGTGGAACACCAATCAAACCTGCTCAAATACTTCCCAAGCCTATAAAAATCTGAGCATTTCTAATCCTTGGGTAGTCACACTCATCTCTACCTCCAAATTCCCAAGCCAAGAAAGTTACCCAGAAGCACAGAATGAACCATTGTCCAGAAATCCAAGACAATTATCTTCTTCCTTTTCCCCCTTTTGTGGTCTGAAAACCATCATGGCTGAAGATGCTTGAACATAGCCCTAGTTGATCCTTTCTCTACACCTTCTTCTTTGCATGTTTTAGTCTCAATGTGTTGCTGATAAGGCTAAATCAGGACATATCAATTCAGTACCACTGGGGCTGCCCTTGTATCCTTCCCACTTCTTTTGATGACTGTTCCTGTTATTCTCTTATTTTCTCCAGGTTAGCCATGGGGTTTTCCTTTTAACCTCATTTTTTAGAAGTCTTTTGCTTTCAGCATTGCCTGGCTTGTCTAGTTTTCCTAAACCTCATATTCAAGTACTTGATCTTAAGAACAATAGCAATAAGAAGTTGTCAAGAAAGTTAAGAGCAACAAAAGTTTTAGATTTCTTCTTGTTTTTAATTTTCTTTCTTCCTTTTAAAATTTATTTAGGACTGGGTTTCCCTATCTTATCAAAGCTAGAAATTTTGGGGTTACTTAACAGATAGATCCAGTTCTGATCATCCTCATGAGAGCTTTGGTTTGCTTTGTTTCTGAGCTGGGTTAGTTGGCCCCTCCTTATAGAGTCTGGTTTCCTATCCTGGGAACTCACTATAATGCAGAACTCAGAATGAAAACCCTGTAGTCTAAGCCCAATGGAGTGCAAAACCTCCAAATTCAAGAGATTTACCAGTCTCAGTTGGGAAAAAAGGCCTATACCACTCTATTTGATGATCTCCTTGCATAGATGGGTGAAAAAAAGGAGCAATGATAGATAGGTTAAAGGGACAATATTTATACAGAGAATTTAAGGGGAGATATCTGGGAGCCAAGATGATTGAGTAAGCAGTAAATCACCACAATTCTACCATATTTACCTCCAAACAACTATAAAACAGCACCCTAAAACTAATCCTGGAACTACAGAACAACAAAATGATGAGATGAAATAATTGTTGAGCTCCCCAAAACTTGGAAGATCAGCAAGAAAGACTATCTTACTTGGATAAAAAGGGGGCACAGTTCATAGACAGGAAATGTCCCAGCAAGCTACTAGCAAGCTCCAGTTCCAGCAACTCAGCTAGTGATTCTGAGCTTAAGGGCAGTTGAGTAGGCAACTGCAAATGCTAGGAACCTCCATATGCCTTAATATAGCCCAGGGGAATGCGAAGATTCCAGCCACAAGAACCATCACATACTTTAGTATAGTTCTGGGCAAACAGTCATCCTCCAGATGTCAAATCCTCCTGTGCTTCAACATAGTCCTGGGGAAAGAAAGATACATCCTATTGACCTCAGCACACATGACACACCAGCACTAGGACCCCAGCTCAGTACCATGTAAGCTGCTACCCAGCAGCAGCAACCACTTCTCACCTCCACTGCACTGTCACACTGTGGATTGTCTCTTGTGGATCTCAGAACAACATCACGGTAGCATAAGGTAAACAGCTAGTGCCTGCATCCCCTGGCACAAGAAGCCTGAGACAATGTTTCTTCCACTCTAGGAGCAGAATTCAAATTTAAAAGAAAAGGAGAAGGTCAAAAAAGATGAGCAAAAACCAATAAGGACAAAAGAATCTGGTCATAGAAAAATATGGTGATGGGGGAAGACCAAAGGAAGACCAAGACACAAACTCAGAAGAAGACAACTGCATCAAATCACCTATGGAAAAAAACCCAAAGAAAAACAGGGAGTAGTCTCAAATCCAACAAAAACTTGTGGAAGAGCTAAAAAAGAGATTAAAAATCACACAAGAAAGGCAAAGAAAAAATTGGGAAAAGAAATTAGACTGATGCAAGAGAATTATGAAAAAATTCAACAGCTTGAAAAAAAATCTGATTACTAAAAAGTAGAATTGGTCAAATGCAAAAGGAGATACAAAAATCCACTGAAGAAAACAGCTTTCTAAAAAAATATAATTGGCCAAGTGAAAAAGGAAGTACAAAAGCTATTTGAGAAAAATAACTCCTTAAAAGTTAGAATTGGACAAGTGGAAACTAATGACTCTAAGAGATATAAGGAATCAATTAAACAAACTCAAAAAGAAAGAAAAAATGGAAGAAAATGTAAAATACCTCATTGTAAAAGCAACTGACTTGGAAAATATGTCCAGAAGAGAAAACTGTCAGAATCACTGGACTACCTGAAAACCATAATGAAAAGGAGGACTTTCAAGAAATTATCAAGGAAAACTGCCCAATATCCTGGAACCAGAGGGCAAAATAGACATTTGAAAGAATTGCATGATCACCTCAGGAAAGGTATCCCAAAATAAAAATTCCAAGGAACACTAAATTTCAGATTTCAGAATTATCAGGTAAAGGAAAAAAAATACTACAAGTACCCAGAAAGAGCCAATTCACATACTGGGAAGTCATAATCAGGATTACATAGGACTCAGCAGCAGCAACATTAAAGAACTGGAGATCATGGGATATGATATTCCAGAAAGCCAAGAAGCTAGGACTATAACCAAGGATCATCTACATAATTAAGCATAATACTCTAAGGATAAAATGATTATTCAATGACATAGAAAAATTTCAAATTATTATAAAGAAATAAGCAGAACTGAACAAAAAAAATTTGATTTTTAATATCAAGACCCAAAAGAAGTCTAAAAAGGGAAAAAGGGAAAAGAAAATATAAGGGATTTAATGCAGATAAACTGTTTACATTTTTACATGGGAAAATGGTATTCATAATTCTTAAAAATTATACTATAAATAGTAGAGCTAGAAGTACTATACTTAGACAGATGTATGGCTACAAGGTGAATTTGAAGGAATGACATAAAAATAATTAAAGGATGAGAAAAAGGAGTACACTGAGAACAGAAGTAAGGGAGAGGTAGAATGGGGTAAACTATTTTACATGAAGAAATACAAAAATCTATTAGAGTGGAGGGAAAGATGGGAGTGCTGGTGAGGGACATCACTCAGACCCTACTTTTATTAGTATTAGCTCAAAGAGGTAATAATATATACAATCAGTTGAATAAAGAAATTTATCCTACTTTTCAGGAAAGTGGGAGAGGAGATTAAGTAAAAGAAGGGATGGAGACTGACAGAAGGAAGGGCTTGTTGTAGGAGGTGGTAGACTAAAGCAAAACATGGCAAGTAGAGAAAGGATGAAAGGAAAGAGAAGATAAACAGGAGGAAAAACAGTATGGAAGGAAGTACAGTTAGCAATCATGATTGTGAATGTGAATGGGATAAATTCTCCCATAAAACAGAAGAGGAAAACAGTGGATGAAAACCCAGAATTTTCCAATATGTTGTTCACAAGAAACTCACTTGAAGCAGAGAGACATATACAAAGTAAGGGGCTGGACTAGGATCTCTAATGCTTCAGCTAAGTAATAAAAAGTAAGGTTAACAATCTTGATCTTAGACAAAGCAAAAGCAAAAATAGACCTAATTAAAAGAGATAAGGAAGGAAACTACATCTTGCTAAAAGGTACCATAGACAATGAAGTAATATAAATACTAAACATGTATGCCCTAAGTGGTATAGAATCCAAGTTCTTAAAGGAAAAGTGAGTTATAGATTCATGACCAAATAAGAGGTAGAGAGCATTATGAAATATAAAACAGGTACTTTTGATTATATTAAATTAAAAGCTTTTGCACAAACAGAACCAATCTAACCAAGATTAGAAGAAAAGCAGAACACTAAATAACTATATTTATAGTAAATATCTTTAATAAATATCTCATTTCTCAAATATATAGAGAACTGAGTCAAATTTATAAGACTACAAGCCATTCCCCAATTAACAAGGTCAAAAATTAGGAACATGCAGTTTCAGATGAAGCAATCAAAGCTATCTATAAGTATGTTAAGTGCTCAAAATCACTTTTGATTAGAGAATGCAAATAAAAAAACTCTGAGGTATTACTTCACATCTGTCAGATTGGTTAATATGACAAAAAAGGAGAATGATAAATGTTGGAGAATATATGAGAAAATTGGGACACTAATACATTGTTGATGGAGTTGTGAATTGATTTGATTATTCTGAGAAGCAATTTGGAACTATGCCCAAAAGACAACCAAACTGTTGATCCAGCATTACCACTACTATATACTCAAAGAGATCATAAAAAGGGAAAGGGATCTATATGTGTAAAAATATTAATAACAAGGGGCAGCTAGGTGGTGCAGTGGATAGAGCACCAGCCCTGAAGTCAGGAAGACATGAGTTCAAATCTGGCCTCAAACACTTAACGCTTCCTAGCTGTGTGACCTTTGGCAAGTCACTTAACACCAATTGCCTCAGGAAAAAAAATATTAATAGCAGCACTTTTCATGGTGGCAAAATATTGGGAATTAAAGGGATGCCCATCAAGTGGGGAATGACTGAATAAGCTCTGGTATATAAATGTAATGGAACATTATTGTGCAATAAGAAATGATGAATTGCACTTATGTGAATTAACGCAAAGTGAAATGAGCAGAAGTAGGATAACATTGTATGCAGTAACATCAACATTGTGGGATCAACTATGAATGATTCAGCTCTTCTCAGAAACACAAAGATCCAAGACAAGTACAAAGGATTTATGAAAGAAGATGTTATTCATAACAAGAAAAAGAACTGATGGACTGATGAAACTGATGCAGAATGAAGCCTATTTTTTACACTTAATTTATTCTTTTTTCATGGTTTTTCCTCCCATCTGTTTCTTCTTTTACAACTATGACTAAAATGAAATATATTTTACATGATAGCATATACTTAACCTATATCAAATTGCCTAACATTTTAGGAAGAGGGAAAAGGGAAGGAAGGGAGGGAGAAAAATTTTGAACTCAAACTCTTGTAAAAATGAATTGCAAAAATTGTCTTGATATTTAATTAGGAAAAATAAAATATTATAAAAGAGGGAAAAAGGAGAATTTCAGGAGACAGTCATTTAATGTGTCAAAGATTCTCTTACCAGGGGGATGTTCAGAGATTTGTCCAATTGGAGGAGTGGAACCGTATATTAAATCAAATGGCCCCCATTCTTCTACCTAATTGTACAAAACATTTCAGAACTTTTGTTATACTTTTTTTATTTTAACACATGATTCAAAACTTCTAACATAGTATATATCAATCTCTAGCATATTTGAGAACTCTCTTTCTTTTATAGCATCATGTTAATCACAACAAACATAGCATAGATTATTGTGTTATAGAATTCTAGAGGTAGGACTTTTAGAATTTAGAGATCATCTAAGTCCAATTTCTATTTAGGTCCTCAACCCAACATCCCCTTAGAGTGGTTTCCAGTCTTTGCTTACATAGCTTTAGTGATAAATCCATTGGATATCTCATGAGAAAGCTTTTCCTTTCTGTGGTTGAACATTTTTAATTTTCAAGAAGTCATCTGTTATACTGAAATGATTTCCACTTCTCTGCAACACCATAGACTACTGCTAGTTTTGTCTTCTGCAACTACACAGATCATGTCTAGTTCCATTTCCCTATAAGAATCCTTCAAAAATATAAAAAAGACCAACTATAATTTATTCTCTAAGTCTTCTCTTCTTCAGTCTAAATATGCCTAATTCCTTCAGCTTCTTAGGGTAAAGTTTCTAGATCCTTTCACTTTCCTATCATAGTCTTTTTGTCTCTTAAAATTGAACATGGTAGTTTAGGTTGAGTCTGATTATGGTAGCACATGGCAGCACTTTTATATATCTGACTATGAAGTCTGCTTTGGTTAATATAGTCTAAAACTGTATTTCTCTATTGAAATCCTTCCTTTTTATCTTCATTGTGATATGCAGGTGACTCTTGCTTGTGCCAGTTACTCAGACTCTGACAGGCTCTTTTAAGCTGGAAAGATTTTAAGTTGTAGACCAGAGGTGGGCTGTATGTCTGTTGTCCCAGAAACAAGCTGATAAGTGGAAGGGGTTTAACCACAAATTTGGCTGCTGATGGGTTTAAAAAAATTTTTTTTAGCACCCAAAGCTTTCAAAGGCAAGCTACTAAGTCAGAGAAGAGTTGTGGTTGTGTCCCAGGAGACAATACTCATACCACTAAAATTGTAAATCCTTGACTATTTTCTGGATAATAACTTCATCACATTGACTCATAATGAACTTGAGGTCAAATAAAGCACCTCAGTTGTTTTTCATATGAATGGTCACTCATATCTTCTAGTTGAGAAACTTTCAACATAAACTTCCTTAAGTATATGTTGAGGATCATAAGTAAGGCAGGGTAAATGGGGCTTATGCAGTACTTATTTCTTCTCTTTTGGTCACCTCTGTCTCTTGCCTCAACATATCCCCAGAGTAATGCTGTTATTGCAATCTTCCAACTGAGACTTCCTTCTTTCATCATCATGTGACTTGTCCACTAACTTTTTTTGAGTTAGAAGAATTGTGTCAGAAGCCATACATTGGAGACACGGTCCAGCTTCTCCAAGGGATGAGCAAACACTCCTCCCAATATGTCAGAAACTATGGGGACCTCATCATAGATGTCAACTAAGGACCCAGCTTACACTTTTCACAAGGTATTTCAAATATCATCAGTGATGTGAGTTTGTGCTGACTGAAGAGGATACTGCTATTTTCCTGAATTCAAATGAATTATCCTTCATCCCTAAAGTGAGGATAATAAAAACACTTACCTTCCAGGGTTATTGTGAAGATCAAATGAGATAATTATATTATTAAAATAAAATTAAAATTCCCATTTTCCCCTTCCCAAGACAGGGATGTTGTGAGAATCAAATGAGATAATATTTGTAAAAGTACTTATTATAATGCTTGTCACAGAAATGCGTGTCTTAAATGTAACATTCTAGTCTAGTAACCTCATCAAAAATTGGAATCATAATGGTCATAATATAACAATATAGTAATAGCTAGCATTTATAAAGTACTGTAAGGTTAGCAAAATGCTTTACATGTGTTACATTATTTGATAAATGAGGTTAGTCTTACATAACTTGTTTCCAGTAACCTCATGTTGAATAGCTTCACATTAACAATAGCAATGAGCTAGATTTACTTACTATCCAGATCAAAGAGTAGAGTGGAATAGAATCTGGTCTAATTTACTGTTTTTCAAATAGGGGCAGCTAAGTGGCACAGTAGATAGAATACTAGACTTAAAATCAGGAAGAATCATCTTTCTGAGTTCAATTCTAGTTCTTAGGCACTTACTAGTTGGGTGACACTGGACAAGTCACTTACTCGGTTTCCTAATCTGTAAAATGAGCTAGAAAAGGAAATAGCAAACCACTCCAGTATCTTTGCCAAGAAAACTCCAAATGGGGTCATAAAGAGTCAGACAGGACTGAAAAACATCTCCCATCTTTGTACCTTTGCATAGGCTGTCCCTAGTGCCTCTAGAGGGTTTCTCTTTCCATTTTTGAGCCCATTGCTCACTTCAAGGCTCAGACCAAGTACCATTCTCTACAAGAAACTCTTTCTGAGCTTCCCATTTTTAGTTCTTGTTCAATTACTCTATATATCTTTGTTTTCCAATATAGTCTGTATTTAAGAGGCAGCTATGTGGCAAAGTGGATAGAGTGCCGACCATGTACTCAGGAAGACCTGAGGTAAATCCAGTTCAGAGACTTAGTAGCTGTGTGATCCTATGTAGAGCCAAATCACATAATCTCTTTCTGCCCTACTTTCTTCATCTGTAAAGATGATATCTACCTCTCATGTTGTTATGAGGATAAAATGAGATGATATTTGCAAAGCTCTTAAAGCATTCTTTAAATGAGAGCTACCATTATTCTATGTTTTTATTTGTTTACTTTTTCCAGGCTTGTCACTACCTGTGACTCCTTTTGGGGTTTTCTTGGTAAAGATGCTAAAGTGGTCTGCCATTTCCATCTTCAGTTTATTTTGCAGAAACTAAGGTAAACATGGTTAAGTGACTTGCCCAGAGTTCTACAGCTGGTAAGAGTCTGAGCTCAAATCTGACCCCAGGTCTTTCTGACTTGAGACCAGGTACTCTATGTACTACACAAACAAGCAGAAATATCTGTGTATATTTCAATATTTACTTATCCGCATGTAAGTTGTTTCCCTCAAGTTGAATATAAGTTCTGTGAGAACAAACCTTTTGTTTTTGTCAATGTATCCTCAAAATTAAACATGGTGCCTTGCATAGTAGATGCTTAATTTATATTTGTTGAAATGAACTGAATGGAGCCCAGATCTGAAAAGATGATGAATGGAAAAAGACTTTCTTAGCCATGTGAAGGTCTGGTGATGGTGATGCCATTTATCTTGTGCAATTTCTCCTACTTCGTCAAATTCTGGGGTGTTCATTAATGCCATTTAAAAAAATCCTCATGAGCCATGTAAAGGAAGTTATTATTAATTACCAATGATTTGGGGAGATTCAGATTTTCCCCTTTTAAAAAAATCCTCTTTTCAAAACCCCAGTCTCAGAAAGTTGAGCTGACCTTTTCTTTTGTCCAGATCCCACCCAGGTGGAGCAGCCATTGTGTTCTACTCTGATTTGGCTGGGCATAAATTCTTTGTAGATCTCAAAAGCCGGGGGCAACTTAAGAAGTAAAAGACATAATTGAAGTTCAGCTTCAGTTGCTTTTTGTCACATCCATTCTCTCATTAAGTAATGAGAGAATTTTTCCAAGGTCATATCAATTGTGATTGTCTTTGCTCTAAGAGAGAGACAGTCAAACACCATCCTTTTACTAAAAAGCTGTTATTATTAATAAAATGATTAAATCACCCAGAAATCATGTCTCTCAAACCATTTTAAACATCACAATGGGAGGTTGACTTATTTTGATACAATCCTCATTGTGGAAGAATATCACGGGTAGGACAAGGATTAGGGTTAGGAATGGTTGAGCTGTGTATAGAGAATTAACCTTGAAGATGGGATGACCTTGGCTTCAGTCTTCCTTCTAATGCAAATTAGCTGTGAGACCCTGAAGAAGTTATTTAACCACTCAGTGATCCAGGCAACAGACTCAGACTTATATGTTACAGGGATGGGTCTTGATCAACATTGGTAGACATAGTTTTCTTATCAAGAGTAAAATATATCAATGAAATCAAAGGTTTGTAAAAATTTTTTCCCTCTAGCCTGAGACTCACCAATACTAGAAAGTTTTCTTCAGCACATATGATAATACCACTTATTTGTTAAGACAGAGTAGTGCCAATTTTAGGAGACAAAATAATAGCTCACAGCAGGCTGAGAGGTAGTATCAATATGCCATGAAACCCATGCCACAGGAAAATACTCCAATCCAGTTCTACCATTTTGCAAGATCTGAAGAACTTAGGTTTAGAGTTGCAAAGGACTTCAGAATTTCTTTAGTTTAATCCCTTTATTTTACAGATGAGCAAACTGAGGAATAATAAAGTGCAGTGATATGCTTAAAGACACACAGATAGAAAGCACCAAAGCTGGGATTTGATTTGGCTCCTCTCCCCCCTAAATCCATTATATTTTCCACTGCATTTTCAGTAGACACTACCATCTTTTAATTTCTAGGTTTCCTATCATGACAATACCTCTCTCAGACTTGATAAAATGTTCCAATGGACTTAAAAGGTGGAAGATACATTTAATGAAATGTATCAAGCAACAAGCAGGGCTCCACCTTTGATCTCTCAGAATTGTCATGAATAATCATATAAAATTAAATTAATAATTAAAAACCACATTCAATAACAGATGTTAGGGTAGCCAGGGTTAGGACTATGCTTTGGCAGTCTGGGTCACTGTCCCCCACAATGTATATTTGCATTACTTTTTTCTATATAGTTGACTTCAGTAGGGAGAAGGGAAACAAAGCAAAACAAAACAACTATATTAAATGGGGAAAAGGGCTATTTGCTCTATGTCTGAAGTAGGAAGAGATCATTTTTAAGGTGTTTCCTTTCTCATCATTATTCACATTGACAGTAGGATACTAGGCTTTTTGGTTTTTCTTTTTCTGCCTGAGTTTACTTGTAAAAATCCCCAAATTATGGATAAATTGCAGTTCAATTGACAGTGCACACCCAGGGAGCCCTTAGTGTTGGTGATTTGATTCAAGTCAGAAAACATTTATTATTCCTACTAAGCAAGGGTGGCTGGATGCCCCAAAGCTACATGCCTCAGCCCAGCTTTTTGTTCCGCTGCCTGGGTTGTGATTTTGTTTACCATTTCCTGCTCCCTCTTCTACTTCCACTTTTCTTTTCCTTTAGATCTAAGTGCTTCCTATTTTTGGAATGTGGAAGTCAACTTCCATCCCTCATTCTTCCTGGAAAGGGGTGCAGAACTTGAAATGGAAAATTCATGTAGCATTTTCTGACTAGATTCATTATACATGTTAATTTAGTGACTAGTAGGTACAGTTTAGTAAATCTTCACATGAAATGAAAAGGGATAAATAAATAAAAGGAAGGGGACCCTGATTTTCTAGATTGAGAATTTTCCAAACTCACCACCTTGGAGTAGTTACTAAGATTGTAATAATGGAAAAAGACTGTCCCTTCCCTTCCAGAGTTAAGGCGAGGATCTCTGAAGACTGACTTCCTTCCCAACTGTTCTCTTCAGTAGATGGCAGTTTCCATGACACTGGAGGCTTGGATCAAGGATATCCTCCCTTGACCACTCTGTTCCTCCTTTTTATGCTCAACAAGACCTAGTGAATCTATGGTTTGAAAATTCACCATGGTATAGACCAGAAAGGCCTGAGTTTGAATTCCATCTCTGACACTTGCTAGTTGCAATACTTCTGGCAAAGTCACTTCCTTTGTTTAAATTCCAATTTCTTAATTTGTAAAATAGGTTTATAATTCTTATATTATATCTAACTCAAAGGGTTTTTGTGATAAAATCACTTTGCAAAAAGTCAAAGCACTATGTCAATACTAGCTATTATTATCATTTGTCTTATGATGCATATTTTATAATCATGGTACAGTTAGACCATAGGGTTATTCAGATTTGAGGAACAGTGATCCATTTCTCAGTGCTTTTCCATAAAAGACACACAAGTATATATGTAAGGTTGGAAGAATGAAAAATTGTTACAGAAATTGGTGGAATATTTGCCAGCTGAGCCTGATTGAATGAAAAAAATGAAAGATTAAGTATATATATATATATATATATATTTCTTTAAGGCAGAGGTTCTTTTCATTTTTTCCTTGTTTTCAATGCTTAAGAGAGTGTTCCACTCTAAAGTATTTAATAAATGCTTGTTGCATGAATCAACAAATCAATGACTTGCTATGTCAGTGTAAAAACTACACACCAAAAAAATTTGGCTATTTATAAGATAACAATCCTGATGGCACTAGTAATCAGTCTTAGTAACACAAAGATCGTTGGAATAAAAGTTAGCTAATGTGAATTAAATTCTGCCTCTGATACCTGCTACCTGTAAGACTATAGGCAAGCATTCCCCAAAATATAAACGATGATATTTGTATTAACTACAGAACAAGACCATTATGAAGAAAGCACAACAGTTACTGTTAATAACCCATTATGGTTATTAAAAATAGGACACATTTTGTCCTTTATGGTGTACAAAGGGAATAAGCCCTTATATAGCATCTATTACATACTAGGTACTATGCTAAGTACTTTTCAAATGTTTCATTTGATCCTCACAATAGCCTTGTAAGTGCTATTATTATCTCCATTTTCCTGTTGAAAACACTGAGGCAGGCAGAGGTTTAATTGGCTTGTCCAAAAATGTCTAAAGATGGATTTGAACTCATCTTCCTAAATTGGCCCAGCTCTCTACCCATTGTGCTGCTTAGTACTTTCAATATCTCTGTGAGGGTAGTGTTATTATTCTTATTTTTTATAGATGAGGGAACTAAATACCAGTGAAGTAAAAGTGATTTTTCCCAAGACTGAGGGACAGAACCATAACTTAAACCACATCGTTTGAGACTTATTATAATTAATATTCCATAGATACATGGTTATGACTAATAGCAGTTTAGTTTGCTAATCTTGAAACTGACTCTGGTATAAAGTAATATGCCTCAATATGCAAATGTGCTGTTTACTAGGTATAGACTAAAGGAATATATAGCAGAGACTGGAAGATCCTTGTTCTCAAGGCAATTGGAATTAGAAAACCTTGAGTTATATCCAGCCTCAGCTACTTCCTAGCTATGTCATCCTGGGCTAGCCACTTAGCTAGCCTTTGTCTAGTTTTCCTCAACTCTAAAGTGGGTATGATAGTAGTACCTACCTCCCAGGATTATTGTGGGGATAACATGGGATAATAAAAAAAAATTTTTTCAGTCAATTAGACTCAGCTTCCACCACTTTCTGTAGCAATTTTCCATTTTTCCAATCCTACATATATCTTTTATGGAGAAATACAGATAAATGACTCACTGTTGTTCAAATCTGAATAACCCTGTGGTCTAACTGTACCATGATTATAAAGTATGTATCATAAAACAAATGATAATAATGGCTTGCATTTATATAATGCTTTGACTTTTTGCAAAGTGATTTTTATCACAAGAACACTTTTTTTAAAATAAATGAGGGAACTAAATACCAGTGAAGTAAAAGTGATTTTTCCCAAGACTGAGGGACAGAACCATAACTTAAACCACATTGTCTGAGACTTATTCTAATATTCCATAGATACATGGCTATCATAAGAATTCTATCCCTATTTTACAAATCAAGAAATTGGGATTTATACCTTGTATATTGTTTGTTGTTATAAATCCAGTTATATCTGATTTCTTCATGATCCCATTTGGAATTTTCTTGGCAAGGATACTAGAATGTTTTGCCATTTCCTTCTCCAGCTCATTTTACATATAAGGAAAATGAGGTAAACAGGGATAAGTGATTTATCCAGGGTCACATAACTAGTAAAACTCTGAAGTCACCTTTGATTTGACTCCAGGCTAGCACTCTTTTACTGTGCCACCAGTAGCTGGAGCTTAATAAATGCTTATTTCCTTCCTCCTAAGAAGTATACAGGGAAATACAAAAGACAACAAACACATAAACTCAGTTGTTTAGTAGCTCTCTGTGAATTTGGGTAAATCTCTCTGGATCTCTTCTATAAAGGAAAGGGATTAGATAATCTGAAGGACCTTTCATTGTTAAATCTTATGCTTCTATGAATGACTATTTTGTACCACTCTACAGTATTCTAATATGGGGCCTTGGAAATTTAGGGAAGTAGTGATCAGAGTTATTTTTTAAAAAATAACAGATTTCATTTTAATGTTCACATGATACTGATGACCTAAAAACATGCAATATTAAAGTTTCATCATTTAATTTTAACTTTAAGGGGAAGTGATGAGGCAGTTGGTATCCATGTACTTCAGGCAAAGCATTATGTTGGCAGAATATATTATGCAACATCTTATCTATGTATGTAATTTCTGCTTCTAGTAGAAATTAGATTTTAGGGCTATCAAATAACTAAAATGAGTGTAACACATGTCACTTTATTTTACTTACATCTTTCCTGACTACATTTGAAACATCATTCAGATGTTTCAGTCTTCCATTACCAGGACTGTTTCCCAAAAATCCAAACTTGACAAGTTCTGTATGGAGGAAAGAAGGAATATATTATGTATTAAAATATCTTATGATTCTATAAGGCAGTAAAAAAGAAATTTAATGACTAATTTCTAGTAACAGATGTACTACTTAGACTTCAGTCCATTAAGGATGTTTGATTTTGTTGTGGTTGTTGTTTTCTTGGTCAATCTAGATTATAATCTCTCCTTTCTCTAATTGATAGTTTTAATGATTTGTTGTGGCCGGACAGAGTCTTGACATATATACAGGCCCAAGAAATACGTTAATTTTTTTTAATATATTAAATTTAAATTTTAAAAATAATTTAAAAGAATAAATATTAATCTTAAAAACATATCCCACATAACTGAAAATAAGAAATATCAATTAATTCTGAGGTTTCAGCTCATATCCTTCAAAAACAGGAATAAACAATGTTGGAAGGACTGTAGGAAGGTAAAGACATGACTATACTCTTGGTGGAGTCATAAAATGGTTAAACCCTTCTGGATAGTTATTTGAAATTCTGGAAGAAAATTGATCAAATTATTCATAACCTTGATCCAACAATTTTACTTCTGGATATATACCCTAAGGAGTCAAATTCAGCTCTCTGATATTTAGTCCTACACCTCCGATTGCCTGCCAGAAATCTATGTATATTCCCTTTAGTGATCTGGATTAATCTAAAGCATCTCAAAATCAAAATGGCCAGAAAAGACTTCATTATTTTCCTCCTAAACTCATTTCTCCTCTGAACTTCCAAAGTTCACAAACCAGGAATGGTCCCTCATGTCTCAGATCCAACTAGTTAGTCTTACTAATTCCATCTTCTCAACATCTCCACATAACTTCCATTTACTCACACTGAGCTCACCCTAGTCCAGATTCTTATCACCCCTTGGACTGTATTATCATAATAGGTCCCTAATTATTGTTTCTGTATCTACTAGCTCCCCTCTTTGAGCTCACAACTTTCATCCCAAACAGAACTCACACTTTCAGAATTGTAAAATTAGATAGTCTCCAACACCCTTTCTAATTCAAAATCTAGTGTCTTATGATCCCTTTCTGAAGCTCAGTTTCCTCACATGTAAAATGAAAATATTAATATTTTTGCTACCATTGAGGCTTTTTGTGGAGAATAGGCATTGTAAATGCTATGGAAATGTCATTATTATCCTTACAATGCTATTAACAACTATAGTATGTTCTTAATTATGTAATTTAGGACAGGAACATTTACGATTTGAAACAATATATATTCTCTTTTCTCTTTGTATAGAATGTAAGTACCTTAAGGGCAAAAATTATGTTTTCTGTTACTTTTGTGACTAGCACATTGTTTAGTGTCTATTAGATAGACACAAAATTTTCTTTTATTGGTATCTCCTATGGTTCCTTTGAAATAGGCCCTATTCATTATATGTTTATTGAATGAACATGAAGTTTATTTTTATTTTAAAACAGGTAACAGGGGCAGCTAGGTGGCGCAGTGGATAGAGCACCATCCCTGAAGTCAGAAGGACCTGAGTTCAAATCTGGTCTCAGACACTTAACATTCCCTAGCTGTGTGACCCTGGGCAAGTTACTTAACCCCAATTGCCTCAGCAAAAAAGAAAGGAAAAAAAAAACCAGATAACAACTTTGGATTGAATACAAATCAAGGTGATTGAACTTTGAACTGAAAACACATTTACCTTCCTCAATATCACCAAAAAGAGATAGAACTTGGATTGGTTTTCGATTCCATGCAGGCACAGTTTCATACATTTCCAGAGGTCTCTTCTGTATTAATATAGAAACAAACATTTGTCATTTGTACTCTTTGAAAATGAAGAATGAACAACAACAACAACATAAACAAACAAGTAGAGAAATCAGTTTAGAAAAGTTTATAATCTATTTGATCACATGCAATTCCTTCCATGCAACTGGGGCAGCTAAGGAATGCAGTGAATGGAGGGTCAATCACAGAGTCAGAAAGACTCATCTTTCTGAGTTCAAATATAATCTCAGAGACTTACTGCGCAAGTCATTTAACCCTGTTTGCCTCAGTTTCTTCCTCTGTAACATGAACTGGAGAAGGAAATGGTAAACCAATCCAGTATCTTTTGCCAAGAAAACCCTCAAATGGTGTCTTGAAGAATCTTCACCTATAGTTTTACATAGAATCAAAAATAACACAATTTGGCTGGCTTCTGAAGAATGTGAGGACATATTTGGCATATTGAAGTATAATGGAAAGATTACTGGACTTGGAATCTGAGGACCCAGAATTTGAATACTGACTCTATCTTTATTGAGGGTATTACTATTGTTCTGATCTCCCAAGTTCCCAACCTTAGATTCATTCATTCTTTACTCTTTTTTCCCACATCTGGTCTCTTGCCAAATTTTTTTTTTGTTTCACTCTCTACAGCATCTGCGCTTAGCATAGTGCCTGGCACATAGTTGTGTTTAATAAATATTTATTGACTTACTTATTAATGATTGATATCATTGGCATATACTTCCTTCTCTCCATTTACAGAGACATCACCCTAGTTCAAGACCCTATTATCTTTTATCTGGACTTTTGGTCTCTAAATCTCACTCCAGGGAGTAGGAAGTATTGCCACAGTGATTTTCCTAAAGCACAGGTTTGACCCTTTCACTCAGCTACTTACTAAATTCTCTATCATATAATCTCTTGGTCATAGTGATTCCACATTATTTCTAGGATCAAAAATAAAAGCTTCTGTTTGATATTTAAAGCCCTTCATAATTTAGATACTTTCAAACTTTCCCATCTTTTTACATATCACTCTACTCCCTGGACTTTATAATTCAGGCATACTGGACTGTGTGGTCTTACACTAATTGCTTCATCTCCCATCTCTATGGCTTTGTACTGCTAGCCCCTCACCTACCTCATGCCTGAATGTCTTTTGTCCTTCCTTCCTCCTCTTTAAATCTTTGGATTCCTTTAAGAATGACTTCCTAAGAGGCAACTATGTGTAACAGTGGATAGAGCAACAGATCTGGAGTTAGAAGGACTTGAGTTCAGATCTAGCCTGAGATACTATGTGATCCAGGACAATTCACTTAATCCTTACTGCCTCACAAAAAAAGAAAAAAAAACTGACTTCCTAGCTGCTGGTGCTCTTCTTCAGAAAAAAACTGTCTTGGATTTATTTTGTAAACACCTATATGTTGTGTGATCTCCCTTGATTTAATATAAGCTCCTTGAGAGTGGGGACTGTTTTACCATAGTCTTTGATTGCCCAGAGCTTATCCCTAGACTTGACACATAGTAAGTATGTACTTAATTAATAGTTCTTGGTTTTTTCACTTTTTCCCAGAGTAATATTTGAAAGAATGTTGAGCCAAGAACTAGAAGACCTAGGATCCATTTAAATCTCACCTCCAAAGCTCTTGCTATCTGTGATGGTTACCTCATTGGACTTCAGTTTTTTCTTCTAGAAAATGACAGAGTTGGATATGCTACAATTATTTCTAACAACAGTTGGGAGTAGGAAAGGGGTGAAGGGTAGAGGAAGGAGGAGAAACAAGGATTTAAGTGCTTGCCATATGCTAAACATTTTACAAATATGATCTTATTTGTTGCTCACAACAACCCTGGGAAATATTGTTATCCCCATTTTACAGCTAAGAAAACTGAAGCAGAGAAAAAAGAGGAAAGTGACCTGCCATGGATCACACAGCAAATGTGTCTGAATTCAGACACTTGAATTTGAATTCAGGTCTTCATGACTCCTAGACTTTCACTTTATCCACTGTAAGACCTTTCTTTCTCTCTAAAACAGGAAAATCTATGATTACTGTTTCAAAAAAAAATAATAGTTGAAGGGCAGAGTGGCAGGGTTTTAATGGCTGAAAGAAAAAAAAATAGCAATGTCTCCAGAAGGAAACTCCAGTTTGTAATTTCCAAATTTTTATGTTGTTCAGTCATGTCTAACTCTGTGACCCCATTTGGAGTTTTCTTGGCATTGATACTGAAATGCTTTGCCATTTCCTTCTCTAACTCATTTTATAGATGAGGAAACTAAAGCAAACAATATTAAGTGACTTGCTCAGAGTCACATGACTATTAATTCTTTGGGGCTAGATTTAAACTCAGATTTTCCTGATTCCAGGTCAGGAGTTTTATCCACTGGGCCACCTAGCTGCTATCTGTGAGATATGTATTATTTATACTAAGAAATAAATCCAACAACTTTTTATGAAACATGTTGTAATTCTGGGAAGTAGTAACACAATACATAGTCCAGAAACCAGCTGTTTTGCTTTCAGTGTGTGTGGAGAGGATTCAGACTCTATTCTTAGAGACATGCAAGCAAGTTCCACAACTTTCAGAGACAACTAAGGGAGGATCTAAAAGCAATTCATATAATTCCTTGTCACAGTTGTTTGTACATTCCCATGCTAATTGAGACCAGATGGGACAGATGTGTAATCAGTCTTTTGGCCAATTTCTAAATACATTATATTAAGTTCTGGTTTGGCCCTGACTGAGCATACGTATAACAGTTGAATATGTGAAGTAGGATAATGTTGATTGCATAAATTTCACTGTAGCCTTGTAGACAGCTAAATGACAGAGATAAAGTTAGAAAGCCCTGAGTTCAAATTTAACCTCAGACTTCCTAACTTTATAAATCCCGGGAAATTAAAAAACAACAACAACAACAAACCTCTATCTTCCTCAGTTTCCTTATCTGTACAATGAAAATTGTCAACTCCTCCCAAATTTTCAGACCATAACCCTTCCAAGTCTTCTCCTTTTTTTTTTTTTTTTTTTGCTGAGGCAACTGGAGTTAAATGACTTACCCAGGGTCACACAGCTAGGAAGTGTTGAGTGTCTGAGACCAGATTTGAACTCAGGTCCTCCTGACTTCAGGGTTGGTGCTGTATCTACTGTACCACTTAGCTGCCCCCCCCCAAGTCTTCTTATCCTATACAGCAATGTACCCATATCCTCCCTCAAATCTTCAATATGGATAAAATCTTTTAAATCTCTTAACATTATATGAATACTAATTCACAATATGAACTATCCTTCTATTATCCTTTCCTGCCACTCCACAACTGGCTAGCCCTCCTAATCACATATAATGCTTTTTAATGTCATGTGCACAATTCATCATGAGTAAGAGGTTATAGCATATTTACATTCAGCATATATCTTCCTACTATTCTTCAGAAAAATTGCATTTCAGATGTCTTCAGAGATTATGTATTCCATGATTCTTAGCCACAGAGTATCAGCAGAAGAATATTGGTATTTAAAAGTTAGGAATTTATTTTAGTGAGAATCTTGGGGGCTACATCAAAAAGTATAGGTAGTTTAGTCATATTTTGATTCCATAATTCTTTCACTTGAAATTTAGAATTTTTGGATTATATTGCAGCTTCACCAGTAGAGCATCAGTGTGTCTGTCTTCCCACACCCCCTCACTAATGACTGCTCTTGTTTTTGATCATCTGCCAACTTGGAGGGAGTGAGGTGAAACCACATTAATTGATATTTCCTGTGTGAAATGTTAGAACAAACTCTTTTGAATGACTAGTGGATCTCATTTAGGCAGTTCTATCACATTCCATGGATAGACAGAATCAAACCAATGTAATCTGTAAGGAGGAACACCTAGAGAAATTCATGGTCTATAGGAAATTCTTCCATTTGGGCTCTATGCTGGCCAGTACTATTGATATTAATGATCATTGTATCATTGAACAAATTTCATAGGGATATAGATTTAGAGTTTGAAGGAATCATATAAGTCATCAAGATCAAACTTCTCATTTTAAAAGTTAAGTGCCTTGCTTGAGGTCATATAGCTAGTAATTGTTTGAGGCAGGATTTGAACTCAAATTTTACTACTACAAGTCCAACATACTATTTTGCCTCTTTGGCTGTGTTATGTTTTCTGTTGTGGCTCTCAATTAATTTTGTGTGTTCTCGACATATAGAGAAATTTTATTGAAGGATATTCTTTAAACCTATATTTTGCTCTATTTTTTTTTAAAAAGATTGTATTAATGACTTTTGTTTTAACAGCAAAGTCATTTATGAATTTATTTCCACAACTCACATTTTGTACTTCCTTATCCCTATCTCAGCATTAAATCTTCCTGCATAGGTAGCTAGGGAGAAAGGGAAATTTGAGTTCAAACCCCAAAGGAGATACTTACAAGCTATTTAACCCTGGGCGAATCACTTATCTCATTTGCCCCAGTTTATTCACCTGTAAGATTGGAGTAATAATAGCATCTGTCTCTAAGATTATTATGAAGATAAAATGGTATGATATTTATAAAACACATATAAATGCCAATCATTATTGTTGTTATTATTATACCTTCCTGGTTGCCTTACTGTGGATACCATAAAATTTACCAGTGTCTTTTTTGTTGTTATTTTGCAGAAATTAGGGTTAAGTTACTTGCCCAGGGTCACAAAGTTGGTCACTGTCTGGAGCCAGATTTGAACTCCAGTTCCCCTGACTCCAGATCTGGTGCTCTATCTACTGGGTCACCTAACTGCCCCCAATGTTATTCTGAAGCTGCAGTGTCCAGAACTGAACACAATGCCTCAAACGAAATCCGAAAAGGGCAGATTACAGTCTGACCATCTCTCCAATCTTGTAAACTATGCCCCTCTCAATGTAGCCTAAGACTGAATTAGCATATTTGCTAGTCACATCACTATGCTGACTCATATTGAGCTTGTGGGATCCTAAAATTCCCAGATAAATTTTAGAACAACTGCTAATTACCCACATCTTCTTAACATAATAACAACAATAATAATACATATATACTTAAGTTTATTTTTTTGTATCTAAGCATAAGACTATATATTTATCTCTATTGAATTTCATGATATTAAATTCAACCCAATACTTGTCAATATCCTTTTGGATCCTGAGTCTCTCATCCATGTCCTCAGTTATCCCTCCCAGTTCTGCAACACTGCAGATGCGATGAGAATGCCATCTATGCCTTTATCCCAATTGTTGATAAAAATATTAAACATCAAGGGGTCAATCACAGATCCCTGGGGCATTTTACTAGAAACATCCTACCACACTGATATTGGAATACTCTGCATCTTGCTATCCAACCAGATCTAAATCTAAATCCATCCTGTTCTATCTTTTCCACAAAACCTATATGAGATAATTTAACATCATCTTTTTAAAAATCCAGGCAAACAATATCCACAGCTTCCTCCTATTCTACTGGCTTAGTAATCCTGTGAAAAAGGAAAATGAAGTTAGTCAGTCATGATGTGTTCTTGATGAAGACAAGTTGGATCTTTGTAATTATCATTTCCCCTTTTAAATAAATTGACTATTTCTTTAATGATCCATTCTAGAATTTCCCCCAAGAATCTAAATCAAGCCAACTGACCTTTAGTTAGTAGACACTGTTTTTTTCCCTTTAAAAAATCTATTAAAATTATTTTCTGTCCCTTATTTCCACTATCACCTTGCCTTCCTTCATTACTGAAAAGAAGTTGGTGAATGAGATTAACATCTTTCTTGGGAAAGCAGAATTTCTTGGGCAATAAGAAACTTATACAAGGACAGGACATCTCCCTTAGGATACAATGGACAAGTATTAACAATGACAGAGTCTAGTCTCGAGGTCTGGCCATGGCTATTAGCCAATCCCAGAGTTACAATATACTCCATAGGGATGGCCAGAATATTTTTCTTGATCATCAAAAAAAAAAAAAAAAAAAAAAAAAAGCTCTGTAGTTTTGGCTAGGGTATACCTTGGAGATGATACAGGAATGAAACAAAGAAATGAAGAAGGAAGAAGAAAAAAAAAGAAGAAAGAAGAAGAAAAGAAAGAAGAAAGAGGAGGAAGAAGAAGAAAAATAATAACAACAATAACAGGAGAAGAAGGAGGAAGAAGAGGAGAGCTTCAGAGAACTGAACCTTAATTTCTTATTTGAAGATGCAAGGGTGGCTAGATACCATAGTAGATAGAGCATTGGCCCTGGAGTCAGGAGGACCTGAGTTCAAATATTACCTCAGACACTTACTAGCTGCATGACCCCAGGTAAGTTATTTAACCCCAACTGACTCCCTCCCCCCAAAAAAGAGGCAACATGATCATCATAAATGTGGCTCTGAGAGTAAACATGGCTGCGATATGAAATCTCTTGATAATCTTCAATAAGGAGAGAAGTGTCTCACTGCACAATGGCAAAGAGCTGTTTCATAGAGTAGTAATCAAAAGAGCAGAATCCTTGGAGAGCATGAACTGTACTGCACTGATAAAAGGAATGAAAAATAGGATACAACTAGTGATATATGCACACTAAGGACAGTTTATCACTCACTTAGAGTTCATACAGTTGGTAAAGAAAATAGACAATAAAGGACAGAGAGAGTAGGTGGAGATTCTTTGCAGGCAAGGACTGTTCAGCATTTTCTTTAGCTTTTCTTAGATATGGGTCATGGAAACCGGAATAGACTTCTCAAATTATCCAGATCTCACCAAATGTCAGATCAAATCCATTGAATTCTAGAGACCTTCTTGGGAAAGCAAAAAAAGAGGCTTGAAATGGGAACTGGAAGCTAGCTGCTTTATGGAGAGAACTAATAGTAAGTACTTTGAGAAGCTGAGTTTTGTAGTACTATAGTTATGTACATGATGGGAGCATGATTACTGGGAACACTTAAGAGGCAAATTCAGCCCTGATTTGGCAGATATTGAAGGACATTAGACTGGCATCCAGAAGGGGAAATGGAGTTCAGAATGAGAGCTACATCAAACTTCAAAGCACTGAATCATTGACCTATCAAACTTTCATGGGTCCTTTTCATTGGACCATAGAATTTTGTGGAGCATTAATAGTAAAAATTGAAGATGTAAAGTGTATTGCTACATCAGACTTTGGATCCTGTGGGATAATTATATTCCAATCATTTTATGAAGAGTACTTGCCACCTATAAAACTGTGATAAATGTCAGGGGTAAGCCTCTGTGTACCAGGTGAGAAAGAAACCACTAATTTTATTATAGTGAGTTTGGAGTTTTTTTTTTTTTTTTAGGAAAGGTGTGGGTATAAGTAAGAAGAGGAAACTGTGGCCTTGATAAGTCTTGTTTCAGAAAATTTTTCTGGAATTTCAGTCTCAAGTGGAACCAACTGGAAGTGTTTTAACAGCAGGCAATAATACTTAAGCTCCCTGAAAACAATGCTTCTTTTGATGAAGCTCACAAAGATTAAGGACAGTACTGTCTTGGCACTAAAGCAACATTAGACATTTTGGATCGAAGGGTAAATTGTGAGAAGTTCAATTTTGGAGAATTATGGCTGAGGAGCAGAAGAGTTTTCTGAGGAAGAGAATCAGCATATGAACTGCTATATAATCTCATTCCATAAATAGGATATATCCATAGATAAACATATACAACTTGCTTCATTAACTCTTGCCTCTTTAGAGTAATCTTAGAAAACTGCTCTCAGAGATGGAACAACTCAGGCACCCCAGGAAGGAATCATCACAGAGTTTTGTAGTCTGAGTGCTTTGCCCAGATTGGAGATTTAGAAGAGGAGTGGGAAGATCTGGGTAGGTGTAAACTATTGGATGTTGAATAAAAGAATTAAGGTGGACCAGTACACTATGCCAAGAGTAAAAGTGTTGGATTGCTTGTTGGGTAACCAAGTGATTTTTCATATTGATTTGTACAGTGAATACTATCAGATTCCCCAAGGAAGAAGTTAAAGAGAAAATACCTTCATCTTTCCAGTGGAATTTCACCAAGGCTAACACATGCCCAAAGAAATTATGAGATTTCTGCCATTTTTAATATTTTCAGAGAAATTAGGATTTTCTAATTGCCTCTTTAAATGAAGTTTGCCAAAATGAAGAATTTGGAAAGATTGATAGATCTGATCATCTAATTTTACTTGGAAAATACTTGGAAGATCATGAGGAAAGACCACTGATGGTATTAAATGAGTTAGAAGTCAATGGCCCTAGGGGCAGCTAGGTGGCACAGTGGATAGAGCACCAGTCCTGGAGTCAGGAAGACCTGAGTTCAAATCTGACCTTAGACACTTAATACTGCCTAGCTGTGTGACCTTGGGCAAGTCATTTAACCCCAATTGCCTCAGGAAAAAATAAAGAAGTCAATGGCCCAAAGCATCCAGTTAAAAGTGCCAGCTTGGCAAAGCCTTTATCAAATCCTTGAGTGATATACTTTTTCAGCTAGGAGTGAGTGCTGATCTTGAAAAGAGAGGAACACCAATCACTTGGTCACAGCTGAAGAATTCTTGAGAGCTGGAGACTCTTCTAGGAATCAGTAGCTACCATTGGACATTTATAAAAAACAAGAAAGCTGGCCTTGAAGTTAAGAAAATGTGGTTCAAATTCTGGCTCTCATGAATACTGACTGTATGACCACAGGCAAATCACTCAACTTCTCAATTTTCTGGGCTACTCTTTAAAACTGTAAGTTGTGCTGACCTGTATTGGCAAAGGCAGTATCTTTTCCAGAGAGCTACCTATATTACTGAAATTCCAGGATTAATCCTTTGTCTTACCTTTTCTTAGTCTGATAGGTTCCTACCATTCTACCTCTACATCTAACCCAATTATATCCCTTAAAAATAAAAAATTTAATAACATTTTCTTTGAGGGAAAAGGGAGTAGTAACATTTTACTTTTCTGCAGCTCTAGTTGTTTGAAGTTTCAAAGTGTTAGTTTTAAGTTTGAAGCAGGGGAAAATTTCCTTACATTGCTTTTAATTTTCATTTCTGAGAAAAGTAGAACAGAATTGAAGCAACTGCATAGTACAACTAGACTTGGAGTTTGGAAGACCTTAGTTTAAATTTAGCTTCAATCACTTAGGATTAGGTGCTGTTATTATCCTCATCTTACAGTAAACTGAGAAAGACTTGACTGGAATCACAAGTCTTTCTCAGTTTACTGTAAGATGAGGATAATAACAGCACCTAATTCCCAGTATTGTTGTGAGGATCAAATGAGATAATATTTATAAAGCAATTAGCATGGCACCTGGCACAAAATAGATATTTAATAAATGCATCTGTCCTCTCTTTCTTTTCTACCTAGCAATCTTATTTCTTTGAAGTCATCTCTTTTCCAGATTTTTTTTTTCCTTTTCCTTTTTCTTTTTCTTTCTTTCTTTTTTTTTGTGAGGCAATTGAGGTTAAGTGAGTTGCTTAGGGTCAAACAGCTAGTAAGTGTTAAGTGTCTGAGGCTGCATTTTGAATTCAGGTCCTCCTGATTCCAGGGCCAGGGCTCTATCCACTGCACTATTTAGCTGCTCCTTTTCCCAGATTTTTAAAAACATGTCTAGTTCTTTTAACCAATATTCACAGGGCATCATCTCAAGACTCTTCACCATCCTGGTTTTCATTCTCTAGTTGTTGCCCAATTCATTGGTGTCTTTTTGACAATGAAGCATCTGGAATTGAATAGAACAGACCAGATGTGGTCAGATTTGACCAAGGCATATCAGGATTAAAACCTCCTCAGTCCTGGTCACTGAATTCTCTTAAAGTAGCCTATGTTTATATTAACTTATTTTTTGCCTGTTGCATCTCATTATTGAGGAACAGCATAGTGAAAGGGATAGAGAGCTGGCCTTGGAGTTCTGAAAGCCTGGGTTCAGAGTTTCCTTTATGGTCTTGAGTAAGTCATTCAAACTCAGAGGGCTCCATGCAGCTCTGAAGCATTATAAGGTGGTAATCTTCACTGACAAAGAATGGTCATTCTCCAAAGTTGTTGTTGTTGTTCAGCAGCATACAATTCTTTGTGATTCCATTTGGGGTTTTCTTGGCAAAGATATTGGAGTGGTTTTCCATTTTCTTCTTCAGTTCATTTTACAGATGAGAAAACTGAGGCAAATGGAGTTAAATAACTTTCCTAGGATCACACAGCTAATAAGTATATGAGGCTGTATTTGAACTCAGGTCCTCCGAACTCCAGGCTTGGTGTTCCATTCATTGCATCACCAAACTGCCCTTCCCTGAAGTTCCCTACCTCAATGAAATCATAGCTCTGGGCATAAATAAATAAACAAACAAACAAATGAAAGAAGCAATAAGTAGGTAAAATAACACTCTTGATTCATATTGATTACATACTACAATAAGACCCCTAGATTTTTTCAGAGGAAATACTGTCTATAAATATGCTTCTCTTTCATTGTTCTTATGAAGCTGATTTTCAGTCATTGAGGATGTAACTAAACAAAACCTGAAATTTCCTTTAAAGTATTAACTTAAAGAATTTGAAGCAGCTATTCTACATGATATTGTATTTAATTAAAAGTCTTATTGAATGGAAACAATGTAATGAATTAGGATCAAACAAAATTTCTTAATAATTTTGTACCTGTTAATCACCCACAAAAAGATTAACTTTCTCCTATTTGTCAGTTATTTCCATCCTTTCTCTGAGTTAATGTAAGACTAAATTTAAGGACGTATTAAGAGTTTTCATACTAGTTTTTGGAAAAGTCCGTTTTCTGAGAACGTGCTTAGATTCCGCTTTACAAAAGTGGCAGCCACAACAATGACGTCCTTTAGAAGCCCAATGAATTAGTCTTTGCTTCCACCTACTGGAATTTAAGAGCAACTGGAGATAAATTTCTACCACTTCAAGTACTTTTTCTCACTTGTGGGAAATGGTTACTCTTCAAGATTGTAAAAACAACAACAACAACAACAACAAATAGAATTGTTACTATTAAAATTTCCTTTTATGTATTTTTAAAATATACTGCCATAAAATTGAACTTCACTAACCAGGAGTAGAAAGGTGGGAAGGGAAAAGAAATGTAAAAATGTGTTTAAAAGACTAAAAAATGTATCATTTACTAAATGAATGGTCATAGTACATTTAGATAACAGGAAGAAGTAAGTAAGGTCTATTAAACTTAACAAAATCTCTTCTAGTCAATTTATTAATTTTTAAAGTTGTAATGTTCCTTACAGACTCTTGATTATAGAAATCCTTTAGATTCTCCCGCCATTTCCTCCTCTTCTTCAGTAAACCATTTTCAGATGTCAAAGGTAGACATAAGAAGCATATCCAGTTGTTCATTGCTTGAAATTTTGCTGAACTTCCAGGATTTACAAGGGCATCAACACACTCAAAACAGTAGCATCTGCAACCAACAATCACAACCACCACAGCAAAACATATTTATTAGAGTTCTTCCAATGATGACTCAGAAATGTCCCCCTCAAAAAAGAAAAGGGAGACATGCTTCTCTCTATTTGATAAAAGGCACATGAAGGGCTTATTAAAATGAATTTTGAAATACTTGTGTTTTAACTAAACGTTACTGAATTTGGGGGCATTAGAAGGAAACGTGAAGCTATGGAAAGCAAAGAGGGAAAACCTAAATAATTTGTTGGTAATATCAGGGTGTAGAACTAAAAGGGAATTGTTTTGCTAGAAGCTACACATACAATTTCTTAATTAGACTTCTCAATCACCTGTCTGTCAAAGAGTTCAGGGTCTTGGCAGAGAATTTTTAACTAACAAATGGTAAAATTTAAAGGCAAAAGTATGCACAATAAGAAAAAAAGAATAGGTTAGGGAACCTCTCAAATAAGAATGGCCCCTAAGGATATGAAAGGTGGATCCAGAGAATAAATTTAGATTCTCAGTGCTTAGCATGCCATGACCAAACTGCTCATGTTTAAAGTTTCTGTTTTATTTAGTACAAAGGAAAGACAATATGGTATAAGTGGATAGGGGGCTGGTTTTAGCATCAAGGTTTGACCTCTGACACATACTGACTGACCCTAAGCATGTCACAAGCTCTTAGTGACCAGAGTAATTCTTTAAATGAGAGATGTTAGTGATCTATATCAACAGAGGGAATTTTCACACTGAGACCTGTCTACATTGATGAAGTTTGGAGTCTCCATTAAAACAACAACAACAAAAATTATATGCCAGACTGGGGTGATGTAGGGAATGATAAATGGAAGAAAAGTTTCTTTTTTTCCATCAGTAATCTTGTCAGCAACTCAAGTACATGAAGTCTCTTATTCAGAGAATGGGAAAGAGTTTCCTCTAATTAAAAATTAAATTAGTTTTTTTAACTTTAATATTTGGTTTTCCCCCAATTACATATAAAATCAGTTTAAACATTCATTTTTAAAAATTTTGAGTTCGATTTTTTTTTGGAAGGGCTTCTTAACATAGAATCATCTGTGAAGTTCTAATGAGAGACTTTAATGACCTTTTCCTTTCTAACATCAAAATAAAGAATTGTGCCCAATCTGAATTTTTTAATTGGGCAGTCCCAACTGATAATTCTTTTTTTGTCCAGTCATAATACAGTTTAATTTTTTCACAACAGATATTCAAAGAACATAGGGCTTTAATTTTTTTCATTAGTTTCCCCTCCATACACAATTTGCATTTTAAAAAATAAATGCTATTTTTAACATAATGCAAACTTTTCCTTCTGAGGCTCCACTTCCTTGGCTCTGCAATGCCAAGGTCCTAAAGTGGACAAAAGAATCAAACATCTGAAACCATTTTTCTTTCTTAATAAGGGAACTAAATCTAAATTCAGTGGCCTGTATGTTCCATAGACAAAAGAAAAGGTGATATTAAGGCATGTCAGAGAATATTTACAGGGTATTAACATGCTGACAAAAAGACTACAATAGTGAGCATCATAAAGCATCAAAAAGTCAGAAAAAACCTGAAAAGAACCCAGTGAAAAACACACGGAACCAAAACACATTAAATAATGCTGATCAAACAATGATATTATTAAGGCTTTAAAAGGTGTATAAAAGGGGCAGCTAGGTATAGCAGTGGATAGAGCACCAGCCCTGAAGTCAGGAGGACCTGAGTTCAAATGTGGCCTCAGACACTTAACACTTCCTAACTGTGTAACCCAAGGCAAGTCAGAACACCATTGCCTCAGTTTAAAAAATAGTGTATAAAAATAATAGTTAATATTCAAAATGGAACTATCAAAATATAGATGAGGTTTTTTTTTATAGGTTTTTATAATTCTTGTATCTATTACTTTTAACAGAGGCCAAAGAATGGGATATTTCAAATAAAACCAATTAATATTGATTGGTCAATAAATATTGATTGGGTACTTACTATTTATTCAGCAGTGAACTAGGTGCTATTCTTAGGGAGGGTTACAGGGGATAATATTCCATCCTTGTACCTATTGTAAACTAGCTGGAGAAAGAAGAAACTGACCTATATTATGGGTATTCTGGTGGGAATAAAACCTGCAGAGTCTAATGAAAAAAAAACATGGATATTGTTAAGTTTAAAGTAAATTTTAGGCACAATAAGTGAATTAGTTTTGCTAGAACAGAATAAAACCAAATACAGGGTAATGTAGAGAGAAATGTAGATGATGTAGGGGTAATGGGAAATAAGTCTTGAAAGGTACGTAGAGATTAGATTGTGGAGAGTACTGAGTGCCAGGTTAAGAAGACTGAGTTTTCTTCAGCAGGTAATGGGGAGCCTTTGGGGGTTTTGAGCAGAGACATGGCATGATTTCAGGACGATTAATTTGATAGTGATGTGTGAGATAAGTAAGGGGGGAAATGGATGTGGGGAAACTTTCTGTTGTGCCACTTATAGTACACTTTATGTTGCAAATTGCCTTGAAGCTCCTAAATTGGCTAGAAAACTCCTTTTGCTTTTCTTCATCACTCTTAGGTTCAAACATTCAGAAATAGAAGGGATCATAGAGGTCATCTAATAACAATAATTATCACTGAATCCACCCTCATTTTGCAGGTGAGAAAACAGAATATACGACTTGTCCAAGGTCATAAAGTAGAAAAACTGAGATTCAAACTGAAAATTTGACTCCATATTCAATACTCTTTGCCTAAACAAGGTGGCCATAACATAGATTTTTAAAAGCCAAAATATAAGTATATACAAATATTTATATGGAAAGTTTCTAATGCTTGAGATTAAAATTGAGAATTTCCAAGAAAGAATTCTATCCACTTTGAGCTTCTAGGCAAAATGGGCAATTTCCTCACATCAGCAAGTACTTCTTGGCCAGGTCCATTTCAAGTTTTATAAGAATGAAGCTGGGTCATGCTTTTAAAAAGTGTTTCCACAGTATTTGCACTTTCTTACCTGTTACAATTGGGGTTTTCACATGTAAGCAGTATCTTTCCTGAGCAGCAGATTGTACAAAAAGACTGATACCCATCTTCATCATATAAGAAGAATGACTCCAAGAAGTTGTCCTTGGGGAATAGTAACCCAGATCAGTTATAAAAATATCTTTGCTTTTTGAAAATGTAATCCATGCAGACTCTATTAAATTTGTACTTCTCCTTGTCAGAGCTACATCAACTTACCTTACATGGAATACACATTCCTCCATAAAATAAGGGATGTTGTGTGTGAATCTGGAGATCGCCACAGCATATGCAAACATCTAAAATAGACATTTGATGTGTTTAAAATATGATGTTTAGGGGCAGCTAAGTGGCGCAGTGGATAGAGCATCAGCCCTGAAGTCAGGAGGACCTGGGTTCAAATCTAGTCTTAACATTCCCTAGCTGTGTGACCCTGGGCAAGTCACTTAACCTCAATTGCCTCAAGGAAAAAATATGTTTATATACCATGACAAATCTCTACTATCATTATTAGATAGTGTTTATTTATGTTTCATCAAAGGATATATTTATTTGCTAAATAATCTGAGTTAAGTGATCTGCCTAGGGTTATATAACTAAGTGTCAAGTTTCTGAGGCTGGATTTCAATTTTGATCCTCCTGACTTCAGGGCTGGTGCTCTAATCAATTGCACTGTGCACTTTTTAGAGGCCTGGAATTTTTATATTTGAATATTCAGTAAATAGCCTTAGTTAGTAACCACTTATCTTAATTACATACTCAATTGATCTTGTAATCCAGAGAACAATGATATGATACAGTGGAAAGAATACTTGATTAGAGATCTAGAAACATAGGTACCAGTCCTTGTTCTGCTACTGAGAGCAGTGTTGGACTCCTCCTGTTTCTTACTCTTTCCCTCAGTTTCCTTCTCTATAAAATGAGGGAGTTGGCCTCTGAATTTTCTTTGTGTTCTAAAGACTCATGACTAGGGAATGTTAAGTGTCTGAGATCAAATTTGAACTCAGGTCCTCCTGACTTCAGGGCTGGTCCTCTATCCACTGCACCACCTAGCTGCCCCAGACTCTCTGTTATTATCTTGTTATGTAGAACATCTACTTTTTGCAAAGTGCCACAGCAAATTGTTCTTTTCCTTTTTGGTATTGTTTTCATTAAAATCATTACTTTACTTCAGGTAATCAAAATATAATGTTAAACTATACATGCTTGAAAATCCTGAGAAGTCCTGTATAAACTGATTTAAAGTCAAGTGAGCTGAACCAGAACAATCTACACTATAAGACCAAGATTGTAAAGTTAAACAATTTTGAAAGACTTATCTGATCAATACATTGAGCCACTATGATTCCAAAGGACTCATGACATAAAATACTATCTGCTTTCCAATAGAGAAATGATGGTCTCAGAGTGCAAATTGAAGTAATTTTTAAAACCTTAGTTTCCTTGCTTAAAAAAAAAGGCTAATGAGGATTACATGACTTCATGTGCATAATGGGTATCGAAATTCTTGCGTTTTCAATGGTTGTGGGGGGACTGAGGGAGAGAGATAACAGGAATGAAAATAAAAATAAAATTAAATATATAACATATTTGTTGTTGTTGATCAGTCATTTCTATTATATGCAACTCTTTGTGACCCCATTTGGGGTTTTCTTGGCAAAGATACTGGAGTGGTTTGCCATTTCTTTCTTCAGCTAATTTTATAAATGAGAAACTGAGATAAATAGGGTTAAGTGACTAGTACAAGGTCTCACAGCTAGTAAATGAATGAAGCTGGATTTGAAAAAAGGAAGAGGAGTCTTTTTGACTCTAGGAGCTCTGTTCACTGCATTATCTAGCTGCTTCTATCTGTAGAAATATCTGGGGATACAGATATAACTGTATCCATCTACACACAGATATATAAAATATATATTCTATCATATATATTTGCTTAACTTCATAGTATCGAATATGGCAACATAGAATCATAAAGTTGGAAGGTAACTTAAACTCGCATATAATATAACCCCCTCATTTTACATAGGATTTGAACCCAGGTCTTTTTATTCCTCATACAGCATTCTGCATTATGTTGCAATAATTCATGTTACACAGAATGTGGATGGTGAGTTGTCATAGTCAAGGCTTAGGATATTCCTTTGATTGTAGTGAAGATTCAGGAAAACTTACCTTCTATATTTCTCTGGTTAACCATGACTTCATATGCAATAAGATCTGGAAGAAAACACAGATAATGGAGTTCTGTCCTTTCTAACATTGTTTCTTTGAAGTCTACAAAGAAATCTACATTAAAAGTTGCTTATACCTGTGAAGATGAAATATATATACATATGTATAATTGAATTATATATAAATACTGAAATCTGACACATATTAAGCATTCTTATTTTTTTATGTATTTGTACAATGGTTTTAAATGCCTAGTGATATTCACATAACCCAGTCTCTGGGACTAAAGGTCTTCAAAGAATTTCTTTATAAGAAATGTTTCAAAGTCAAACCTTTGCTGGGCCTTGGTGATGAGCAAAGTGACTGTTCACTAGAATCCAGAGATATCACATCAGTGCTTCTTTCTTCATCAAGTACCACAACTGTGAGAAGAAATGAAATTGAATCCAGAAAATACAAATTCACAATAAGAATCAAGTACTTGGTAATTTTTTCCCCTACAAATTCTGCTTTTTTTTTTTCTAAATCTAGTGAGTCAAAGCTGTGGGTTTTGGTTTTCTTTTCTTAGTTATTGAATTGCACAAATGCCTTTTCTGTTAATCTCATTTCTCCATCTGGGCTATAGTGCTCTACCTGTTACTTCGACATCACAGGGATGGATGGTGAGAGGAAAAGGTGACTGAATTTGAAAGCAGTTTGACCTCTTTGGCAAGGGAGAAAACAGTTTAGTGTAATCGATGCTATAGGAAATATTATCACTATATTTTTCGACACTTTCTCCTAGTCTTTGCATAATGTCAGAAACAAGAATTCGCACACCTTTCCTGTAACTAAGGTGGAGGATGCAGAGCATCTAGACAACTCCCCTACATTTTCTGTCTCATTTTCCTCTTTACTATCATCATCATCGGAAAGAGTTTAGTAAAACTTAAAGGAATATATAAATATTACCACGAATAGTAATTAGTATTCCATGAAACTCTTCCGCCTGCTCCCTTCTCTAAAGTGCCCCGCCATTATCTTAATAGGAATCAGCCAAGTTTCGGTTGTAATTCCAATAGGAAGGCTGAAAAAAAAACAAGAGACATCCCCTCCCCTTTCAATGTTCTTACCTATTTCATTGGGATACTCTTGCCCTTCCTCTTCCCAATGCTCCCCCAAGTCTGACTCTTTTAGGAACACGTCACTTAGAACTTCTAGGAGAGAGTGAGCCATGCTTTTAAAAATGCTTCTTTCAATTCTACAACTCTGAAATATTAGTAAGGGAAATGGATATCCCCTTTATAACAGTGAGATAAAAGAACTGTGTAGAGTGATGAGAGGGGTTTAATGGGGATGAAAGGAGTTGTTTGTTTGTTTGTTTGTTTTTTTAAGTGCCGGACCTAGGTGGAAAGGGGTGTGGGCAGCTGCTGAGAAGTGTATTGTCGGTTTGGTAGGAACAGGAACTCAGAGTTTATATCTCGAGACTTAGTTTATTAGTTTATGCAGTGATTTTAACGGGCGTTGGGGAAGATAATAGAATGGAAACAGGAGTAGATTTGGTTGCCTGGGATTATCTCTCTCTCATTTCCATTTCCTTCACCCAATTCTTTCCTCTCCTTTCCCTTTCCCCCCACCTCTTTATTTCTCTGCTTCATTCCCACATACCATTTTTTTCTCATGTTTTTTCTTCTCTCTCTCTCTCTCTCTCTCTCTCTCTCTCTCTCTCTCTCTCTCTCGATCCTTCCTCTCCTCCTTCCCCTCTCCCTACTCTCCCTCCCCTCCCTGCTTCCCTCCCTCTTTCTCCCTCACTCCCCCCATTGTCTCCCTCTTTCTCTCCCTTTCTCCCTCCCTCTCGTCAATCCGCAGAGGAACGGTGGAAAATTATTAACATGTTTTCTTGATCCTTGAGATGTCTATATACCCTAGTCCTGTTCTTTTTTTCGTACCTCACCCCTATCCTTATCTGAATATTCTGTATCTGAAACCTTCCGGGCTAGAAATGTCCAGTTTCCTTGCTAATTGATTTCTGGAAAATAATAGCAACTTGAATAATTTCATAACATCTTAATAGACTAACAGTGCAGAAATACTCCCAACGAATTGGTGATACAATACGTGGAAAGTAAGGAAAAATAACAACATGAAAATCCCAACTATTCCTACTATTTCTCCTCGGATATGAAACATTACAGTTTTGTCTAAAAGGACTTCTTTCACAATTGTAAAAGTATGTGATCACTTTCCCTTGTATCACATGAAGAGGGAATGTCTTATTCTGATAACAATTTTCTGTCAGTTACATGGCAAATATTCATCCTTTGGTTGATTCCATTTGTCTCTATTCTTAACTTTCTTATGAAAGAAGCTACTTATCCATGCTAAGTTGCTGCAGAATGTTGCTAATTAATTGTGTATTATAAACTGGACTAAAAAATTACAGAAGTACTCTAAAAAAACTGAAATTGCTACCAGCAATTTCTTAGCATGTTAACACATTGCTTTGCTTTCAATTTGGCTGCCTATATTTAACCCAAAGCCATTGAATCTGCCTCTCTCAAGAGGTCCCATTCCTTTTGGTCAAGAGAATTCCTCAACACTAGAAGTCCCTTACTTGAGACTTCAGAGGTGAGAAAATAATGAGCCTTTGGTTACACATAGAATCCCATCCCTTCCTATAAAACACCTAGAGTTTCAGAAAATAGAGATAGATCAGGGAGTCCTGGCAAAAGCCGGTTTAGTGATGTCCTAGGAATGCCTATTACAAGATTTCTTCCATGACTTGATGGTAATTATGCCCGAGTCTTCTTCATATCATACTAGATATTTCCCTTTTCTGACTTTCCCCATCCAGTTCTAGAGTTGTCTATTCTGGTCCTAGCTTGGGGGTGGGAAAGGAAATTTATTAAGTTATCCTACTTTTGAAAATATCAGTTACTAACAAAAATTTTTTGGGGAGGTTGCTTTTTGAGGGAGGAATGGAGCTGCCTCTAGAACCCTTCATTTTATGTACTCTTCCCCACCTCATGTTCTTTTTGGTGTCTCTAGTTAAATCACATAGGCTTGATTTAAATAAGGCAAATATAGGAGCCTATGATCCCCCTAACTTCCATCTTCTCTTTTATATAGATGATTCTCAATACTACTTATTCTGATCAAGGAGTGACTCAGGCTCAGGAGAAAAGAAGAAAAGATTTACGATGACATGATAGTTATCTTTAATTACTCAAAAGCTTGTCCTTCAAGAGGAATACAAGACAGATTCCTAAAAGAGCTTTTATTCTGGCATAAAGGACAAATAATGCCATTTTCTGAGAATTGGCAAGTTTCTGAATTTTCTGAAATATCAGCAAGAGAACAATGAGTGAAAGGATCCTTATTTTATTTATCCTTTTTGCTAAATTTCAATGGCATGCTCTTTTTGGGGCTCAGATACTTTCTTTCCATATATCTTATAGCCTTAGTCCATGTTTCCAGTGACATTAGCTTCTCAATTGAAAAAAAAAATCTCCCACTAAAGTCATCTTGTTAACATTTCCCCATGGTTTGCTCTTTTTCCTTTAGGGGAAATAGCAATTTTATTATTATTTTTTTTAGGCACTTCCTTAGAATGTTTATTAATTTTGTTTAAAGTAATTTAAATAAATAATCCCCCCACCAATTATTTTTATTTGGATTGGAACACTGCTCCATATTTCATATCCCTCTCTCTGGGTGTATATGGTTTTTTTCATTGAACAATTGGAACTGGTTTCAGACAATTCTTTGTTGCAGAGAGCCATGTCCATCAGAATTGATCATTATGTAATACTGTTGTTGCCGTGTATGATGATCTCCTGGTTCTGCTCGTTTCACTCAGCATCAGTTCATGCAAGTCCCTCCAGGCCTCTCTGAAATCGTCCTGCTGGTCGTTTCTTACAGAGCAATAATATTCCATAACATTCATATACCATAATTTATTCAGCTACTCTCCAATTGATGGGCATCCCTTCAGTTTCCAGTTTCTAGCCACTACAAAAAGGGCTGCCACAAACATTCTTGCACAGGTGGGTCCCTTTCCCTTCTCTAAGATCTCTTTGGGATATAGGCCCAGTAGAAACACTGCTGGGTCAAAGGGTATGCACAGTTTGACAACTTTTTGAGCATAGCTCCAAATTGCTCTCCAGAATGGTTGGATCGGTTCACAGTTCCACCAACAATGTATTAGTGTCCCAGTTTTCCCACATCCCCTCCAACATTCATCGTTATCTTTTCCTGTCATTTTAGCCAATCTGACAGGGGTGTAGTGGTACCTCAGAGTTGTCTTAATTTGCATTTCTCTGATCAATAGGGATTTGGAGCAACTTTTCATATGACTAGAGATGGTTTTAATTTCATCATCTGAAAATTGTCTGTTCATATCCCTTGACCACTTATCTATTGAAGAGTGGCTTGAATTCTTATATATATATGAGACAATTCTCTATATATTTTAGAAATGAGGCCTTTATCAGAACCATTGAATGTAAAGATGATTTCCCAATTTGACGCTTCCCTCCTAATCTTGTCTGCATTTGTTTTGTTTGTACAGAAACTTTTTAACTTAATATAATCAAAATTATCCATCTGGTGTTCAATTAGGAGTTCCAGGTCTTCTTTGGACATAAATTTATTCCAGGAGATAGCAATTTTAAAAGGAATTCTGATTTCAAATTATATTTCATAACCAATTCCTAAGTTCCCTCTAAAGAAAGAGGGAATTACAAATGCAAGTAGAAAGTCAATGCATTAGTTTACTTTAATTAAATGCCCAGGAGTAATCCTAATGTCAGGTATTCTCATGACATATGAAGGCCCTTTTGATGTATTTCTCACCTGGAACATCTGGAAACTTTATGTAAAAATGTTTTTTTTTCTTGCTTGCTTTTTTTGAGCATAAAAGGATAGTGAGTAAAAAGGCAGAGCTGTCAGTCACCCTTACCATCACCTCTACCTTCCACCATACACACACCTCTTAATATGGGTCAAACAGCTTCTTCTCTGGGATGTCCCTTTCTAGCCACTCTCAGCTACTTCCTTCCAGCAAGTAGTTTTCTAAAGGTCATGGGGAATGATTTATATCTGACTCACCTTTCTAGTAAGCTATATATGGAGGTAGGAAGAGAGAGAGAGAGAGAGAGAGAGAGAGAGAGAGAGAGAGAGAGAGAGAGAGAGAGAGAGAGAGAAACTTCAGTGAATATGTTCTCTCCTGTTTTGGACATTTAAAAAATATAAATTTGCTTCCTTTGACTAACACCTGCCACAAATATCTGGTACATATAACAAATTTAAATCTCTTTTCCTTTTGGGTTGTTCTCAGTCACTCTCATCCTCAACACAGCATTCAACCAGTTTATAGATATTTTAACAATTAATCATGGCCTAAATATAGATTGCATCATCTATGATATAAAGGTATTATAACCATAGCATATATATTAAAATAAATTTAAAAGAAATTAGATAGCAATTACTTTCTCTTTCTTGCTTCAAGACAGTTTATTTAGTTAACTATTGTTTCATTGTTGTTGTATAATTGACTTGTATACTTTGTCCAAATATAACTAAGAGACTATAGGTGGTCTAGATAGATACAGAAATAAAGAAATAATGAAACAGAAAGAAACAGAAGCCATTTTTTGGTGGGAGGAGAGGGTAAGTATTTTATTTTTTCTAATTACATGTAAAGATAGTTTTCAACATTCATTTTTTTATAAGATGAGTTTCAAATTTCCCCCCTCCTTCCCTCTTACTCCACTCCCCAAGACAGCAAGCAATCTGATATAGGTTATGCATGTGCAATTATATAAACCTATTTCCACATTAATCACAGAAAAGGGAAAAGCCACAAAAAACTCCCAATAAAAGTGAAAATAGTATTCTTTGATCTGCATTCAGATTTCATAGTTCTTTCTCGGGATTTGGATAGCATTTTCCATTATGAGTCTTTTGGAACTGTATTGTATTGCTGAGAAGAACTGTTAGTTATAGTTGATCATCCCACAATATTGTTGTGTATAATATTCCCCTGGTTCTTCTCACTTCATCCAGCATCAGTTTGTGTAAATATTTCCAAGTTTTTCTGAAATCTTCCAGTTTATCATTTCTTATAGAATAATGGTATTCCATTGCATCGATATATCACAGCTTTTTTTTTGCATTTTTATTTTTATTTATTTCCCTTTTGACAAGCATTTTTTTTGTTTCAAATTTTTCCCCTCCTTCCCCCCACCCTCACCCCTAGATGACAGGTAGTCTAATGCATGTTAAATATGTTAAATTATATGACAAATCCAATATATGTATACATATCTATACAGTTATCTTACTGCACAAGAAAAATCAGATCTAGAAAGAGAAAAAAAAAAAACCTAAGAAGGAAAAACAATTCAAGCAAATATTCACAGAAAGCATTAAAATGCTGAGTTGTGGTACACACTCAGTTCCCACAGGCCTCTCTCTGGATATATATGAGTATCTTCATCGCTGAACAATAGTAACTGATTTGAATCACATCATTGTTGAAGAGAACCATGTCCATCAGAATTGATCATCATATAGTCTTGTTGCTGTGTATACTGATCTTCTGCTTCTGCTCATTTCACTTAACATCAGTTCATGGAGGTCTTTCCAGGCCTCTCTGAAATCATCCTGCTGTATACCACAACTTATTAAGCCATTTCCCAATTGGTGGACATCCCCTCAATTTCTAATTCTTTGCTACCACAAAGAGAGATATTATACATATTTTTGTACATGTAAATCTTTCCCCATTTTTATGATTTCTTTGGGATACCTAGTATCCCAGCTAGTAGTGGTATTGCTGGATCAAAGGGTATTAAAGACAATTGTTTGACGACCCTTTTGGCATAGTGCCAATTCGCTCTCCAAAATGGTTGGATCAATTCACAACTCTACCAATAATGCATCAGTATCCCAATTTTCCCATATCTTCTCCTACATTGATCATTTTCCTTTTCTGACACATTAGCCAATCTGATAAGTGTAAGATGGTACCTCAGAGTTGCTTTAATTTGATTTTCTCTGATCAATAGTGATTCTGAGCATTTTTTTTCATATGACTATAGATAACTTTAATTTCTTCCTCTGAAAACTGCCTGTTCATATCCTTTAGCCATTTATCTACTAGGAATGGCTTGTATTCTTATAAATTTGACTTAATTCTCTATATTTTTGAGAAATGAGATCTTTATAAAAACATTTTCTGTAAAATTATCTCCTATCTTTCTGCTTTACTTCTAATCTTGGTTGCTTTGGTTTTATTTAAACAAAAACTTTTATAAGCTTTTAAAAGGAGAAGTGAAAACTAATTATTCTCTCTCTAAAGAGAGAATGAGGCTAGGAGGAAATCAAAGGACAGGACAGTGCAGCAAAAAAGGAAATAATTCATCCCTTTTTCACCATTCTAATACCATTCTCCTTTACCCTCCACATATGCTACTTGTATAAATTGAACTATTTGGCCTTCAAGATCCTTTCCCTTTCTAATGTTTTGTAATTTTTGTGTTCTAAATTCAAGTGGAATATAATGATGATAACAATAAAACATGACTAACTGATATAAGCACTTTAAGGTATACAAAGTTTTTTTTATATATAAAAATTATACATTATTATAATTATATATATTATATAAATATATTGTATAAATATAATACATAAATTATATATATGTATATTTATAATTATATCATCTCAGCTGATTCTTATAATAATTCTATTAAATAGATGCTTTTATTATACCTATTTTTCTAGTTGAGGAAACTGAGGTTTGAGAAAGTTTTATAAGATTTATCCAGGATAACATCAGCTAGTAAGCAAGTATCTGAAGCAGGATTTGAACCCAGGTCTTTCTGATTTGAAGGTCAATAATTCTAAGTCACCACTTAGCTGTTTGGATAATTACTTCTTGATGATGCTAAAAAAAGGGAGGGGGTTATTTGCTTAGCTATTGTTGAGTTTGATAAACTTCAATTTCTCTTCCATCTCTGGGATTCTTTATTTCTAGTAGTCTAAAATAAGAAGTCATTATGAAGAATTGAATAGAGTCATCAGGCAGTCTCTGAGACCTCTATTCTCTACCTTCATAATTTAACAAATTTCCAGACACTCCCATATTTAAATATTAGTATAAAACATATTCTAAGGATAAACATAAATGATTTTTGATGCCATCTTCCAGTTTGAACTTTTCATCTCTCTTCCCCACTCTCTTTCTTGGTACAGATGACTTAGAGCATTTGTGTGTCATGGATTCCTTTCCCAGGCTGGTGAAGCCAGTCTAAACCCATTCTCAAGATGTTGTTAACTACATTCAGAACAAAAAGAAGTGCTAAATTTCAGGAATTAATGAAAAGAAAGATGTAATTCTTCATCCCTCCAGTTTATGTATTCCCTGGAATCTACTGGGGGTCCCTTGAGGGTCATGAACCCCAAGTTCAGAATCACTGATTTAGAATGTGTTGGGAGATGATGAGCAAGATTTTTTCAGTCCCTTAGATGGAGCTGTTCACTTTCACTTCAAATTTCTCTTTTTATTTTATTCCTTCTTGTTTTCCTCTTTTCTTTTCAGAAAACTAAATGGAACAATAACTTTGCATTTAAAGTGGAATTCATGAAGAAAGGGCAAATTGAAGTTGATATGGCAGCGTTATTTTCAAGGTCTTAAAAATAAGAATTGTTTTCCAAAATGTTGTTTTGAAGCTGGGGGAAATGTATTTGTTTTCTAGTGTGTAAGAGTTTTGTTAGGTGATGCATGTCATTTACTTCTTTTCAACTTTTAGCATTAAATGGAAAAGCCAAAGAAGAGAAACTTGAGGTTAGCACCTTTGTCTAAGATTGTAAATTAGTAATACTCTGCCTTTGCTGCCTTACTATTTGTTGGATGAAAGGGAAGTATGTCTTTATAAATAGTTGGAGTAAAATTAGACAACTCCAATACCTGAACTTCTACAGTTAGAATTTCTTTATATTAGGTTAAAATATTAAATCACATACCAAGAGTCCATTTTTTATTTTAATATGCAATATTTTATGTTTCTCCAATTATACATTAAAACAATTTTAACACTTCTTTTAAAGTTCTGAGTTCCAAATTCCAAATTTTTTCTCTCTTTTCTACCCCCTCCCTATGATCAGATACAGGTTATGCATATTGAGGCAGGTAAAACACTGAATCCATTGTTAAAATACAAATAAACATGTAGGGGAAATTGTATTTCCAAAATCTCTGTGGATTGTTTGTTGGAGATTACAAGAGTATCTTGATAATTGTAATACAATATAAATATAGGGTTTGGGGGATATAAATATTGCAAAGAAAAAAATAATATCAGGTCAGGATGTTTGAATCAAATTAAGAACTTGCTTGCGTTTGCCTAGAAGATCTGTGCCTTTCAAATGAATTGGATTTATTTTTTTAAATTTTTTTAAATTTTATTTTATTTGCATAACATATGTGTGGGTAATTCTTCAACATTAACCCTTACATAGCTTTCTGTTACAAATTTTTCCCCCCAACACCCCACCCCTCCCCTAGATGGCAGGATATGTTAATTATGTTAAAATACTTGACAAATTGAATATACGTATACATATTTCCAAAGTTATCATTCTTGTCCAAGAAAAATCTTATCTACACGAAAGACATATCAGATAAAGGAAACACAATGTAAGCAAACATCAATCAAGAGTATGAGAATGTTATGTTGTGGTCCACATTTCACATCCCTCTCTCTGGGTGTATATGGCTTTCTCCAGTGAACAATTGGAAGTGGTTTGAAACATTTCATTGCTGAAGGGAGCCATGTCCATCAGAATTGATGGTCATATAGTATTGTTGTTGCCATATATAATGATCTCCTGGTTCTGCTCATTTCACTCAGCATCAGTTCATGCAAGTCTCTCCAGGCCTCTGAAATTGTCCTGCTGGTCATTTCTTACAGAACAATAATATTCCATAATATTTATATACCATAATTTGTTCAGCCATTCTCCAATTGATGGGCATCTATTCAATTTCCAGTTTCTAGCCACCACAAAGAGGGCTGCCACAAACATTCTTGCACATGTGGGGCCCTTTCCTTCCTTTATGATTTCTTTGGGATATAAGCCCAATAGAAATGCTGCTGGGTCAAAGGGTATGCACAGTTTGATAACTTTTTGAGCATAGCTCCAAATTGCTCTCCAGAATGGCTGTATCCGTTCACAACTCCACCAACAATGCATCAGTGTCCCAGCCTTCCCACATCCCCTCCAACATTCATCATTAACTTTTCCTGTCATTTTAGCCAATCTGACAGGTGTGTAGTGGTACCTCAGGGTTGTCTTGATTTGCATTTCTCTGATCAATAGTGATTTGGAGCACCTTTTCATATGACTATAAATAGTTTTAATTTCATCCTCTGAAAATTGTTTGTTCATATCCTTTGACTATTTATCGATTGGAGAATGGCTTGAATTTTTATCAATATGAGACAATTCTCTATGTATTTTAGAGATGAGACCTTTATCAGAACCCTTAAATGTAAAGATGATTTCCCAATTTATTGCTTCCCTCCTAATCTTGACTGTATTGGTTTTGTTTGTACAAAAACTTTTTAACTTAATATAGTCAAAGTTATCTATCTGGTTTTCAATTAAGAGTTCCAGTTCTTCTTTGGACATAAATTTATTCCATCTCCATAGGTCTGAGAGGTAAACTATATTACGTTCCTATAATTTACTTATAGTATCACTCTTTATATCCAGATCATGAACCCATTTAGATCTTATCTTGGTATGTGGTGTTAGATGTGGGTCAAGCCCTAATTTCTTCCACACTAGTTTCCAATTTTCCCAGCAGATTTTGCCGAATAGTGAGTACTTATCCCAAAAGCTGGGGTCTTTGGGTTTATCAAACACTAAATTGCTAAAGTTATTACCTAGATTGTCCTGATATCTTATCCTATTCCACTGATCGACTACTCTATTTCTTAGCCAGTACCAAATGGTTTTGATGACCACTGCTTTGTAATATAGTTTTAGATCTGGTACAGCAAGTCCACCATTATCAGCCTTTTCTTTTTTCATTAATTCTCTTGAAACTCTTGACCTTTTGTTCTTCCAAATGAATTTTGCTACTATTTTTTTCTAGATCTGTAAGATAATTTCTTGGGAGTTTGATTGGTATGGCACTAAATAAGTAAATTAGTTTGGGTAGTATTGTCATTTTTATTATATTCGCTCGGCCTACCCATGAGCATTTTAAGTTTTTCCAATTGACTGGGTCTGACTTTATTTGTGTGGAAAGTGTTTTGTAGTTTAGTTCATATAGTTCCTGGCTTTCCCTTGGCAGATAAATTCCCAAATATTTTATACTATCAACAGTTATTTTGAATGGAATTTCTTTTTGTATCTCTTGCTGCTGAACTTTATTGGTAATATATAAAAATGCTGATGATTTATGTGGATTTATTTTGTATCTTGCAACTTTGCTAAAGTTGTGAATTGTTTCTAGTAGTTTTTTAGTTGAGTCTTTAGTGTTCTCTAAGTATATCATCATGTCATCTGCAAAGAGTTATAATTTAGTTTCCTCATTACCTACTCTAATTCCTTTAATCTCTTTGTCTTCTCTTACTGCCAAAGCTAACATTTCTAAGACAATATTAAATAATAATGGTGACAGTGGGCAGCCTTGTTTCACTCCTGATCTTATTGGGAATAGTTCTAGTTTGACTCCATTACATATGATGCTTTCTGATGGTTTTAAGTAGATACTACTAATCATTTTATGGAAAAGCCCATTGATTCCTATACTCTCCAGTGTTTATAATAGGAATGGGTGTTGGATTTTATCAAAGGCTTTTTCTGCATCTATTGAGATAATCATATGGTTTTTGTTAATTTGGTTATTAATATACTTAATTATGCTGATAGTTTTCCTAATATTGAACCAGCCCTGCATTCCTGGTATAAATCCTACTTGGTCATGGTGTATTATCCTGGGGATAACTTTCTGTAATCTCATTGCTAAAATCTTATTTAAAATTTTTGCATCAATATTCATTAGGGAAATGGGTCTATAGTTTTCTTTTTCTGTTTTCTCCCTACCTGGTTTAGCTATCAGCACCATATCTGTGTCATAGAAGGAGTTTGGTAGTACACCTTCTTTCCCTATTTTTTCAAATAGATTATATAGTATTGGGATTAATTGTTCTTTGAATGTTTGGTAAAATTCACATGTAAATCCATCTGGCCCTGGAGATTTTTTCTTAGGGAGTTGATTAATAGCTTGTTCTATTTCTTTTTCCAAAATGGGGCTATTTAAATAATTTATTTCCTCTCTATTAAGCTAGGCAATCTATATTTTTGTAGACATTCCTCCATTTCATTTACATTGTCAAATTTATTGGCATAAAGTTGGGCAAAGAAACTCCTAATTATTACTCTAATTTCCTCTTCATTGGAGGAAAGTTCTCCCTTATCATTTTTGAGACTAACAATTTGATTTTCCTCTTTCCTTTTATTTTTTTTTTTTTTGCTTTTTGCTGAGGCAATTGGGGTTAAGTGACTTGCCCAGGGTCACACAGCTAGGAAGTGTCAGAGACCAGATTTTGAACTCAGGTCCTCCTGACTTCAGGGCTGTTGCTCTATCCACTGTGCCACCTAGCTGCCCCATCCTCTTTCCTTTTCTAATCAAATTAACTAAAGGCTTATCTATTTTGTTGTTTTTTTCATAAAACCAACTCTTAGTTTTATTTATTAATTTGATAGTTTTCTTATTTTCAATTTTATTGATCTCCCCTTTAATTTTCAGAATTTCCAATTTGGTATTTAATTGAGGGTTTTTAATTTGGTCTTTTTCTAGCTTTTTAAATTGTAAGCCCAGTTCATTGATCTTCTCTTTCTCTGTTTTATGCAAGTAAGCATCTAGAGATATAAAATTACCCCTTATAACCGCTTTAGCCATGTCCCACAAATTTTGGTATGTTGTCTTATTATTGTCATTCTCCTGGATGAAATTATCAATTGTGTCTATAATTTGTTCTTTCACCCATTCATTCTTCAGGATTAGATTATTTAATTTCCAATTAACTTGTGGTCTTTTTCTCCTGGCCTTATATTACATGTGAGTTTTATTGCATCATGATCTGAGAAGGATGCATTTACTATTTCTGCTTTTCTACATTGGATTTTGAGGTTTTTATGCCCTAACACATGATCAATTTTCATATAAGTTCCATGAACCCCTGAGAAAAAAGTATACTCTCTTCTGTCACCATTCAATTTCCTCCAGAGGTCTATCATTTTGTTTACCTCCCTAACTTCTTTCTTATTTATTTTGTGATTTGATTTATCTAATTCTGAGAGGGCAAGGTTGAGATCCCCCACTAGTATAGTATTACTGTCTATTTCTCCTTGCATCTCTGTTAGTTTCTCCTCTAGGAATTTGGATGCTATAGCACTTGGTGCATATATGTTTAGTATTGATACCGCTTCATTGTCTATGGTACCTTTTAGTAAAATATAGTTTCCTTCCTTATCTCTTTTAATTAGATCTATTTTTGTTTTTACTTGATCTGAGATAAGGATTGCTACCCTTGCCTTTCTTTGTTCACCTGAAGCATAGAAGATTCTGCTCCAGCCCTTTACCTTCACTCTGTATGTATCTCTATGTTTTAGATGTGTTTCTTGTAAACAACATATTGTAGGATTCTGGCTTTTAATCCAGTCTGCTACCCGCTTCATTTTATGGGAGAGTTCATCCCATTCACATTCACAGTTAAAATAACTATATCTGTATTCCCTGCCATCTTATTTACCCAGAGTTATGATTTTCTCTTTTCTTTCCCCTCTCTCCCTTCCCCCCTCCCCAGTACTTTATTTTTGATGACCACCTCCCACCAACAGTCCTCCCCCCTTTGGAATGCCTCTCTCCCCTTTATACCTTTCCCCTAATCCTTCTATTAGTTTATCCCTTTCCTTTCCTCCTTTCCCTCCCACCTTCCCACAAGGAGGGTCAGGCCTTTCTATGAAGCCAAATGTGTCTGATATACTGTACTCTTAGAGTCCAATCTAATGAGAGTAAGGTTTACACAATACTCATCACCCTTCCTACTTTCCCTCAATTATATTAGATTTTCTATGTCTCTTTATGAGATTTTGCCTTATTTTACCTCCTTTATTTTTACTTTATGTTGCCTCCTTTCCCCCTGCCCTTTTTCTTTTCAGTATGATATCCTTTCCACCTCTAATATCTTTTCCATTATCATCAAAGAAAAATCTAATTATACCCCCATTCTTTAAGGATACCTATAGTAGAAATATAGTTCTCAAGAGTTCTTTCCTTTTCACCTTTTTATGCTTCTCTTGAGTTCTGTATTTGGAGGTCAAATTTTTTGTTCAGATCTGGTCTTTTCATTAGAATTCTCCTGTATCATTGAATGACCATCATCTTCCCTGGAAGATGATGCTCATTCTAGGTGGATAACTTATTCTTGGCTGTAAGCCAAGTTCTTTTGCCTTTCAGAATATCTGATTCCAGGCCCTTCGATCCTTCAATGTGGAAGCTGACAGATCCTGTGTAATTCTAATTACAGTTCCTCGGTATTTGAACTGTTTCTTTCTAGCTGCTTGCAATATCTTTTCCTTGGTGCGATAGTCCTGAAATTTGGCCACGATATTCCTTGGAGTTTTAATTTTGGGGTCTCTTTCAGGAGGTGATCGGTGAATTCTTTCAATACCAATTTTACCTTATGATTCTAAAACATCAGTGCAATTCTCTTTCATGATTTCCTGGAAGATAGCATCAAGGTTCTTTTTTTTCATCATGGCTTTCAGGGAGTCCGATAATCCTTAGATTGTCTCTCCTGGATCTGTTTTCCAAGTCAGTTGTTTTTCCTAGGAGATATTTCATATTTTCTTCTATTTTTTCATTTTTTTTGTTTTTGTTTGACTGATTCTTGAAGTCTTATTGAGTCATTTACTTCTATTTGTTCACTTTTAATTTTTAAAGTATTATTTCCTTCAGTTATCTTTTTTAGCTCCTTTTGTAGCTGACCAATTGAATTTCTTGATTCAATGCATTCTTTTTCCATTTTGCCAATTTTATTTTTCAATGAATTGTTGTCTTTTTCCAATTCACCAATTTTGTTTTTCAGTGAATTGTTGTCTTTTTCCAATTTGCCATTTTTATTTTCCAATGAATTGGTGATTTTTTCCAATTCACCATTTTTATTTTCCAGTGAATTGGTGATTTTTTCCAATTCACCAATTTTATTTTTCAGTGAACTGTTTTCTTTTTCCAATTCACCAGTCCTGTTTTCCAGTTTTTGATATCTCTGTTGCCCTGATCTCAATTTATTTCCCCATTCTTCTTCTAGCTCTCTTTTGAGATTCTTTATGCAATCTTCCAGGTAAGCCTTCTGGAAGGGAGACCAGCTTAAGTCCTCCTTTGTGGCTTCATCTGGGATTGTTTTCAGAATCTCAGGATCTGGGGACTGCTCTATATTTTCTCCGTAAAAGCTGTCTGTGGTGAGAGCTCTCTTCTGTTTCTTACTCATACTTTTGAGTTGAGGTATCAGTCACCAGCAGGGAATACTGCTGCAGTTTCAATTTGCCCTGGGGCAGTTTGCCGAGTTGACTTCCGGTCTGAGGCTGGTTGGGCTAGATTCGCACTAGGACCACGTTTTCAGCTGCTCTCAATCCACCCTTTACCAAAGGCACATCTGCCAAAGCACCTGCCCGCAAGCAGAGTAAAGTGGCCCAGGCATCTCCCAGGGGCTTCCTGGGTGCCTAAAATCCACCTCTGTCAGACTTCTGCCACGGGCACTCAATTTGTCTGGGTCTGAGGGAATGTCTCAGGAGCTCACAGAGAACACTTTCTGCAGTTTGCCATCTTGGCTCCGCCCCCCAAATGAATTGGATTTTAAGTGAGGCAAAGTTGTTTAAAATCAACAGACTCACTCTCTCTTCAGGAATGCTTGAAGTCCACAGCAAGATAAAAGTAAAGAAAACTGATGTTTTTTGTTGATGTAGTAGATGACCTTAATATCTTTGATATCTGACCAAGCTCTAAGCATTTCACAGTACCTGTTTCAGCTGCCTTCATGTCCATTGGAACAAATAGTTCTCATCTGCACATTCTTCAGGGATAAGTCTTAGCTTGGAGTGTTTGGGGTAGACACCTCCCTAACTCACTAAGGGGTTTAAAGTCTGTTGGTTATGCTCAACCTAGTTTAACTTATCTTTTTGCTGAGACAGTTTTACTTGGGTATTTTGTTGTGCATGTTACAGCTTCTTGTAGCCATAGGAGCTATTTTCACTGAAATTTATTAAATAGGGGGATGATGTAGGATGTGAATTTATGAAAGATCAATTTAATGTTTGAATGGAGGATGGGCTGTATAGGGAGACACCTGGGAGAGGGAGAAATCAGTAGAATATAATTCAATTGTGATGTAATGAATCCCTGGGTCAGGATGATGTCAGTGTCAGAAAAGAAGAAGGGGATCCTTTGACTCATCCATCATCTTTAGTTAGTCTTACATCTCTCTTTTGTGATTAAATTTCTTGAGAAGGTCATTAATAGTAGATGCTTTCATTTCCTTTCCTCTCATTCTCTTATTTCTTTGTAGTCTGGCTCCTGAACTCATCATTTAACCGAAACTGCTCTCTCCAAAGTTATTAAAGATCTTAATTTCCAAATATAAAGGGATTTTCTCAGTTCTCATTCTTCTTGACTTTTGTCACTGTCAATTATCCTTTTTCCCCCTTGATACTTACTTTTCTCTGGAATTTTTTTGTGTTCTCTTCTAATTTTTCTACCTATCTTATTATTCCTCATTGATTCCCATGGTTTCCTTTTTTCCATGTAGATGATTTTCAGTTCTGTTTATCCATCCCTACATCTGTTTTCTGACCTACAGTCTCTGCCTAAAATTTCATTTTAGACATCTTGAACTGCATGTCTCACAGACATTTTAAAAATCAACATATCTAAAACTGAAATTAATATTCTTAATCATTCCTTCTTTCTAACTTCTCTATTATTGTTGAAGTTATCTCCATCCTCTCAGCCAACCAGACTTAACCAAAGTGTCATCTTCAATTTTTACTCTCATTCCTCCCCCATTCAATCAGTAATTAAATCCTGCAATTTTCACTTTTATAACATATCTCCTATAATTCCTTTACTCATTCTTCTATGCATTAAACTTTAGTGGCTTCTTGTTCCCTCCAGATCAAATATAAAATCCTCTTTCTGTTTGACATTCAAATCCTTTCATAACCTTTCTTCCTCCTACCTTTACAGTCTTCTTACACCTTATTCTCTTTCATGTATTCTGTGATCTAGTAACATTAACTTGCTTGATATTCCTCAAACATGATAATCCATCTAAGTGCTTTCACTGGTGATTCCCCATACCTAGAATATTCTCTACCTCATAGCTTTCTTGATTTTCCTGGATCCCTTCAAATCTCAGCTAAAATATTACCTTCTGCAAGAAACCTTTATAAGTCCTCCTTAATTTTAAAGTCCCTGCCTCATAGATTGCCCTCAATTTAGTACAGTTTATGCCAGTAAGATTGTCCAGTACATCGCTAAACATTTAAGTGACAGGTTCTCTAGGAAATCCTTAGGACCTTGCCACCATGGATGGGTATAGTATATATGTTAGGACCAGTATCTTCCAGCACTTTCCACTCCTTTTGTAATAGAAATATACAACAGGGACTATATTTCACTAAATGGTGTTCCTAAAAGGTGACAAAGCTGTCCCTGGGATCTGATTGGTCCCCATTTCCCTTGAGAGAGCTTCCTGATTACCTAAAGGCATAAAATGTTTTATCTATATGGAGTTAGAGCTTTGGTGTATACCTGAAGACCATGTGGATCACTATTCCCTATTTTGCAAACGTATTCCTAAGGAGAAAAGAGCTTCTATGGGGGAGGATCTGGCAAGATGGCAAAGTAAGTTGATAAATTTCAAGCTCTCCTGAATTCACCCACAAATAGGACAAATTTGTGCCCCAGGACAAACATAAATTGGTGAAAAATCAAGGAAACCTGGTCTAGAACAAGGTATAACCCAAGAAGATCTGAATAAAGTTCCCAGTCTGGGGATTAACTATTGTGAAGTGCAAACACCTCTGGGCTGGCTCTGTAGAAACATGAAGTGGGAAGCCCTGAGGTGAACTGTGCTTGCCTAGAGCCTCAGCTGGAACCACAGAAACTTTCACCTCCAAGACAGCTTGAGGAGTTGGGGGGTCTGAGTCTGGGAAGACTGAGTGAACCTGGGCTGATGCCAGGTCCAGCTGTGCTGCAGAGACATGGCTCTGGATGAGAATAAACCAGCATCTGGTGAGTGCAGAGGCAATGGGGAGTAGGGATGCTGCTGGTGGGGGACATTTGCTGGAAGGTAGAGCACTTGGTTTGGGGTTCCTGGTCAGAGGAGAGAGTTGAAATGAATCTAGAGGCACAATCCTTCCACCCCAGGATTAGGGGTGCTTACACTAATATCTCTTATTTAAAATAAATGAACTGGCAAAGAAGAAGGAATCCAATCATAGAAACTTACTATGGGAACAGGGAAAACAAGGTTCATCTTCAGAGGAGGATATTGAAGTAAAAAGAGCTTCTACCCCAAAAACTATATGAAATGGCTCCCTTCCAGAGAAAATTTATATAAGAACTCAAAAAAAGAATTTAAAAATCAAATAAGAGACATTGAGGAAAAACTAAAAAATCCAAGAAAAACAAGAGGATAATGATAAAAAGTTAACCAACTAGAAAAGGAAATACAGAGTCTCAACTGTGAAAATAATTTTTTTGAAAATTAGAATTGGGCAAGGGGAAACCAGTGAAGCTATGAAAAACCAAGAAATAACAAAATAGATTATAAAGAATGAAAAAATAGAAAGCAAAACATCTTATAAGAAAAATGATAGACTGGGGAAACAGATCAAGAAGAGAAAATATAAGAATAATTGGACTGCCTGAAAGTTGTGACCCAAAAAAGAACCTTGACATAATAATGCAAGAAATAATCCAAGAAAATTTTGATAGAACATGAGGAGAAAGTAAAATTAGGAAAAAAATCATCACTTCAATGAGATCCTTTGTGGAAAATACACAAGAATATTATGGCCAAATTTCAAAATCTTCGGATCAAAGAGAAAATTTTGTAAGAAACAAGAAAAAAATAATTTAAATATACTGGAAATATAATTAAAATTGTACAGAACTTAGCAGCTACAATAAAAGATCTCAGATCCTGGAATCATATCTACCAACAATCAAAAGAACTAAAAATATCATATCCAACAAAATTTTCTATAATATTGAATGACAAAAAATTTACATTCAATGACTGCAGATTTTCAGGACTTTCTATCAACATACCTGAATTTAACAGAAAATTGGGCATATAAGAGTCAATATCAAAGATCAATTTCAAGAAATTCAACATGGACAAATTGTTTATGTTTTTTTACATGAGAAATGTATACCATATGTTTAGGATTGACATCAAAAATAGGGTAGCTCAAAAGAAAGATTGGGGCAGAGTTAAGGTAAAAATAGTAATTATGTTATACAAATGAGGTGCAGAGGAAGAATAGATAAAGAAGGCATTAGTAGTTCTGAAAACTTACTCACACTACATATATATTATGAAGGAAACAGCACCCTGCAAATTTATAAAGAAAGAAGAAAGTAGGGATGGAAAGATGGGGAAGAAAAGGGTGAAAGAAGACAAGAGAGGGATCCATGGATGGGAGGAGGTTAAGTAACAGCAAGGCAAGTTAAGGAGCAGAATTAAGGCAAAGAGTCAGCAAGGATAGGAAAGATAGATGTATATATATGTGTGTATAGATGTGTAATATATATCTATATATGTACATATGTATACATAAATATCTTTTCTTAACATTTAGTTTGCTTGAGGGTGGGGGAATGAAAGGGGAAAAAAGAATGAAGTAAAATAGATACACAGCAGAGAACAAAAGAATAATTTACAAGGAAGTAAAGAAAAGATGGACACTAATGAATATATTTTCTTTTATATATATCCATCTATATATCTATATCTATATCTATATTCTCTTGAACTGGTAATTGTGTGATCATCATACAGTGTTGTTTCTGTGTACGATATTTTTCTGGTTCTGCTTGCTTCACTCAATTCATGTAAATCTTTCCAGGTTTTTTCTAAAATTATTTTAATTGAACAATATTATTTCATTGCTTTCATATGCCATAACTTAGTCATTCCTCAATTGATGGACATCTAGTCATTTTTCATTTTCCAATTCTTTGCCACCATAAAAATTGCTACAAACACTTTTGCACATGTGGTTTTTTTTCCTCTTTTATGATCTCTTAGGAATACAGACCCATTAATGGCACTGCTAGGTCAAAGGGTATGTACAATTTGATAGCCCTTTGTGCATAGTTCCGAATTGAACTGATGTTCACAATTCCACCAACAATGCATTAGTGTCCCAGGTTTCCCACATCCCCTCCAAAATTTATCATTATCTTTCCCTGTCATCTTAGCCAATCTGAGAGGTATGTAGTGGTACATCAGAGTTGTTTTCCATTTCTTTAATCAGTAGCGATTCAGAACATATTTTCCTATGGGCTATAGATGTCTTTAATTTTTTTTTTCACCTGAAAATTGTCTTTTCACATTCTTTGACCATTTATCAATTGGGGAATGACTTGTATTCTTATAAATTTGATATAGTAGAACATCACTCTGGTGAGATTTTTATTTTATAGAACTAAGAACTCTAAAGCAGAGGGCTCATTTGCTTTATTTCATTCTATTTTCTATTTTAATCTGTACATCTCCAATTTCCATTTATTGTTTGCTTTTTTTTCCTGAGGCAATTGGGTTTAAGTGACTTGCCCAGGGTTGCACAGTTAGGAAGTGTTAAATCTCTGAGGCCAGATTTGAACTTAAATCCTCCTGACTTCAGGGCTGGTGCACTGTCCACTGTACCACTTTGCTGCCCCATACTGTTTACTTTTATAAAGAGATTTACTAACTTTTTAAGATGGACTATTATGTAATTGGCTTTCTTCAAGTTCCAATTAAAATCCCACATTCTGCAGAAAGCCTTTCTCAATTCCTCTTAGTTCTAGCATCATTCTTCTGTCATTTCCTATTTGTTATTATTGTAGCTTGTTTGTCCATATTTATTTGTTTGCTTTCTTTCCCATTAGATTATGAGTTTCTTGAGAGCAGGGATCATTTTTTGGCTTATTTTTGTGTCTCTAGCACTTTGTATAGTACCTGGAACATAGGAGGCCCTTAAATACTGATAAAAAGCTGACTGGTACAAAGGAATTAAGCTAGTAATATATTAAGTATCACCTCCCCCTTGAAAATCTCCCAGAGAGAAGTAGAATGGTAAAAATTATTTGCCATAAAAAAAGAGGCAAGAAAAAGCTTTTACAGTGGAAGAGAAGAGGGAGGGGAGAAAGAGAGTGAGTCATCAGAATTGACTCAAAGAGGAAATAACACAGTCAATATGGGTATAGAAATCTATTTTACTCTGCAGGAAAATAGGAGGGGGGAGGGTGATAAAAGAGAGGGCATATTAGGGAAGGGAGTGGTCAGTAGCAAAACACTCTTGAAGAGAGAATAAATGAGAGGAAATATAGTTAGCAATAGTAATTATAAAAAGAATTTTGAAGCAAGTTTTTCTGGTAAGACTTCATTTCTCAAACATTGAGGGAACTGAGTCAAATTTATAAAAAAATAGAGGCATGCCCCAATTGATAATTGATCCAAAGATATGATTTGTGCTCAAAAGACTATAAATTCATGCAAATCCTTTGACCTAACAACACCACTAATAGACATGAATACAAAAAAAGATTTGGAAAATGACCTATATGTACACAGAATATTCATAGCAGCTCTCTTCTCAGGGCTAAAAAAAAATTGGAAATTGAGGGGATGCGCTTCAATTGGGGAATGGCTCAATAAAGTGTGGTATGTGTTTGTGATGGAATTTTATTGTTCTATGGGAAATGATAAGCAGGATGTTTTCAGGAAAAAGAAAACACTTGGAAAATCCTTCATGAACTCAGGCAAAATGAAATGTATTGTATACAAAGTAATAGCAATGTTCTGGAATGACCAGGTGCAAATGACTTTGCTGTTCTCAGCTGTACAATGATTAATAACTACTCTGAAGGACTTATGATGAAAAATCCTATTCATACCCAGAAAAGGAACTGTTTGCTTCTGAATAAAGATTGAAGCATTCTCTTTCTCTCCCTTCCTCCCTTTCTCCTTCCCTCCCTTTTCTCTCTCTTTCCTTTTTTCACTCTCTTCCTCTCTCTCTCTCACTTAATTTTTCTTGAGGGTTTCAATTTTTAATTAGGGTGAGAGATCTATGTTTTCTTTCACATCATGATTTTTATGGAAATGTTTTGCATAACTCCACATGTGGTTTTTTAATTGTGGGTGGAAATGCTGGAGAGAACTTAGAACTCAAAAATTTTAAAAGCAAATGTAAAATAAAAATAGTTGTAAATATAATTGGGGAAAATATTAAATAAATAAAAAAGAAAAGAAAAAAAAGAATAATGTCCCTGACTCTTCAAGTATCATATCTCTATACTAACAATATTTGAGGTGTGGTAGGGAGATGTATGGCCTAAATCTCCCTCTTTGAGAAAGGCAAGGAAAGGAGCAAATATTCAGCTATGGGGTCCTCTTAATCCCTATAAAGACAGAAATCACAAACTGCTCTTGCAAATGGAGTAGAACAGGACCCAGTTCAGGAGATATATAATCATGATGCACTTGAACAGATTTATCTTTACATTACACAACAATGACATATGCTACATATATTTCTCCCTTGTTCATATAGGGAAGGGATTATAGAGAAGGAATATTGCATATACTGTCAAGTTCAGTTGATGTGCTGATTAGTTTTGATGAATTCATTTTATTTCTTTATATGCTCTGGTATAAGGGGTAATTCTCTGCATGGGAAGAGAAGCATATATTTAGAAATAAAAATGATGTGCAAACAAAAGTTGTCAATAAGATTGAACAAAAAAACAAATGAACAAGACACTTATTGGGTTCAAGCAAAATTTGAGCCTGACTGTATATATTTGTAAAATATATTTTAAGAAGGGAAATTCTACTTGTGTAAATGATTAAACAGGAGAGGAGGTGGAAGGAATGGGGTAAGAGGGGGAGTTCATGAGTCATTATGAATCATCATAAAACCTGCCAAAGTTTGTCATGGAAACCTGCCAAAGTTAACACTTGTTTAGAAAAGCTCAGAATAACTGTACAATAAATCTCCATTTTAATTGTAGATCTTATAAAGTTCCAGGTGAAATTGCCTGGCTGGATTCCAAAGAGTATAACATAAATACACTTTGATACTCAGGCATATGGATGGGTGTGTTATTGGATAAAGTACTATGAAAAGTTTGTGTAATGGTTACTTGATAAACTATCATCATATAAATTATCTTATGGTTTCTTGGCTAATAACATTTATGAAAAGTTATGTGTTGTATTTTAGTTTTGCATTTGTTCAAATCTTAGAAATTGCAGCTTGTGCCCATTAAAATTTTGAACAATTTTCTTCCATTGGCTTATTCCACTCATTCAACAGCATAGATCATTGAAAGATTACAATTCCCCTCTCCCCCATCCCTTCAGAGTATCATTTCATAGTATCAGTAGTATGTTTCCTAAGTCAAAGCTTATAAATTATAGGTACAAGTAGAGCGCTGGATACTGTGATAAAAGCAAGAGCACTTCCACATTCAAGAATATGATGTAAGGGAGAGAGAGCCTGACAATTTCTTCTGGAAAATATTTCCTAGTAATAGCACAAAAGTTGAGAGGAGAAAAATAGAAGGCAGTTGAGTTAAAGCAATTATTTTTGAGAGTTCCTTTTGTTAGGAAATAAATTCCTAGAGGGCAAGAATGCAGATGGTGAATAGTGTTATCACATGTGATCTTTGTGCCACTAGTACACTAAGGTTGCTTAATTAAGAGGGAATACTAAGCTTAATCAGTGTATAGTAAATAAAACAACCTGTTTCTTTTTGCAAATGGTAACATTAGAAAAAATACATAATCTGTGATAAAGATTTTAAGGCCGCCATCAGTGGTGGACCTCATATTCTTATTTAAAAGAATGGTCCTGAATGAAGAACAAACTTTCAGGAACAGATGGGTATAAAGTATGTTGAACGAAGTATTATTAGACTGGGTTTAATTAGATTTAAGTCAGAGATCTTTGCAAATTAGACTTGGAAAACATTTTTTTTTCATATCAGGATGTCATGAAGGGCCTTAATTATGCTTTAGTTTAAAATGGACATACCATGCCATTATTGATGCCTTGAATGTTGGGGTGGGGAAAAGGGAATTACAGTATAATGCAATGGAAAGAAAAGTGACTTTGGAATTGGAGAACTTGAGTCTTTGTCATTTTGTGGCCTTGGGAAAAAAAATTTACTCTATGTGGGCCTCAGTTTTTTTTATCAGCAAAATGTGAGGGGTAGACTAGATTGACTCCAAGAGCCATTCCAGCTCTAACCCTGATGAAGCAAGGGGTGGGTTTGGCAAATACTACACACTGAAACTTTGTGGGTACCACTGTCCTACAAATACATGTAGATAATCCCTATACATTTCTCTGCCCCTTACCAAATTTGCACATTACCTTCTCTTTTGTATAATGCACATGTGTCATTGTGGAAGGCAAAGTTGGTCAGCTGCTGCTTTTTCCTTAGAACCTTTTCCCTTCTGAAAAAGGGTAGATCTGAATTATGACAGATCACTCTTGTCTTTACTTATGGAGTCTGATTTTGAAGGTCTCTTCCTTTTGGTTATGATTTTCTCTCTCTGTCCTTCTCTTGTCTCCTCTTGATGGAAGGAGATCTTGGTAGAGGCTTCCTACTCTTTCTTCATCAAACCTCTTTTTCTCTTTTTCAGTCAAAACTTATTATCATAATAGGTTCAATAGGCTTTTTAACCAGAGGACTAAAGAAAATCCTCAAGTCCTGTTTAATTTCTGTTCATTGATGATGTTACAGAATTATTAACTTGAAAAAAATCTTGTCATACCTCCAGACTGGAACTACAATGTGATTATTATTAGAGTATTAAATTTACTGACCTATTTTTTCCTGCTTAAATTTCATTAGATGCTAGTGTCTCCCTTTAACACCATTATATTCAGCTAATATACAATTTTTTACATTATAAAAATTTAATGCTTAGTCCTAGATATTTTTTGAAGAGAGCAACAAGTGGGATAAAGTCATATTTTAGAAAGATATGGGAAGACAAATCATAAATGCACGCTTGGAAACAAAAGATTGAAGAAGGGTTTCCGGAACTTCCTTTCACTTCTTAAAAAGGATTTTGATCAACTTCCAGCAAAAAGCAAGCTGTGTTCCTTTTCTCATAAAGTAGAGGATGAGCTACTGCATCCAGTCCCTATGTTCAATCCATAGAGTCAGTCACCATAGTATTGCTATGCTGCATCTCCAATGTTTGAGTCCATTTCTTTCAACTCTCTCCTAAATTTTTCAAAAGTTTCCCATGGATCAGCATAATCCTATCCTGGTCTGAGGAAAATACTCTTCAAGACACTGGATGTTTCTTTCTTCACTTGCAAAAGAATTAGCTCATTTAGAGCTGGACTTTTAAATAGTTATAATACAAGAGGTTCTAGGAAACCTGTATTATGTTTGCATCATTTAATTTTCCATGAAGGTGCTTGAAGAGACTTTGGGCTATGTAAACATACAACAACCCCCAAATGAAAATTCCAGGGAATATGTTAGCTGAGTTTGAGAATTATCAGATCAAGTAAAAAATATTGCAAGAAGCCAGAAAGAAACAATTCAAATGTCGAGGAGCCACAATCAGAATTACCCAGGACCTAGCAGCTTCCAACTTAAAGGATCAAAGGGCCTGGAATCTTATATTCCAAAAGGCAAAGGAACTTGGATTATAACCAAGAATCAATTATCCAGCTAAATTGAGCATTATCTTTCAGGGAAAAAGATGGCTATTAAATGATACAGGTGAATTTCATTTATTTCTGATGAAAAGACTAGAGCTGAACAAAAAATTTGATCTCCAAATACAGAACTCAAGATAAGCATAAAAAGGTAAACAAGGAAGAACTCTTGAGAACTATATCTCTGTTATGGGTATACTTAGAGGGTGCAGGTATGATTTGATTTTATTGTGGTAATATAAAAAAGAAACTAGAGTGGAAAGGGGATTGTGCTGGAAAAAGAGGAAAATGGAGATTGAATGAGGTAAATTACATCTCACAAAGAGGCAAAGAAGACCTATTATAATTGAGGGAAAGAAAGGGGATGGACATTGTGTGAATATTACTCTTATCAGATTTGTCTCAAAGAGAGAATATTAGACATATTTGTCTTTACAGAAAAACTTGTCTCACCCTACAGGGAAGTGGGAGGGGAAGGGAAAAAGAAATGAGGAGGCTAATAGAAGAGAAAACAGAAGTAGTAGGGGAAAAGTATAAGAAAGGGGAAGGGGCTATAAAGGGGGAGGGCCATTTGAGGGAGGTAGTGGTCAGAAGCAAAATACTGGGAAGGAAGGAAAGGGGAAAAGGAAAGAGAAAAATATAATGGGGTAAATAAGAAAGCAGGAAATACAGAATTAGTAATTTTAACTGTGAATGTTAACAGGATGAACTCTCCCATAAAATGGAAGCAGATAGCAGACTGGATTAAAAGCAGAATTCTATAATATGTGGTTTATAAGATACACATTTAAAGCAGAGTGATACATTAGAGTAAAGGTAAAAGGCTGGAGTAGAATCTATTATACTTCAGGTGAAGTAAAAACAAACAAACAAACAAAAAAACAAAACAAAACAGGGGTAATGATCCTGATCTCAGATCAAGCAAAAGCAAAAATAGATCTAATTAAGAGTGATAAGGAAGGAAACTATATCTTGCTAAAGGGTACCATAGATAATGAAGCAATATCAATACTAAACATATATGCACCAAATGGTACAGTATCCAAATTCCTAGAGAAGTCAGGAAAGCTGCAAGAAAAAATAGAAAGCAAAACTGTACTAGTAGGGAATCTCAACCTTGCTCTCTCAGAACTAGATAAATTGAACCACAAAATAAATTTAAAGAACAATTAATTCCAATATTATGCAAACTCTTTGGAAGAATTGGAAAAGAAGGAGTTCTACCAAGCTCCCTTTATGACATTGATATGGCACCTTAACCAGGTAGGGTCAAAACAGGGAAAAAAAATTATAGAACACTTTCCCTAATGAATATTGATGCAAAAATCTTAAATAAAATATTAGCAAAGAGATTACAGCACATTATCCCCAGGATAATATACCATGACCAAGTAAATCCTATTGGAATGCAGGGCTGGTTCAATATTAGGAAAACCATTATCATAATTTACCATATCAATAATCAAACTAACAAAAATCATATGATTATCTCAATAGATGAAAAAAAAGCATTTGACAAAATCCAACACCCATTTCTATTAAAAACATTACAGAGTGTAAGGATAAATGGAGTTTTTCTTAAAATGATCAATAGCATCTAATTAAAGCCATCAGCAAGCATCAGATGTAATCGGGATAAACAAGGACCATTCCCAATAAGATCAGGGGTGAAACAAGGTTGCTCACTATTGTCATTACTATTCAAGATTGTATTAGAAATGTTAACTTTGGCAATAAGAGAAGAAAAGGAGATTGAAGGAATTAGAATAGGTAAGGAAGAAACCAAATTATCATTCTTTGCAGATGACATAATGGTATACTTAGAAAATCTTAGAGAATCAACTAAAAACTACTAGAAACAATTCACAACTTTAGCAAAGCTGCAAGATACAAAATAAATCCACATAAATCATCAGCATTTTTATATGTTACCAACAAAGTCTAGTAGCAAGAGATACAAAGAGAAATTCCATTAAAAATAATTATAGATATAAAATATTTGGGAGTCTACCTTCTAAGGCAATATCAAGAACTATATGAAAACAATTATAAAACACTTTCCACACAAATAAAGTCAGATTTAATTTCTTGAAAAAATATCAAGTTCTCATGGATAGGCTGAGCTAATATAATACAAATGGTAATACTACCTAAAGTAATCTATTTATTCAGTGTCATACTAATCAAACTCCCAAGAAATTACTTCACAGAACTAGAAAAAATAATAACAAAATTCATCTGGAAGAACAAAATGTCAAGAATTTCAATGGAATTAATGAAACAAAATGCAAATGAAGGTGGCCTAGTTGTACTAGACCTAAAACTATATTATAAAGCAGTAATCATCAAAACCATTTGATACTGACTGAGAAATAGAATAGTTGATCAGTGGAATAGATCATGTTTACAGAACAAAAAAGTGAATGACTATAGTAATCTAGTATTTGATAAACCCAAAGACCCCAGATTTTGGGATAAGAACTCACTATTTGACAAAAACTGCTGGGAAAATTGGAAATTGGTATAGCAGAAACTAGGTATTGACCCACATCTAACACCCGATACCAAAATAAGATTGACATGGGTTCATGATTTAGACATAAAGAGTGATATTATAAACAAATTAGAAGAACAAAGGATAATTTACTTCTCAGATCTATGGAGAAGGAAGGAATTTGTGGTCAAAGAAGAACCTGAGTACATTGTTCAATTCAAAATATATAATTTTGATTATGTTAAGTCTAAAAGTTTTTATACAAACAAAACCAATGCAGACAAAATTAGAAGGGAAGCAATAAACTGGGGGAAAAATTTTACATTTAAAAGTTCTGAAAAAGGCCTCGTTTCTAAAATATATAAAGAATTGACTCAAATTTATAAGAATACAAACCATTCTCCAGTTGATAAATGGTCAAAGGATAGGAATGGGAAATTTTCAGATAGAATTAAACCATTTCTAGTCCTATAAAAAGGTGCACCAAATCATTATTGATCAAAGAAATGCAAATTAAGACAACTCTGAGGTACCATTACACACCTCTGAGATTGGGTAAAATGACAGGAAAAGATAATGATGAATGTTGGAGGGGATGTGGGAAAACTGGGACATTAATACATTGTTGGTGAAATTGTGAACTGATTCAATTTTTCTGGAGAGCAATTTGGAACTATGCCCAAAGGGGTATTAAACTGTGCATACACTTTGATCCAGCAGTGTTTTTATTGGGCTTATATCCTAAAAAATCACAAAGAAGAGAAAAGGACTCACATGTGTAAAAATGTTTGTGGCAGTATCTTTTGGAGTGGCAAAAAAATGGAAACCGAGTGAATGCCCATCAGTTGGAGAATGGCTGAACAAACTATGTTATATGAATGTTATGGAATATTATTGTTCTATAAGTAATGATCAGCAGGATGATTTCAGAAAGACTTGGTGAGACTTATATGAACTGATGTTAAGTGAAATGAGCAGAACCAGATCATTATACATGGCAACGAGATGACACAATGATCAATTCTTATGGACATGACTAATCAACAATGAAGTGATTCAGACTAGTTCCAATAGTCTTGTGATGAAGAAAGTCATCTGCACCCAGAGAGAGGACATTGAACTGAATGTGGACCATGACATTGTATTTTCATTCTTTTTGTTGTTGTTTTCTTGCATTTTGTTTTCTTATTTTTTTCCTTTTTGATCTGATTTTTCTTGTGCAGCATAATATTTGTGGAAATAGGTATGAAGGAATTGCACATGTTTGACATATATTGGATTACTTGCTAACTGGGGGAGGGGGTGGGAGGAAGGAATAGAAAAAAAAATTAGAACCCAGAGTTTTGTAAGGATGAATGTTGAAAATTATCCTTGTATATATTTTGAAAATAAAAAGATTTCATTACAAAAAAAGAAAGTAACGCAAAATTCAAGATATGTCACTTCTGCATGAATAGTACATCTTTCTCTTAGAAATATAGCATGGCATTGGTAATCAATATGCAATTTAATATCTGATAATGAAATAAATCCACATTGGATCATATGAAAACTCTCATGTGGCATAAAATTATCTCAAAAGAATTCCATTAATAAAAAAATAGCATAATTATATTTTCTCTCATAGAAAAATAACATTGAATATGTCCTTTGGTCTTTTGTGTGAAAGAGAAATGATTTACAGAGATAAACTGATATCTCCTTGTATTTATTTATAAAAATTACATAGAACTTCCACTGTAATTAATTTGAGAGTTGAAATTTATAATCTTGTTCTGACCAGGTACTGGAATCTATAAGCTAAAACCCTATAATTTAAAACTGGACTCCTTAACTGTCAACTTCAGAGGATTAATGAATATTTAATTCAAATTATGGACAACCCTTATATAAGATTTTCACTATCTGAAGTAGAGATATGCACAAGAGCACACATGTATATAACCACATCTAACACTGGATAATAAAACCAGTTTTTTTGAATTTGAATATATTCTAATGTCTCAGTTCCTGCAAAGAGAACTCACATATTATTAAGAAGAGGCTACCCTTTTTTCATAATCCTTAAAGCCACAATTGACATTGCATGATTTTTTTCTCAGTTCAAAACCAAAATCCTATTTATATTTGCCCAACTTAAGGAATGACAAGTTTCCTAGATCTCTTACATCCCAGGTTTCAATTTACTCATTCATTGATTTAAATTATAAGTTCTTTATGAGACATAAACCCTTTTTTCTTTTTCAATTATAGCCATATTAATAAGAATTAAAGTTGTCCAGAAGATCAATAAAGTATGCTACAAATTCTCCTAATTCTAAGGATAACATAGTTTTGACCAACAGATTCCTGTCCTCCAAACATGTATCATATACTTCCTATGCCAGCCCATGTGTAAAAGGCTGGGAGCTTGCTTTTGGAAATGAATGATGATGTGCCATGGAAAATCTTCTTCCCCAACTCAGAACATATGCAGACATTCTGCTAACCTCTAGAAATACAAAAATAGACAAAAATAGTTTGGTCTTCCAAGAGTTCACATTCTCATGGAATAGACCACATGCCCCAACTATGTAGATAGATAGATAGAGATATATCTTATTAATTCTTGAATTTGAATCTTGGAGGCTTCATTGGATCTTTTTTTGTATTTCCACATCTGAATTATTTCTGCTTAGCTCCAGAACTAAAAAGTGTTCCTTACTAAGATAATGTGGAGCAGAAATGCTGAGCTAGAGCTGGCTAGCTCTAACTGGCATAACTGCAGCAACCTTCAAGACACAGATTTCTTTAGAGTTACTTGTGTCTTTTCTGTAATCTCTTTAATGGCTTCTTCCTCAGGTCTAGGTCATTTTCATTTACAATTCCTTAGGAATCAGGTCAGTGTACTTGCTATAAATGACTTTGTCCTTTGATTGAGTCTATCAAGCAATGGCATTATACTTAATTTTTCCTTCTGCATTCATCTAAATGGCCAATGCATTAGGCATTTTCTTTTTTCTTCCCATCTCTTTCTGTCTTGTCTCTCTCTGTGTCTCTGTCTGTCTCCATCTCTGTGTGTCTGTATCTCTGTCTTTCTCTTTCATTCTCTCTCCGTCTCAGTCTGTTTGCTCATATATATTTTACCAGATAAAAGGTGATCTCAAAGGTGAAATTGAGGGAAGGTAGGGGTGTGATTCAAGAAAGATTCATAGTTCTTTGTTTTCTTTCTGGTGGCTCTTTTTCCTAACCTTCATAGTTAAGTCTTTGAACAAATCACCTATCTACTATGTTTGCTTGTTGTCTCTGGGACCTTTTTAGCAAGGTTTGATTCATTTTAAGTGGGCTATGATACATTTTTTTATGATAGAAAGATATAATATGATCCATTGCCTTTGTTGGTTAACATATTCCTGACACATTTTGACTCAAATAAAATTAAATAGAGGCCAATTCACCAGAAGAAAGCCCCATTATCTCATTAAATATATATTTTCCTTCTTCTTGCCACCAATCTTCAGATACATTTATCTCCCCACAATTAGGCTATTATCCCCATTGTATATGTTGTATGTGTGTCTGTGTGTGAGGAAACTGGGAAGACATAAAAAGGTATGCTCAAGAAGCTTAATTTATTTAGCAGTCAGAAAATAGCACAGAAGAGACAAAGACTCAAGATAAAATAGAACTTTCTAATTAGCTCTTCCCTTCCATTTTCACCTTGTCACTGGTGTCTAGCATTTTTGCAATTCTTTAGATTTCATTAAGCACTGAATCTGGACTCTAAGAGGAGAAGTATGGACCTTCAAGTAAAGTAATACTAGCTCACATTTATATGGCACTCTATAGCTGACAATAAGCTTTACATGAGAAGCATCATTTAATTTTCATAACATTGCTGTGGTAGAGGAAGTATATATAGAAGTAAGGAACTGTATTAAGCTCCCTCCAGAAACTGTTTGACAATGGGCAATTGACTCTCCCTCTACCCTTCAAGGACATTCAAAATAGAGCAACTGGGATGGTGGCGATAGAAAGAGAGAGAGAGAGAGAGAGAGAGAGAGAGAGAGAGAGAGAGAGAGAGAGAGAGAGAGAGAGATTCATACAAGGAGAGAAAGAGACAGAGACAGACAGAGGGACAGACAGAAAGAGACAGAGATAGACAATGACAGAGACACAGAAATTGAGTGTCTTATTCTATTTACCAGAACTAATGGAGTGATGCCAAACTAAGATGAAATATAAAATGGCTAATTTGCCACTGGGATAGTGAATAGCCCATAGGTCTTATCATATGAAGATCAGCTGAAGGAACTTTAGCTGTTTTTCATGGATAAAGAATTATAGACCAGGGATAAAATGGAAGTAAGCATTTATAGAGTGCTTAATATGTGCTCCAGATACTTACATGCTTTTGTACAAATATTGTATCATTTGTTCTTCACAAAAACTCTATGTGTAGATGCTAGGTAAAAGAATTACAATTGTTTCTATAGACTAAGAAGCTTAACAAAGTAACAGTTTATAAAGTAATATTAATAAGTAGCTTAATTAATAAGTAGCAATGCCCTGGTATCTTCTCTACCCTCATCTCCCTACATTATATACCACATTATGAAAAGGCACATTATCTAGGGCTAATGTTCTAAGATCTCAGCAATTTTGCTTGCTGCAGTTGTATTCCCTGTCAGAATATCCACTGTAAACCTCAATTCTGCCTACCCTCTTGCAGAGAAGGTGGAAATTTAGGAAGGCAGAATATGTTTTATCTATTGTGGGAGCACTCAGCTAAAGAAATAAAGAACAGAAGAAACTGAATCATTGTTCCAGCCTATATATGGAACTGCACCAGGTCTGAAGCAAAGGGACTGGCATCTATCTGGAGCCAATTCTGTCCCTTCAGAAGTCATTTGGAGGTGAGGCTGGGGCCAGTGAAAAGTGAATTCCTCAACATGGGAGATGATTGACATAGAATGATTTATTCGGTCCAATTTTTAGGCAATTTCATCAAAGATTCAGAGCAACAGAATATAAGAAAAAACTAAAATCCATCAAATATCTCAGGAGGAAGAAAATTCAACCAAAAATCCTGAGCACAAACCGATAAATCAATAGGGAAGATGCTAAAACAGAAAGGAAGATGGCTTCCAAGAATCCTAAATGACTTAAAATGTCTCCTGATAAATACTTTTAAAATAAGGAAATTGGATTAACATTTGATGAAACACAATATATGTATTCCTAAAAAGTTGAGATAGCTTTGAGGCTAAATCCCTAAGAAACTGCCATTAAAAAGGAGACAAAATGAGCAAAGGAGGAATATAAGGAAAAAAGACTGAAACAAGAGGAAGAAGCTTCAAAGACCATGAGAACAAGCAGATAAACAAACCCACAGGGAACATCTTAATAACAGAAGAGATCAGCTAAAAGAAACCTGAATCTGTGAATAAATATAATCAAAACCAGATAAGGCAGCAGATCCTATGAATTCCCAATAGAGCAAGGAACAACAGCAGATGTTGGATGGCTTGTGAAAGTATTAATTATGGCCCACACAATCAAAATAATGGGAAGAATAGGAAAATAATGGAATCCACAATGACAAGTTTCAACAGAGAAACAAAAGAGAAAAAAAAAACTAATTGGGAATAAAAACATAGTGAAATGAAGGATTATCCGAAAGAAGAGAAGGAAAAAGCAAGAAAGTTAAAAGATCTCATGATCCAGAGGTGTGCTGAAGCCAGCTTGTACTGACTGAGAAAACTTATTGAACTTTAATTGTGAACATTTACATCTCAGAAATCAGCAAAAACTACCAGGACTTGATATACTATTTTGTTTAAAAAAATCGTATTGTTAAAAAGGTTATGGAGAAAATGTTAGACATGCAGATTAAACATAAAAATGTGTTGCATATACATTTTTCCCCAGAAAGCCATTTGTTAAACATTTACCAGGACATCCTTGACATGATTCAAACAAAACATAATTATGTTGAAGTTCGAATGTAAAGAGACAGCTTAAGTAGCACAGACCTGCAAAAAGAACATGACATGTCAGAAAACTTGAATGCTATAATGCAAGAATCAATACAGGAAAACTGCCTAAAGCTTATAAACACAGAAAACAAATCAATCAAAAGAATAGATTTTTGAAGATAGCCTGCCAAAAAGGAAAAATCCTATACTATGAACACCAAGAAATATAGTGGTTAAATTAAATAATTTTAGTGACAAATAACATTCTACCAGTGATCAGAAGAAAGACCTTCATATATAAAGAAAAGGAAATTCATCTAACAAGACTATTTTCTATCCCCAAAGAAACTAAAGGAGGAAACTGAATAATATATTGCAAAGAAAACTCAAGATATGACTTAAGGTGACATACATACTCTGCAAACTTGAAACTGATCATCAATGGGGGAAAAGGCTATTTTGTAAAATAGAGATATTTAAAGCATTCCTATCAAAAAAGATATGAGCAGGTAATTTAATTTGCAAATAATACAAACAATGGAAATACAAGAAAGAGTAAAAAAATTCTAATACCAAAAAAACACAAGTAATAAAATATATCACCCCATATTGTGACTACTAAAAGGAAAGAGAGCATGGGAGAGAGAGAGAGAAAGAGAGAGAGAAAGAGACAGACAGAGAGAGAGAGAGAGAGAGAGAGAGAGAGAGAGAGAGAGAGAGCAAGAAGTCTAATAAGTCAACAACTTCATGAATTGAAGCAGAAAATGATGGCCCAATGGGACCCATTGGTTCTGAAAGAACACAAAGCAGAGCTTAACTGTGCCTATCCTTGTTCAGGTGGAGGCATAAGAAAGGGTAAAAAATGATCTCCCAAAATTATGTTGGGCTAAAACCAGAGAATTAAAGAACAGAAAGAATTAGTACAGATCAGCAACCTGAATGTGGATCCTCAATGTTTTATTTCTTGGAATAAGGAACTTCAATTTAAAGGAAAAGACTAATGCTATGAAAAAGGATAGTATGGGGCAATTTTTGTTTTGTTGAAGTACCTTTTCAATTTTTCCTGATTAATCAGGAATATCTATTGTGTGTTAAAGGGGAAACCATTTGTTATGAGATGTCATTTAATAGTCAAGATTGTATCTCACTAAGACTTGCTTTCTTTCATTGAATTTCAATTGACTTAAACTGTTCCAGTTTTAAATATTTTGGGTGCAATAGAGTTTTCTCTTTCCTTTAATTGGCAGAAAGGATTTCCTCTGGTAAAAAATTTCCTGAAAGAGAAAAATCCTTTCTTGGGCAATGGAACCCTAATAGAATCTTAATGGACTTGATGCATTGATAATTATGAGGACCTACGAAGTCAAATAAATGTCCTGATTGACAGCAAATTTTCTATATTTCATTGAAATGCTCTCCCTTTATTAAGATACATTCTTTTCCTGTAAATCTCTGGCCAACTTTAGAGGAAAGCAAGAGTCTGAACTCAAATGCATTTACATTGAGGTCAATACAATATTGGGGTATTTGAATCATACTTTTGATGTTGAAATACAGCTCTTTAGAACAATGTTATAAATCTTTCAAGAAGATCCTGATGTAATCTATTGGAATCAAGCAGTAGTTTCAGTATCTTAGAATAGTCCTTGTTAAAAGGACTTTTGCTATAATCCTCATAGTTCAGTACATATTGCTAGTGATTTACTTCTATTCAATGGATTGTAGTCATTACATAGAAAACAAGGAAATTTTCACATGGATGTTCAGATTCTTTACCCAATAGAACCATAGTCAATTTAGCTGGTTTTTTTTTATTCCTTCCTTCATTCCTTTGTTCCTTTGTTCCTTCATTCCTTCCTTTTCTGCCTTTCTTTCTTTCCTTCCTTTCCTTCCTTTCTTTTTTCTTCCTTCCTCCCTCCCTCCCTTCTTCTTTCCTTCCTTCCTTCCTTCCTTCCTCCCTCCCTCCCTTCTTCCTTCCTTCCTTCTTTTCTTTCTTTCTTTCTTTCTTCCTTCCTTCCTTTTTCCTTCCTTCCTTCCTTCCTTCCTTCCTTCCTTCCTTCCTTCCTTCCTTCCTTCCTTCCTTCCTTCCTTCCTTCCTTCCTTCCTTCCTTCCTTCTTTCCTTCCTTCCTTTCTTCCTTTCTTTCTTTCTTCTTTTCTATCTTCTTTCTTTTTTTCCTCAAGGATACTTTCTTGAAAAGGAAGGACACATCCATGTGCCAGGACTTAAGCAAAGGGGACTGGCATTCATTTGGGGCCATTTTTTTGCCCTCAGTGAACTTTTGTACCTCCTTTCTCAATCAGCCAATTTTACTTTTTAAGGCATTCTTCTCATTAGTTTTTTGTATTTCTTCTTGCACCACTCTCAATTCTTTTCCTAATTTTTTCCTTTTTCTTTCTTACTTGATTTTCAAAATCCCTTTTGAATTCTTACATAGATTAAGACCAATTCTTTCTTTTTCCTTGGAGGCTTTGGATAAAGGATCTTTAACTTTATTATCTGCTTCTGAGTGTGCATTTTGATCTTCCTTGTCATCATAGTAACTTTCAATGGTCAGAATTTTTTTCTGTTGTCTGCTCATTTTCTTAGCTATTAGTTGACTTTAACTCTTTATTAAAGTGGGGCTCTGTTTCCTGGGTAGAGAGTGTATTATCCCAAACTTTAGGGATTTTGTGCAGCCATTTTCAGAGATCCTTCTAGGGAACTGAGCAAAAGCCCTCTTTTCTTCCCTGAAATTGTTAGGAGTGTCCCCATCCTATTGTAGCTGTATGAGTCCTGCTTTACTGGAGCTGGGGCCAGGGCTGTAGCTGGAGCTGTGCTAGTGCAGCTTATGCTGAAATTGCAAGCTGGACTCCCACCCTGTTGCCACAGATCTTTTCTGCTGACCATCCAAGTCCTCTTTGGTACCTCTGGGCTGAGAGGTCTGGAAGCCAACCAGTACTGCTTATGATTTAGAGATCCTGCTTTGCTAAGCCTGGGACCAGGGCCGGGGTTACACTAAAACTGCAAGCTGTACTCCTACCCTAGTGTCACAGACCTTTTCTGCTGACCTTCTAAGTTGCTTTTGGCTGGAAAGTGTTCTACTCTGTCTTTTGGGGTGTTCTGATGCTCTAAAATTTGTTTAGAGTCATTATTTAAAGGAATTTGGAGTGGTGTAGGGGAGAGGTTGGGCAAGTTCCTGATTTTCCCCTGCCATCTGGGCTCTGTTTCTCCAAATGTCTTTGAATAAATTTTATAAAACAAAGGAAAATGAATCAACATGTGATGAGGCAGAGTCAAGAAGCCATTGTAGGATGTTTCAAAAGTATTTAAGAAAGAAATTGGAATCTTAAAATAATAGTTTATGGCCTACATAACAAAAATAATTGGTAGAATTAAAAAAAACAACTTGAATTCATGGTAATGAATCTCTCTCTATAGGATTAAAGAGAGAATGTCTGATTGAGAATATAAATATACAGAAATAAAGGGCAATTTGGAAGAAGACAAGCAAAAGGCAAGAATGTAAAAAGAATAATATAACCTCTATGTACGTAAAACACATTTCTCTAGAAAACATACTCTAGAAGGCTAGATAATGAACTTAAGGATCATAGGCCTCTCAAAAGAACATGAAAAGAAAAAAAATACACTAATCTACTTTTGGTGAAGATGGGAATTAGTCTAGTCTTCTGGAAAACAATTTGGAATTATGTGAGCAAGGTTACTATATTGTTCATATCTGTTGATCCAATGATTTTCTTATTGGATTTCTATACAAGGATGTCAATGACAAAACAAATATTCCATAAGCAAGAAAGCTAGGAAGAAGTAGGTAGCTCAATAGGTCAAGCATTGGTCTGGAGTTGGGAATACATGATTTCAAATCTGACCTTAGACATTAGCTATACAATCTTGGGCAAATCCGTTAATATCTATTTGCCTTAATCCACTATAAAAGGAAATGGCAAATCACTCTAGTATTTTTGCCAAGAAAACTCCATTGACAGAATCAATGTGATATAGTCTACAGAATCACAAAGAACTGGACATGGTTAAATGACTGAAAATAACCTCAAAGGCACCAAAATATTATAATATTAAAAGGAAGCATGATACAGTGACTAGGGGAATAACCTTAGAATCAGGACAAATAGGATTCAGTTTCTACCTGTAATGCATATGTGTTGTATCATCATGGGCAAGTCATTTAATCTCTTCATGTTCCCAATCAGTCAATCAAAAATGCTGGAAACACAAAAAGAGACTCTACTAGAAAAGGACCTACCAGTACCAAGATAATAACAGCAGCTCTTTACTGGGGGCAAAGCACTGGGAATTCAGGGGATGCCTATCAACTGGGGAAGGGCTGAACAAGTTATAATATATGATTATAATGAAATACTATCGTGCTCTAAGAAAAGATGAGCAGAATGCTCTCAGAAAAATCTGGAAAAATTTGCATGGGCTAATGCAAAGTGAAATGTACTGTGTATAAAGTACCAGCAATACTGTAAGATGATCAACTATGAATGACTTAGCTATTCTCAGCAGTATACTGATAAAATAGAACACTGAGGGACTTAAGATAAAAAGTGCTATCCATACTCAGAGAAAGAACATGGTATCTGAATGCAGATTAAACATATTTTTTTAAACTCTATTTTTCTTGAGTGCTTTTTTTGGTTTATGTTTTCTTTGACAACATGAATATGTTTTGCTAGTTTTGCATGATTACACATGTATAACATATTGGATTGTTTGCCTTCTCAATGAGGGGAACTGGGGAGAGAGGAAGGGAGAGAACTTGGAACTCAAAACTTTAAGAATGAATGTTAATATTATTTTTACATATAAGTGGTGGAAAATAAAATTCTAAATAAAAATAAAGAAGCCAAAAAAGTAAGAGGAAGAAAAAGTAATAGTAGTAGTAGAAGAAGAAGCAGTAGTAGTAGAAGAAAAAGAAGTAGTAATAGAAGTAGTAGTAGTAGTAGTAGTAGTAGTAGTAGTAGTAGTAGTAGTAATAGAAGAAGAAGAAGAAGAAGAAGAAGAAGAAGAAGAAGAAGAAGAAGAAGAAGAAGAAGAAGAAGAAGAAGAAAACTATTCTGGAAGACCTTACAATCTAGTGGGAGAGACAACAAATAAATATTTGCAAAGAAAACTAAATACAAGATGGTTAGAAAATAATTGACAGAGAAAAAATAATGGAATTAAGAGGACTTGAGGTAGATCTCTTATAGAGGTAAGATTTTAGTGTGGACTTAAAAGGAAGCCAGAGGATCAGTTGTTAGGGCAGAGGAAGGAGAGCATTTCAAAAATGGGGTACAGGCAGAGAGAATTCTCGAAGCCAAAAGAGGTAGAGCGTCTTGTAAGACAGTCAGGAAGCCAATGCCACTGGATCAAAGAGTACATGTAGGGGAGTAAGACTGTAAAGTAGGAGGGGGCTAGATTATGAAGATCTTTGAATGCCAAGTAAAGCATTTTATATTTGTCTCTAAGCACAACAGGAAGCCACTGGACTTTATTGAGTTAGAGGGGTGATATGATCAGATTTGAAAATTACTTCAGTGACTGAATGGAAGATGAATTGGAGTAGGGAAGAGATGTGAGGCGGGTAACAACACCAGCTGGCTATTACAATAGTAGTGACAGAGGAAGATGTTGCAAAAGTGAAATCAATAGGTCTTGGCAACAACTTGGACATAGAGAATGAGGAAGAATGAGGAATACAGGGTGGATCTTACGGAGTGAGCCAGAAGAATCAGAAGGATGGTGTTGCCCTCTCCAATAATAGGGAAGGATGGGTGCAGAATTTAGGGGGAGAGAGAATGAGTTCTGTTTTGGACTATATTGAGTTTAGAATATCTACTGGACACCCAGATGTCTGAAAGGAAGTTGGAGATGCAAGATGTAGGTTAGCAGATAGGTTGGGGAAATATAAGTAGATTTAGGAATCATCAGCATGAAGATGCTAATTTAATCCATGGGAGATGATAAAGTGACCAAGTGAAGCAGTAGTATATACCTTTTGATACAGCAGTGTCTCTACTGGGCCTATATCCCAAAGAGATCATTAAAAAAAGGGAAAAGGATCCATATATGCAAAGAAGTTTGCAATAGCCCTTTTTGTAGTGGCAAGGAACTGGAAACTGAGTGGATACCCATCAGTTGGGAAATGTTTGAATAAGTTATAGTATATGAATGTAATGCAATATTATTATTCTATAAGAAATGATGAGCAGGATGATTTCAAAGAAGTTGGGAAAGACTTACATGAAGTGATGATAAATGAAGTGAATAGAACCAAGAGGACATTGTTCACAGCAATAATAAAATTAAGTGGTGATCAACTATGATGGACTTGGCTCTTTTTAACCATGAAATGATTCAAGGCAATTTCAATATTCGTGATGGAAGGAGTCATCTGCATCCAGAAAAATTTCTATGGAGACTGAATGTGAATTATAGCTTTGTATTTTCACCTTTTAAAAATGTTGTTTGCTTGTTTTTTCTTTCTCTTTCCTTCCTTTTGATCTGATTTTTCTTGCAAAACATGATAAATGTGGGAATATGTTTAGAAGAATTGTACATGTTAAATGTATATTGGATTACTTGCTGTCTAGGAGAGGGGGAAGAGAGGAAGGGAGGGAGAAAAATTTGGAACACAAGGTTTTGCAAAGGTAAATGTTGAAAACTATCTTTGCATGGATTTTGAAAAATAAAAAGCTATTATTATTTTTTAAGAATGTGCATATCAATCCAGATTCTTAAATTGTGGGTCACAATCCCATATGGAATCATTCCATTGTAATGAAATGTGAGGGTTGTGAAATTATGATTTATTATCAGCAAATGTTTGATTTGTATACCTATATGCTTGGAGTCATGTAAAAATTTCTTGGGTGAAAAGGAGTGGGGAAAGTTTGAAGCCCTTATCTAGAACAGAATCCAACAAAGGAGATACAGAAGTAATGGTTAGATAGGTAGGAAGAGAACCAGGACAGGCTGATATCCTGAAAACCCAGAGAAAAGAATATTAAAGAGGAGAGATAGATTAACAATGTCAAAAACTGCAGAGAGTTCAAAGAGAATGAGGATTGTCTCTAAGCAACTCTATGACTAGTACAAGTTGTAGAATGCTCCCTCTCTTCCTCCCTCTCTCCCTTCTTCCCTCTCTCCCTCTCTCCCTTTCTTCCTTCCTTCCTTCCTTCCTTCCTTCCTTCCTTCCTTCCTTCCTTCCTTCCTTCTTTCCTTTTTTCTTTCCCTTTCTTTCCTTCCCCTTTTCCCCCAGTGATTTATCTTTACAAACTGGGAAAAAATAGTGAATTTTTAAAGAGAGGGACTGATTTTAATTGAATCAGTTAAGAGGAGAATCAAGAAGCCCTATATCAGACAGAACAGTGCTGGGCCTCTTTGGGATGGCTGTGGCTTATGTACTCTGAAGGCTGTGTTCTGAAGCCTGGAGATTGCTCTGGGGCTTCGGAAGAGGTAGCAGTATCAGATTCTGAAGTGCAGGAATGACCTCTGACACTATCAGTCAGGCCACTAAAGATCATATTTGAATGGATTGTGTAGGGGAATATTCTTTCTAAGGGAGGGTACTATGGGGAGCGGGTTTTTGAGTGGTTAATGACTATAGTATAAAAAATCAAAATTTTCAATAAAAGTTTATTTATTTATTTTTGTTGAGACAATTGAGGTTTAATGACTTGCCCAGGGTCACACAGCTAGGAAATGTTAAATGTCTGAGATTAGATTTGAACTCAGGTCCTCCTGACTTCAGGTTTGGTACTCTATCCACTGTGCCATCTAGCTGCCCCTTCAATAAACCTTAAAAAACTAATCTCTTGATCTACCTGTTGAGTAATTTTGTTTTTTAAAAAAGGTCTGTACAAGTAATAAAACGTGTCCTGGATGAAGCCCTGATCTCACTGTGCTCACTTCTCCTTTTCCATAATCATCTTTGTTTTAAACACCAACTCTCCTTTTCTCACCAAGACTGGAAATGTAGAGTTAGTCATGAGAAGATTCATTGCCTATTGGCTGATCTTTGGTCTGCTCTGTTTCTGATTTGGGCCTTCCTTAAACAACCTGATGCCCTTCCTCTTTTCGTTGACTTTCCTTGTCAACATCAACTTGGAGCAGGCACCTGATTGAAGTCTGACTTCATTTGACTGAATCTCAGAACTCCCAAGCTCAAAAAATCCTCTAGCTAAGTCTCCCTACCTAGTAGCTGGGATTATAGGCATGCACCCCCATGCCCAGCTGACCATATTTTAAAATTATTTGAAAATATATTTTAGAGTTTTGTTGGAAATTGAAGTCAAGCCTAGTGACTTATGCTACTCTCTCTCTTCTCCTCTCTCTGTCTCTCTCTGTCTCTGTCTCTGTCTGTGTCTCTCTCTATGTGTCTGTCTTTATCTCTGTCTTCCTTTGTCTCTTTGTTTCTCTGTGTCTGTGTGTGTCTCTCTCATCTCTGTTTCTCTCTATTCTCTCTGCCTTTCTTAGTCTGTCTCTCTCTGTCTCTGTCTCTGTCTCTTTCTCTGTCTTTCTCAAAAATCAGGACATTTGTCTTTCTGCAGTCCTTTGAAATCTCTTTGCTTTGCCACAGTCTTTCAAAAAATCATTGACAAAGTCACAGAAATCATATCCTTCAATTCTTCCAGGACCGTGGGATATGGTTCTTCTAGGATTGGAGACTCAACTCATTGAAGGCAGGTTGGTTCTCTCTTACTATTTTATACCTTAACTGAGAATATCCTTTAATCTGTGACAAGTTGAGAATGATACTGACCTTATAAACTAGTAACCTATCATCATATGTTTAAACAAGGCTTCATTTTTTTTCTGAGAGAAGAGAAATCTTATATTTTTGTGTGTTTTAAACAAATACTTTGTTTTTAGAGCACTACCATTTGTTGCCTCTGTTTAATGTACATTTCTTCCCACCTACTTTGACCAAAGCCATTTCTGAACTTAGTTTCAGACCAAGGATTGCTTTGAGAGATTGGGCTGTTTAGAGTCCAGCCTTGTATCTTTGATCTTTCTTGAGAATCTGTGAAAGCTTTTAATTTTTTTTTCATGATTTTGTATATAGCAAAGTCACTAATATATCACAGGAGCATGATACTTAAAGGAAAGAGAATACTAAATATAAACACAGTCTAGAGATGTAGAACTGGGTGAGTACTGTAAAAGAGCTACAATATTATCATGAAAAGGCAGTGATAGATTGGCAGGAAAGGGGCCTGAGATGTTTATCTTAATTCAGGACTGCCCTTCCTGACTGTTTACATTTATTTTGAGGAGTAAGTAAGGCCAAAGTCTGCTCTCTGGTTTTGAAGACACCAATGTTCTCCCTTTCATTTCATGCCCAACCTCTTGAATCTTGGTCTCTCCCATGAGGGACAGTCATCACTGAAAGAGATTGTAGCAATCAGAGTAGGGAGATAAAAAGGGAAAAAAAAACTTGATCTTATCTTTAAGGATCTCTAATTGGTACAGTGGGAAGAGAAGACCAAAACATATGAAAAACCCACAAAAATATATGTGATAGAAATAGGAGTGTATACCTAGTTTAGGAAGTATCTGTTCCCTCCTGGAATCTGCTCAGTCATCATTCCTGGTGACTACATATGTCTATGATGAGCTTACTTCCCTGCAAGATACCAATGGGAGATGAGATGCAAAGAATTCCCTCATTGGCTGCTATACTGATGAATATGCAAAAGAAACAACTCATCCCCCCCTTTCTCATTCTTCCTTTTTGGCTTTGAAGATTAGAGGGCTTCCTTGAGTTATCTCCCAAAAACTATGGGAGAAAAGCAGCCAGCCTTATTCCTTCACTTGGCCTCCTTTCAGTCATGAGTTTATTTCTTGAAAAGATAAGCCTGAATCTATTTTTGGGCTGTCTTTTTTGAGGTTTCTCTAAGTTTTCCCTGAGTAGATAACAGAATGGCAACCTCAGAATGGATGTTACCAGGTAAAGATCTTGTGAGTTCTGAAAAGTCCTACAAGTATATGGCTCTGTGTAGTCTCTATCAGCAGCAGGGGAAGGTTCTACATGAGAGTTCTATCATTGCTGAGAGACAGAGACAGAGAAGGAGAGAGAGAGAGACAGTGAGAGAGACAGAGAGAGAGAGACAGAGACAGAGACACAGAGACACACAGAGAGAGACAGAGAGACAGAGACAGAGAGAGGGACAGAGAGAGAGAGAGAGAGAGAGAGAGAGAGAGAGAGAGAGAGAGAGAAAGAGATAGAGACAGAGACAGAGAAGGAGGGGGAGAGGAGAGAGGGAGAGAGAGAATGAGAGAGGGGAGGAAGGGAAGGAGACAGAGACAGATGCAGACAGACATAGACAGACAGAGAAACAGACAGACAGAGGCAGAGGCAGAGCCAGAGAAGCAGAGAGATGGGGGGAGAGTGACCCTTTTTACAGCAGTTATTGGAATGATGTCAAACTGACATGAAATGTAAAATGGCTAAATTAGCAATCTTGTGAATTAGTGTGTGATGATGAGCTTTAATATTAGCCCTTCAGACTACTGTAATTGCAGTTATTGGATAATTTGCTGAATTCTGTTTTAATCTTTCTATGATGCATTCTGTGATTCTATGCATTACTGACTTCGCTAGAAAAATTGAATACAATAGGTTAACTGTGACCACATGGGGGCAGCAGACACTTCAAACGTCTCAGTTTTAGACTGAGTTAGAAGTCAGAACTGGAAAAGGATGGTGATTATCTGACAGGTCTTCCTTCAGACTTTGGAGCTTCATAGGGGGGGGGGGGATCTCTTTAAAATATCAACAACATGCTAATTAGGTATCTAGGGAAAATCTTAACTTTTTTCTTCTAAAATAGGGAGTCTCAGAAAATTTTAAGGTCAGTCTTTTGCATGTAAAAAAATTAGTTGAATTCAAAAGGAGTACACATTCTCTAAGAGCATTTATTTAGAGTTGGAAAGGACTTCAGAAATTATTTAATCCAATACTGTCATTTTATAGATGAAGAAACTTAGGTTCAAAGAAATTAAGCAATTTGCCTCATAGAAAGATATAATGCCTTGAAAATACAGGCCTGCTTTTAATATTTGCATTCCCACTTAATGTATCTAAGTGCTTAATAAATACATGGTATTTTATTGCCCAAGGTCACACAATTAAAATTAAATAAATAACAGATCTCATCTGCCACTTGAAATATTTGTACTAATTTAATCATAAAGATACTGTCCCATGCCATGGAGAGTACAATACTACCATTTCCTATGTAGTCCAAGTCCCAAAACCTCTTGATATGGGACTCTCCTTCATTAGTAGAAATCAATGTGAGAGAAATAGTGGGAGAGAAGAGAGCTCTTCAATTTTCTTCTGTTGTTGAGTCTGTGTGAGTTGAGACTCTTCTGGCTTATGGCTTCAAGAAATGGAAGATGCCAACTCTACTTTGGATTGATGAAGGAAAAGACTCTGGGGGAAAAATCTGACACGAGAATAGCAGCAGTTGCCATTATGTCCCTAATTTCAGTTGGATAAACTAGAAACTTGGAAGAATTCCTCTTAGATGAAATCTAGAGCTTTTTCTCAGTTAAGGTTTGAGAGCCCATTCCCAATGGAAGAGTCCTTCCCTTGTATATTGCTTGGTATGTATTCCCTTATGTATACTTTCTCTGAATTTTGTTTTGCTATCTAATTGGAAAAAATGTGTTTCTTTGATATTTGCTGTGTGCATTGATTGTGGAATTAGTATTTAGTGGGAAGAGAGTCAAGCCTTGGATATAAAATTAGAATTTTGCTTCTCCCATTAATGAAACAGTGATCAAACGTTATTTTGAAGGGGCAGCTAGATGGCACAGAGCACCAGCCCTGAAGTTAGGAGGACCTGAGTTCAATCCCAGCCTCAGACATCTAATACTTCCTAGCTGTGTGACCCTGGGCAAATCATTAATCCTAACTGCCTCAGCAAAAAAAAAGTTATTTTGAAACTGAAAATTATATTTTCCTACACTAAACAATAATTAAGGGACTAGATAGATAAAATATAACCTGATACTTCTTCTCTGAGGAAAGCAGAGTGGCTTCTGGCTACAGGTCCAGCCCTTTTTTTCACTGCATTATGTTGCTTCTCCCTCATTTATACATAAGGGAAATGAAACACCAAGAGATGTTTAAATAGCAAGATGCTGGAAAAGCTTTGACTGTGGATTCTGTGAAGTACAGAATATTTTATTCAATTGTTGTTGAGTCATTTCTGTCATGCCTGACTTTTTGTGACCCCATTTGGAGTTTTCTTGGTGAAGATTCCAAAGTGGTTTCTCATTTCCTTCTCCAGTTAATTTTACACATGAGGAAACTGAAGCAAGAAAGGTTAAGTGACTTGCCCAGGATTGCACAGCTAGTAAGTGTCTAAGGTCAAATTTGAACTCAGGAAAATGAATCATCCTTATTGTAGACCAGAAACTCTGTACACTGTTCCCCCGGCTGTCCATGTCATCCAAAAACTAGGATAAAACTAGATCACAAAGTGATCAGGTTTTTCTAGTCACAGAAGACCATTGAAATGATTCATAAAGCCAGAGAAGGATGGCAATCTACATTGTGAAGGGATGTCTCACACTGATGAAATCATGGATCCTTAAAGTATTAGAGAAAGTAATGATGAGTAGTGTAGATAAAGTGTTGAACTTGCAAGAGGGAAGAACTGAGTCTGAATACCTTCTCAGACAATAGTAGTATGAACAAGAGCAAGTCACTTAACTGCTTTTGGCTTCATTTTCCTCTGCTATAAAATCATAACATCTACTCCCAGAGTTGTTGTTAAGATAATAAGAGTTAATATTTGTAAAGTAATTTGTAACCATAAAATGCTATATGAATACTGGTTATGATTGTAACATTATTATTATGGATGACATTTACATGGTGCTTCATGATTTACAAAGGTCTTTAAATACTTTTTCTCATTTGATTTTCACATCAGAGGTTTGAAATAGGTAGTACAAAAGTTATCATTATTTTGCAGATGGAGACTCTAGAACTTAGAGAGAGGAAGCCACTTGACTAAGTTTATGGAACTAAGCCAGTGGCAGTCAGGTCTCCTGAGGCCAAAACAATGTTCTCTTCACACCTTGAAGAATGAAAATACTAAGAACTTAGGTGAATTGCTCAGAACTGAAAGTCAAATCCTATCTCCTGATGCATCATCTAGTGCTCGTTCAATTAATCTGTATTTTCTGTAACATGTCTAGGGCTATGATCATGAATGCAGGTATATGAACATTATAACTGAAATACTTGGCATTTCCTGGAATTTATGATCTGATAGAAAATAAGTTGTTTTCTAATTCCAAACTATTTGTTCTGTGTCTAGATATTATTAAGTTGTTAGGTTTTTTCTTTTGTTTGTTTTTTAAGTCACATAAATGAAATTATTTTGGTATAGGTAACACTTTTTTTTTGGTTCTGATTTCTATACTCTTTTCCCACTCTCCACCTTTCTCCCATTGCCATCTCCTTACCCAAACCATGCTTACATATTGTTTTTAATCATTTCACTCTGACATTTTATCTGTCAGTTGCCAAGAAATCATTATTTATGACAAAATCACTGGGATAAAAATTTGCTTCGTTTGAAGGTCTCTTCAGTGACAGATGGTTGCTATAGATGTCTTCAGGCAATGAGTCTTTTATTTAGAGGTGGAAGGAGTTGGCATTTGTGACTTTCTTTCCAGAAAATCCTCCTTTAATTGGTAGCAATATGTGAAGGAAATGCAGAAGTGTCTTCTCACCAGATTAGGCTTAAGCTCTCTGTGACATAACTCTGTTCTGTCCCTCACTCCTCTCAACTGTAGGAATGGAGTTAACATATTGATTGTTTGGTCATATTTGCTAAATACCCTTTGGATGTTGGGTTGCACATCAAAAACAAAATAAAACAAGACCTCACAGAAACAGATAGGGATCAACTAACCAGTAAATGTGTTATTTAGGGTAACAAGTAATTTGAGTTACCTCGGAAATCTAGTACTAGAATCAAGTCTTCAGAGAGAATACAGTGGTAGCAGCAGTCATGGTTTGGTTTAATGTAAGCACCTCCAACTGGACTCTGTTGGGAAGGTGAAGTAGGGAAGGGTTAGTAGATATGAATTTTAAAGGAAACTATCCATATTTCCTGTTTTTTTTTTTTAATCCTTAAACAAGGTAATTCCAAAATGTGGGATGGAAAATGTCATTTATATTCAGAATAATTGTGGAGACTGAATGCAGATTAAAACATACTTTTTTCACTTTTTTCTTTTTTTCTTTTTCTTGTTTTATTTGGACAATTGTAAGAACTCTTAGAAAGGGTCTTTGACAAAACGTATCTTTTCTAAAATTGAGAGATGTGGGAACTCTTTGGTGCCTGAGGAGTCATTTTCTTCAAAGACTGACAATTCCCCCTTCCCAAAGAATACTCCAACAGCAAAAAGATTCAAATCTCATTGAAAGTTCTTGATACAGGTATCCTCATACTCTATTTGTAATTACTTCTATCATTCATTATTGCCATTCCTCCTCCCTCCCCCACCCCAATTCATAGTCTGCATAACTCACAGCAGTATTTGCTTGGTAAGTTTTGACTCCTTTTCTCCCAATGAAGCCTAAAATATATCTTAGGATAATTAATTGGAAATCTCAAATTGTAATAGCAATTAGACAATAAATAGAACCAAGAACTAATTATTATGAAGAGTAGGAGTGGGAGAGAAGTTGGGGTTGCTTTCAGGAAATTGCAAATTCTTTGATGACTACAAATTTCTCCCCAACACAAAGTCCCACATTTTTAATAACTAAATTCTGCCAATGTGGTAGTATATATAACTGTCATGAACACCATGGAAAGGAATTAAAAATACATATTTCCAAGAGGGCAATGGGAAGGGATGGTGTTGGTGTTAGAAGGGCACAAAGAATAATAAAGGACTAGAGTAAAACATATCATCAAAGATTTGTGTGATTGAAAAACAAGATGGATTGATTGGATAGTGAGAGTAGCCTGCATGCTCTACTGGTGCTCTTTGGATAACAAGGGAAAATAAAGAAAGCCCTGGCACTGTGTGTACAGTTGCCTTTTGTTGAACTTGTGTAAAGATATGGACAAGAGACTTTCAAGAATGAGTGGATATGAATGATATGCAATCACTGGAAACAATACTCATGTTGATGAGATCAATCATTTAATCAATAGACACTTATTAAACATTGTGTTATGCCAGGCACTGTGTTAGGTACCAGGGATGCAAATTCAATGAATGAAACAAACCCTGCTCTCAAGAAGCTTACATTTTAAATGGAGGCAACAACAAAAACACATATATATATATGACAGATATAGAATGTGGAAAGACATTCTCATAGGAATATAGCCTTAAACTATACCTTAATTGTGACTTGAAAGTTTATAATAACAAATAGAGCTATAGGTAAGAAAAAAGTTGCAGGTGTTCATCCCCTCCTGTTTCCCACCACCTCTTAATTAGCATTTATGTATTTCTTTTAAAGGCAATTCAATCTTTTATTTCTGGGATAGATTTCTGAGATTAGAATGTAAGCCAGACTCCCCCCAAATAATGAGAGAAAAGGCCTGGTTGGGAGTGTGTGTGGCTTCTGCATTCAGCCTATTTAATCTTGTATTGTGCAGTTTTTATTTTGCATTCCTTTACTGACAAATACCTTGTCAGATGGGAGATGCTCTTGAGATTGTAATACATTTGCTTTTTATTTTTCTTACTCTGGGAGTCTCTGTTTTTGTCACTGATACTGTCCCACACAGTTTGGGGGCTTGTTCTGGGATATTTTCTCTTCATGAGTATTCTTTCCTGTACCAAATCCTTGGGCAGGAACCTTCTAGAGAGTTCTCCTAAGGTTCTTGGACTTGGCTCAGAATTCCTGATTCGATCAGGTAAACTTCCAAAGAGAGACACTCTGAAAAAAACAAAAATTGAAGTAGGCTGCCAAAATAGAGGATTAATTTGACCCAGGAGATAAGTCAGCTGAGAAAAGTTAGAAATCAATCAGGTAAGTTGTGCAGCACATCCCAGAAGAGTAAGAACTGATGAGGAGATGAGAGATTATCTGTAAAATGACTTTTCTCTGCTGAGCAAGTGGTGAGCCATCTGGGTGACTGGGATTGGGATTGGGAGAATTTAGGTAGTTAGATTCTGTAAAAGGCTCCCATTTCCCTTTGATATTGGGAAAATCTTAGGTGGTTCGAGTCCCTAAGGATTTTCCTATTTTTCTTTAGTAAGATCAGATAAATCGTTCATTCAAAGAGGATAAAATACTGTGAACCTTAGGAAAGGAAAGTAGCTGGCTCTAAACCTATATGGTGTCCTGGGAAGATAGGCTCTTTGGGAAGAATTAGGATAAAGTACCAAAATATATGGGGAAAAACTTATTTTGTTTGGGTCAGTACCCAGTTCACTAGGAGAAACTGTCCATCCCCTTGAAGGTTGAGTGTGTAAATTCAGAGGAGCCTTCTATATCCAGCCAGCACAGTCTTCTAAGACTTCCAGCTCCACAACTCCTCTCATCAGTTCCACTCCAATATAGGGCAGAGAATGGGAACTTGATTGATTTTGAAAAGCAGTGTTTTTTTTTTTTGTTGGTTTTGTTTGTTTGTGTGTGTGTGTGTGTGTGTGTGTGTGTGTGTGTGTGTGTGCAAACAAACAAACCAAAAAAAACCCCTGATATTTCTGTGGACCTAGAGCTGGCCAATTTTCATCTGCAGAAATAGTTAAAGTTACAGAACTGTTAAAACATTTTAGCAGATTCTGGAGTTGTTAAGACTAAGTTTTAAATTGTTTGGCACTGTCTATCAGCTAGGTTGAGTTGGTCTGTTGTATTTTTAAGTAGGCCTACTTTACATGATTAAAAGCCTTCTGAGGACTAGAACTTGAGGCTTACAAAAATAAACTGCAGAAGGAAAAAACATAATAAAACAAAATTCACCTTCTCTAGGATTTTCCAAGTTTCTCAGGTTTGTGGAATATATCATACTTAGGATTGGTGTCCCTCACTGGCCTGAATTTTTCTGGGGTTTGTGCTGATGCCCCAACATCTCTGACATGCTCCCCCTTCCCCACCTTCCCATGAGCATTTCTGGCATGGAGGATGGGCTAGTCATCCAGCCACAGACTTGTAGTCAGACACCTGGGTCCAAATTTCTCCAACCCTCTTACTCCATGGTCCTAAAGTCTGCCAATTTCTCAATCTCCTGAATAGACTTGAAAGGGCAGTTTTCTACCACCTTAAATTTTGGGGCTGTGTGTGTTTAAATTGGAATTCTGATTCTGAAATTGTATGAAATAATTACTATTAACTAGTACATGCTAAAATTATGAATTTGTTTATTCTGGTATAAGATTTTAGAAATATGTGTGCATTGATATTGAAGTATTGTTACTAGAAACTTAAATCTGTATTTGATTTGATTTTAAGTTAAAATTTTTGGTTCTATGGTAACTAATCTAAAGAGATTACATATTTGTATCTCCTAATTAGATGGAATATATTTAATTAGATAGAACATACTATGTTGCTTGCTAAATTGTATCTTGGATAATTTGTAAAAATTGTATGAATTATGTTGTAACATTTTGTCAGCCCAGCTGGATATGTGGTATAAATTTTGTGAAATTTAGTCCAAAGTTATTTAGGATATTAATCTTAAAGGTTTGTCTTGCTTTCTCCCTTTAACAGAGAAGTAAAAGCAAGAAAATTTGACCTATGTGGTATGTGTAATTGCAGAACAAATTATATCTGAAAGGTGTATAATATGTCTAAAGACAAATAAGAAGGCATTGAAGAGGTATCCCTCTAGAGGGAGGGAGCCTGGCTCCAAAATATTTAGGTTAAATTTTAATGAAATGACAAGTGGGGAAATTGAGATATAGGGGCTGCGTGGAAGCTTTTCCCTTGGCTCTGCTGCTTTAAGAGGGGTTAGTGGAATAACATTGGAACAAATTGTACCTAAGCATGGATTGGTAGAGATTATTGATTCTAAAAATGGAGCATATTTTACTTCTAAGGTTTTATAAGAAATAATAGGAGGGATTGCAAATTGAGTAGTAATTCTGTATACCTGGGCTTCTGCCCTCATCAGGGAAAGTGGAAAGAATGAATTAGATTCTTAAAAAACAAACAAACAAACAAACAAAAAACCAAAACCAAAAACAGATCACTAAATTGATACTGGAGATTAAATTGCCTTGGGCCAAATGTTTGCCTATTTCTCTGTTAAAGAATTAGATAGAACTGTTCCCAGAAGTGATCTGGGACTTTCCCCATATGAAGCCTAAAGGACCAGGTTTTTTTTATTATAATCATGTCCCAGCTTTTTACTCTTACAGCAAACTTCTATAATCAGGGCAAGTGTCCAGTAGATATAAGATACTGCAGTTTTCTATCTGGAAATATGTGATCATTAAGTAAGTGAGTATTTGGCCTAGTCATTTGTTGCTAGATACATATCTGTGTGTGTGTGTGTGTATGTGTGTGTTTTAGTATTTTGTTGTTGACAAGCATTTTTATTTGTGAAAGGTTTATCTACTCTAATTACTGGGGACACAAATGGTTGGAGTGATAGATGGCCCCAGATGGGAGTTGGGCGTACAGAACCCCAATTTGTAGGCTGAATAGGCTCATTAGACTCCAGACCATGGTCAAAATAATTATTAACCAGATGATAAAGGCATTGGATTTGTTATAGAATTGAGAGAATATTTAGATAGCAAGGAAAGTTCCTTGTTGGAATTCACAATTTCCTAGTAGAGAGTACCTTATGAGTTTAGAGCATGCCCTTAGCTAGCAGGATAAATCCTGAAAGGGACTTAACACCCTGAAAGAGTTAGTTAGCTGCAAGGAGGAGAAGTGGGGTTGGAAAGCATAGTGTAGTTAGGAGAGGTAAGACACCACAAGGCAGGGTGCTGTAATGGGCTAACTCAGAGAGGAGAGTGGCAGCCATGGGATGGCCCATAAGCAGGTTTTATAGGGAAAATTTTAGCTCAGGGACATGACTGGGACTTTCACAGAAGAAAGATTGAGCAACCTGGAGAGGGACAAGAATGGATCCCAGTAAAGAAAAAGGACACTTGGATTGGAGGGATTGGAGACTGAGAACAAGATGTTTGAGGAAATGTATCAAGAATGGTGTGAGAGGTCTTCAAAGAATAATAAATAATAGAGAAGGGAATGGAAGGGATAAACTGAGTGAAGACACTCTCCTGGGAATATAGCCTTAAAGTATACTTTAATTGTGATTTGAGACTTTATAATAACAAAAGTCTAGGTAAAAAAGTTGCAAGTGTTCGTCCCCTCCTGTTTCCCACCATCTCTTAATTAGCATTTAAACACCTCTTTTAAAGGCAATTTATTCTTTTATTTCTGTGATAGATTGTGAAATTAGAATGTAAGCCTGGACTCCTCCAAACTATAAGAGAAAAGACCAGGCCAGGGGAGAGGGAGCTTTTGCATTTAGGCTATTTAATCTTGTGTTGTGCAATTTTTACTTTGCTCTCTTTTACTGACACCTTGTCAGATGAAAGATGCCCTTCCTCTTGAGATTGTAATAAATCCCCTTTTTACTTTTTCTTACTCTGAGAGTCTCTGGTTGTTTTTGTAGTCAACACATAGACTAAATATAAAGAATGCAAAGGCAAACAATTATAAGGTTGTTCAAATAAAGGTAGCTTGAGAGAGAGAGGGCATTATCAGTTAAAGGAATTAAGAGAAGCCTAGAAGATGTTGTCTCTTGAAGGAAAAGAGGGAATTTATGAAATAGAAGTGATGAAGGAATGCACTTTTGGTGGGGGGAATAACCAAAGGATGGAGATAAAAGATGGAGTGTAGTGAGTGAAGAACAGAGAGAAGACCAGTTTATTAGAGCAGTAATTCTCAAACTTCGGTCTGAGAACCTTTTATACTCTTAAAAATTATAGAACTTCTATTTATATGGGTCATTTGAACTGATATATATATATATATTATGTTGGAAATAAAAACATCTTATTATTATTGTGAAACTAGTTTTGTCCTTATGGACCCTCTGAAACAATCTCAAGACCTCTAGACCTCCACAGGCCACTTTTATAACTACTGGTATAGATCACAAAGTGCTGGAGGTGGGGTGTAGATAAGGTCCATAAGTTGATAATTTAAGTTGGTTTGAAGTTGTAAAGGCTTTCAAAAACTATAGGAGTTTACATTTGATTCTACAGTTTGATTCTAGAATCACGAGAGTTCATCAATTAAGGGAATGACATGTTTGATTTATGTTTGAAGAAAATCACTTTGGCAGCAGTGTGGAGATTGGATTGGAGCGTTGTGAAATTTGAGTCAAGGAAATCAGTTGGAAGATTGTTGCAATAATTTAGGCAGAAGGTGGTGAAAATTTTAACTTTGGGGATAAGTATATCAGTAAAATGATGAGGTTAGCTACAAAAAATATTATAGAGGTAGAAATGACAAGATTTGGAAATCATTTGAATATATGTGATGAGAAATAGTTAAGGTTTAAGGGTAATACCTAAGTTAAAAATGAGAAGACTGAAAGAAAAATTCCTTCTAGAGAAATAGGGAAGTTTAGAAAACAGAAAGGGAAAGCTAATGCTTTTTGAGGGAAAGCTGATGAATTTCATTTTTTTTTGTCAATAGTATTTTATTTTTCTAATTACATGTAAAGAATAATTTTCAACATTCATTTTTGTAAGATTTTGAGTTGTAATTTTTTTCCTTTCTCCCTTTCTTTTCCCTCCCCAAGACAGTAAGCAATCTGATATAAGTTTTACATATATAATCATTTTAACATATTCCCATATTTGTCATATTGTGAAAGAAAAATCAGAACAAAAGGGGGAAAACACAAGAAAGAAAAAGCAAAAAAGGGTGAAAATAGCATGGTTCAATCTGCATTCAACCTCCATAATTCTCCCTCTGGATGCAGATGACATTTTCCATTCCATGCTTATAAAAATTACTTTGGGTCACTATATTGCTGAAAAGAGCTAAGTCTATCATAGTTGATCATGGTACAAACTTGTTGTTACTATGTACAATGTTCTCCTGGTTCTGTTCACTTCATTCAGCATCATTTCAATAAGTCTTTCCAGGTTTTTCTAGAATTAGCCTGCTGACCATTTTTTATAGAACAATAATATCCCATTATATTCATATACCATAACTTATTCAGTCATTCCCAAATTCATGGGCATCCAATGACTTCCATTTTGGACATGTTGAAGTTGAAATGTCTCAAAAACTTTTAGTTTGAAACATCCAAAAGGCAATTTGTAATTAAGAACTGAAGCTGAGGAGAGAAATTGGGGTTAGATATGTAGATCTGTGGTAGATAGGTACTATATATATGCATATATATGTATATAAATACATATACACATATCTATATACAAATACACACACACATATATATATGTATACAAAACCACAATATAGTCTAGTATACTACAGATAATATAATATTATCTATCTATTCATCTATCTCTTTGTCTATCTTCTATTTATCTGTCAGAGGTTTAGGGGAATGCTCACAATTAGGGAGTGTGGTCTGGATGATAAACCAGGAAAAAAAAACTAAGGAGTAATTAGTTGTAAAGGAGAAAGAAGAATAAGCAGAAAATAGTGTCTAAAAACTTCCAAGTACATAGGAGTAGCACATATTTAACTGTATCAAATGTAGCAGAAAGGTTAAAAAAAAAGAATGGTTCCTGGAAAAAAGAAAAGACTATGAGATTATTGACTAATTCATTTGATTACTTGAGAAATTAGTAATTTTATTACCTTTTTGGACATGGAGAAGTCACAATTTATCTGTGCCTCGGTTTCTCCATTTATAATAATAAAGGTTAAACCAGATTGTTTTTATTATCCTCACCAGATGCTATGATTCTAATGACAAGCCTAGGTTTCAGAGATCTCAAGTTGATCTAAACCCCTGTGAAAGATCAGGATGGTGTACTGAATGCACTCTGGTTGTGCAAGGTTTAAAAAAGATACATTGCATATGTGCAGTCTTGTACATCTGAATGGGGGTTGGTAAGGGAAAAGTGTAGTCACCAAGACAAATTCAGTACCAGTCTGAGTTGTTGGAGTAAATGAGTTCCCATAGTTTGTTTCTGGAATTTAATTACCTGTGACAGTGGGAAAGTAACAGCTTCATGATTCTTGGATATTTATAATGAAGCTGTCACTGGAAATGTTAGTCAGGTCACACTGGGGAGGTTCTGAGGTCAGTTTTCATAAATTTATAAAGCTAAAGTTGCTTGTATACTTCTTCTTTCCTTCTAAACATAAGGGAGGAAAACAATATTTCTGACCTTTAAAAAATACACAATTTCCTGGCGCTCCTATGTTCCCTGTGTTCCTGGATAAGTCACTTGATTTCTAAATGCCTGAGATGAATCTCTAAAGGTTTAATTTACAGAACAATTTTAGATGTTCACTGGTAGAGGGAATTTCCTCACCAGGACATCCTTACACATATTAAATGACAGGTCTACACTCCTTTTGCTCCCCAATAAAAAAGCAGTGTGCCAACTTTTGAGCTGGATCAAGTGTAAGTTAGAATATATTGGAAGAAGACTTTTATTTTCCTTTCTCTACTTACCTGTCAAAAAGGTTAATTGGAACAAGTGAAACAAGTTTGCCTTTGATCTCAGTTGTTTTTTATTGAGTTATCCAATAAAATGTGTTTTCCTCTTGACTTTTACAAATGTTATAACAACTAATCTATCCTGATTTTTCATTAGGTCACTTATTCTCCTTATTCCTCCTTGGTATGGGACTTAAAAGAGTAAATAATATGAGGAAGAGAACTTAGTGACATATGTGGCAAGATGAGAGACATTCAAATCAGAATTTACCAATTAAAATACCTTCCTACCCTCTGCTTCTCCAATCTGGATATCAGATCACCTGGGGAAAGATTGTTATCTGTTTTCAAACATCCCAAACCATTTTGTCAAGTGCTTCTATGTTTTTTTTTTTTTAAATTTGAAATAAACTACAATAAGTTCTGAGGGCAGATGCTTTGTTGCAATCATCATTTCTTTGGCACCTAGAACTGTTCTTTATATATACTGGGGACTCAATAAATGTTAGTTGTAATTACTGAATTTCATCAAAAATATTTTTCCTTCTACTTTTCCTGAATTAGCAAACCAAAATGGTGCAGTTTCACTGAGTGGTAATAACACTAGGTTTGAAGCCAGATAGGCCTGGGTTTGAATCCTATTTTATCATTTAATACTTATGTGACTTTGGATAATTCAATTCAATCTAATTCAATATGCAAGCATACTAGTAATGTTTATGTGATCAGAGGCAAGTCACTTAAAAGTCTCTATTTGAGTTTCCTCAACTGCAAAATAGGGGTTAAAATAGCACCTACCTCCCAGAGTTGTTATGAAAATCAAATGAGATAGTATCTTACAGTACCTGGCATTGTTCCTAGAACATAACTAGGTGCTTAAATGTTTATTTACTTCCTCTACTGTAGGTATTTCTATAACAATTCTCTGTTAGAAGAGGATTTAAAAAAATACTTCCTTGAAACAGAAGGGGCTATTATTATCCTCAATTTACAGTTAAAGAAACTGAAGTTAAAAAAAGTTAAGTGACTTGTCCAGGATCACATAGCTAATAAATATCTGAGCTAAGAATTTGAACTCAGGTCTTTATGACTCCTGGCTCAGTGCTCTGTTTCTTGTACTACCTATGGAAGAAAAGAGTTGGAACTGACACTTAGGGGAATGGGGCCAAGACCTGATTAAGGGAGAGCAAAATAAATGGCACATGTCAATGAGGGGCTAAGGAGATCATTCTATATGTAGTGAATATTTTCTAGACTTCTCTTTTAGAACCCTGAGTAGTTGGGGTAGTCTTTATCACCATATATCCAGCCTCAATTGGCCTATGTTCCTTCCGCAGTTAGGCAATAATAGATTGCACTCCAGTTTTATTTAACCCATTTATTATATTTTACAAAAGAATATTTACAATAAATTGTGGTATGTGATTAGGATGGAATATTACTGTTTTATGGGAAATGATGAGGAGGATGCTCTCAGAAAAAAGTAGAAAGTTCTCTATGAATTCAAAGGGAAATGTACTGTGTACAAAGTAGCAGAAAGTAGCAGAAAAGAACAATGTAGAGTTTAAGGACTGAGACCCTTTCATTGGACTGTATAACTTAAAGGGGAAGAAAGTTGTACTGCCTTTACCCTTACAGTATAGTCTTTCACCAGATTCAGTGAATTATAGATTCACCCAATGAAGTCAAGGGAAGAGATCAAATCTGACAGACTTTTTTTGTCTTAGTAGCAAATCAAAGAACTTGCTCCCCCACATATGGTTAATCAATCAAACCCAGTTATGGAATATCCGTGAATTCTCTTCAGTCTCTCCATGTCTATGGAACTCTCCAGGAGATAAACTCCTTAGCTTCCTCTGCATGGGTTGATGCTATATGCAGCACACTGTGCATGAGATAGATCTCTGTTACAAAGAATTTAAATTTCTGGCAGATCCCAGAAGAATTTCTTTTTTAATGATGACTTATTGGTGATGAATTTTGAAGAGGAGGTGATAAGGGGTGAAAATGAATAATCCAGGTCTGAAGTTTGGAAAGGCATGAGATGTTATAACAAAAGAACAAGTGATTGAAGAATATAGGACAGTGGAGCCTTGAACTAATTAACCTGGTCAATCACTGGAACCATTTCTTTTTCTGCAAAATAAGGAACTTGAACTAGAAATCTCCAAAACATTCCATGATACTTTATCCTAACTTTGAGATCCTGGGCAAGTCAAATAACTTCTCCAAGACTGAATTCTCTCTTTTTTAAAATGAGGATAATGATAGTACTTATCATTGATGGAACAGGCTAAATAAGAAAGAATCAGAAATAATTGAAATCAATAACCCAGTATTTAATAAACCCCTAAAACATAATTACTTAGGAAATAATTCCCTATTTGACATGAATTTCTGAGGAAACTGAAAAATAGTTTGACAAAAATTAGGTTTATACAAATTTCTATCTAAATAATTACCTTATTCCACAATAAACTCCAAATAGATGAACATGAGATATAAGAAATGATGCAGTGGGGGCAGCTAGGTGGCACAGTGGATAGAGCACCAGCCCTGAAGTCAGGAGAGCCTGAGTTCAAATCTGGTCTCAGACACTTAACATTCCCTAGCTGTGTGACCCTGGGCAAGTCACTTAACCTCAATTGCCTCAGCAAAAAGAAAAAAAAAGAAAAAAAGAAATGATGCAGAGGATGGAAACAAGGAAGCATTGTAGGAAATATATCTGAAAGCAAAGTGAAGTAAAAAGAACTGGGAAAGTATAAGACAGTAATGTAAATAAAAATAACAATAACAAATTGTCAAAACTTGATATCACAAAATTATAATATTTCAAACAAGAAAATTGAGAAGACTTCCCTCTACTTTTATTTTTGGAAGTGGGCAACCATTAATATGTAATACTGCTTATAACATTAGCCTTTTTAATATGTTGGTCAGTTTAATGGAGCTTTTAAAAAAATCTTTCTTTCCTTTTAAGATAAATTCTTTATTATAAAAGATGGCTCATAGAAAAAGAGAAAATCAATGAATTGGGCTTGCAACTAAAAAAGCTAGAGAAAGAACAAATTAAAAACCCCCAATCAAATACCAAACTTGAAATCCTAAAAAATAAAAGATGGCTCTCTCCACTGGGATGAGAATGATACAGGAGGAAAGGTAAGTGATATAAAAGCAAAAGATATCAGTAAAAGGTGTCACCTTTTACACAGATGTTGTGAATACCAGATCAGATTATGTATGAATATAGTATTTTGCAAATCTGAAAAGTGCTATATAAATATAAATTGTTGCTATTATTATTTAATTCTTTTCAAACTATCCAAGGAAGATCAAATAGAAATAATTGGGATTATCATTTCAAGTTTCATGCTTTGCAGGCTATTAACCTGGTAGATAAAATGAATGCTTTTTATAACTGAATAAAAATATTGCATTGTAAGGTAATAATCTATAGGCTCATTAAAAACATCTTTGGGACAGCTTCCAACATCACACAAGATGATGAGGATGGTGAATAGTAGTAGCAGTAGTAGTAGTAGTAGTGGGAGAAGTAGCAGGAAAAGAAAGAAATGGAAGAGGAGGAAGAGAAAACAGAGGAGGAAGAAGAAAAGAGGGAGGAAAAAGAAGGAAAGAAGAACTTCTTCTTTAGCTCCTGCAGTATTTGGGAAGAGTAGAAAAAGGGAGAGTGTGGAGTTCCCTGTAGTTTTTAAATCTTCAAAAATAAGAAAGCTCAATTACACATTGGAATGAGAGGTTGGTGGGAAGGAGGGGTGATACTAAGCACATTAGTATATCTATAAAGCACTGTGTGCTCTTTAGGAGAAAGGAGTCATATAAATACAAGGTGTTATTTCATATCATTATGGCTATGATGACACAGTAAATTGCAATCATGTTTATGGCTTCTGAGTTGATCATTATTTCCCCGTGTTTGATGTCCTAATATGAATAATGATTACTGCATTCCATGTGCTAAGCAGACCCTGATTCATAATCATGCAACTCAGAAGGAAACTCCATGACTCGATGAATTCAATTGTCTCTGCACTGAGCTATTCTCTCATTGCATGTTAGTCAGGCAGCTCTGGAACCTGCAGGAACTCAAAGAAGCCACCAAAATGTTGTTTGGCACTCACAAGCACTGATTGGCTAACCAATAAGTACCTCAGAGCTGAAAAGTTTATCCTGGCTTCCAAAGGTGTTCTGTTTGTGAAAGGTGGATATCTTGGGATCTAGGAGAAAGTATCTCAGGGTGTTATTTTTAGCTCAATGAAGAATTTGAGGAGAGGGTAGATGTTTACTTCTGTTTTTTTTTCCAGTTAGCACATCTAATTTTGTTAGTTCTGTTCTAGTTAAGTTTTGTTCTGAGTGAGTCTTATAAAAACTAATGAAAAATGACCTGATTTAAATGTTTAGAGCTTTTTCTTAAATAGTGCTTCTTTTTAACCCCTGAAGAACAGTTTTGAACTTTACTGCAATGATCTCTAGATACTCTGCTTTTCCCCCTTGTTTAGCGTTTGTTTAAAATCTTCAGAAGATAAAGTTATATAGTTTACTTTAAAGTAGGTATGTTATTTGCCATTTCATGTGCAATCACTTTTTGTGATTGTTGTTGTACTATTACAGAAATGCTTATTTTATTCCATAAATTAAAAATAAAATAAATAAATAAAAATATAAAAGTAGATATACTATTGCTAGAGATCATAGCATAGGTCTGTAATCTCACACCCAAGGGAGGCTGAGGCTGGCAGATCTCTTGAGCCTGGGTTTTCTGACTAGCAGTGGGCTAGGCTGATCTGTTTTGGTACTAAGTTTGATATCACTACTGTGAGCCTTTGGGAAAGGGTATCAGCTTGCCAAAGGAGGCACTATCTGGCATAGATGTGAAACAGAGAAGGTCAAAGGTCCTATGAAGATAAATAGAGAGAAAGGAACTATAACAGTAATACCTATGAGATAGCAAGATCTAAATTTAAAAACACAGAGGGGCAGCTAGGTGGTGAAGTGGATAGAGCACCAGCTCTGAAGTCAGGAGGACCTGAGTTCAAATTTGAATTCAGACACTTAACATTTCCTAGCTGTGTGACCTTGGGCAAGTCACTTAACCTCAACTGCCTCAGCAAAAAAGCAAAAAAAAAAAAAAAACACACAGAAACAAAAACAGCAACTATACTACTGAGAAGGTGAAGATAGAGAAATGATAGTGAAAGAAAATAAAAGCACTTTTTTCTACTATGCAAATTTATTTTATTACCTTCCATTTGTTTGTGCTTGTAATTGTTCAAAGAACGCAATAACCTGGCCATAGGTAGTCCCTGAAAGAATAAATAGATATAGGACTTTGGTTCCATACTTATAGAAAGAGATGTAACCACTGAATGGTTGAGAGATCTCTGAGCTAAAGGTGTATGGAGAAAACAGGTCTGAAATCACATCTCTGGATTCTTTGGGGCTGCCTATGTCCTTAGAGACTTCTAAGAAAGAATGAAGTTCTTGGATTAGATGATCCTCTTCTTTATGTAACAGATTTATTTTTGCTCCCCAAAGAGATTATTCTCTCTTTTTTTGTAATTAAAAAGCATTCATTTTCTCTCCTCCCCCCATTTGAAGAACAAGAAAAATAATATAAAATTCTCATAAGAAATATGCATACTAGGGGCAGCTAGGTGGTGTAGTGGATAGAGCACCAGCCCTGAAGTGAGGAGGACCTGAGTTCAAATCTGGTCTCAGACACTTAACACTTCCTAGCTGTGTGACCCTGGGCAAGTTACTTAACCCCAATTGCCTCAGAAAAAAAAGAAAAGAAAGAAAAGAAATATTCATACTATACATAATAAAATAAAACTAATTTCCTTCTTGGACATGTCCAAAAATATGTTTTATTTTTAAATATATTACTTCTTTGTCATTAAGTAGCTAGAATGCTTAATCTTTGAATCTTTGGAATCTTGATTTCCCTTTACATTAATCAAACTTCTAAAAATTTTTAAAGGTGTTTTTCTTTATACTGTTGCTATTATTATATAAACTAGACTCCTGATTCTGCTTATTTCACTTTGCATCAGTTCATAGAGTTATTCTTAGTTTCCTCTAAAACTGCCCATTTCATTATTTCTTTCTTTCTTTTTTTCTTTTTGCTGAGGCAATTGAGGTAAGTGATTTGCCCAGGGTCACACAGCTAGGGAATGTTAAGTGTCTGAGACTAGATTTGAACTCAGGTCCTCCTGACTTCAGAGCTGGTGCTCTATCCACTGTGCCACTTACCTGCCCCTCATTTCATTCCTGCCCCTCATTTCATTATTTCTTGTAGAACAATGATATTTTCAATTATGTTTGTTTATTGTAATTTCTTTCACCATTCCCAAATGGTCAAGAACACCCTTAATTTTCAGTTTGGGGCTACTATGAGAGGTACCATACCTATTTTGCATATATGGATTTTTCTTAGGAGGGCTGGAACTAGCTTTTGAAAGTCAATTGTCAGATTTTTAGTGTGAGCATTTCACCTTGGAAATAGGCAAATGGTACAAACCAGGGCTGGGAAACAAGGTGATATGGTAGATAGAGGGAATGGTTTTCTTGACAAAGATACTGAAATGGTTTGCCATTTCCTTCTTTAGCTCATTTTCTAAATGAGGAAACTGAGGCAAACAGGGTTATGTGAATTGGCTAGGGTTACACAACTAATAATTGTTTAAAGCAGAATTTGATTTCAGTTTTTTGTGCTGCCAATTCTGGTGCTCTAGTCATTGGAACACCTAGCCACCACTCTTTTTCCAACTTTTTTCCCTTTATTAAGGCTTTTTATTTTTCAAAATATATGCATGGACAATTCTTCAACATTAGCCCTTGCAAAACCCTGTGTTCCAATTCCCCCCATTTCCCCACACCCTCCCCTAAATGGAAAGTAATCCAATATGTGTTAAACATATATTGTTAAACATCAGAATTGATCATTATATAATCTTGTTGCCATGCATAATGATCTCCTGGATCTTTTAACTTAGCATCAGCTCCTGGAAGTCTCTCCAGGCCTCTCTCAAATCATCCTGCTGCTTGTATCTTACAGAACAATAATATTCCATGACATTCATATATCATAATTTATTCACCCATTCTCCAATTTATGGACATCCATTCAGTTTCCAGTTTCTTGCCACTACAAAAAGGGCTGCCACAAACATTTTTGCACATGTGGGTACCTTTCCCTCCTTTAAGATCTCTTTGGGATATAAGCACAGTAGAAACACTGCTGGATCAAAGGCATGGACAGTTTGATCACTTTTTGAGAATAGTCAGTACCAAATGGTTTTGATGACCACGGCTTTATAATATAGTTTTAGATCTGGTATAGCCAGGCCACCTTCATTTCTATTTTTTCCATTAACTTCCTTGAAATTTTTGACCTTTTGTACTTCTAGATGAATTTTGTTGTTATTTTTTCTAGGTCAGTAAAATAGTTTCTTGGGAGTTTGATGGCATAGCACTAAATAAATAGATTAGTTTAGGTAATATTATCATCTTTACTATATTCGCTTGACCTAAGAGCACTTGATATTTTTCCAATTATTTATATCTGACTTTATTTGTGTGGAAAGTGTTTTGTAGTTTTGCTCATATAGTTCCTGACTTTCCCTGGGCAGATAGATTTCCAAATATTTCATACTATTGACAGTTATTTTAAATGGAATTTCTCTTTGTATCTCTTGCTGTTGGATTTTGTTAGTGATGTATAAAAATGCTGATGATTTATGTGGATTTATTTTGTATCCTGTAACTTTGCTAAAGTTGTGGATTATTTCTAATATTTTTTAGTTGATTCCTTAGGGTTCTCTAAGTATATCATCATATCATCTGCAAAGAGTGATAATTTGGTTTCCTCATGACCTACTCTAATTCCTTTAATCTCTTTTTCTTTTCTTATTACCAAAGATAGCATTTCTAATATAATATTGAATAGTAATAGTGATAGTGAACAATCTTGTTTCATCTCTGATCTTATTGGGATGGTTCCAGTTTATCCCCATTACATATAATGCTTGCTGATGGTCTTATATAGATGCTATTGACTATTTTAAGAAAAACTCCATTTATTCCTATACTTTCTAGTATTTTTAATTGAAATGGATGTTGGATTTTATCAAATGCTTTTTCTGCATCTATTGAAATAATCATATGTTCTTTGTTAATTTGGTTATTGATATAATCAATTATGCTAATAGTTTTCCTAATATTGAACCATCCCTGCATTCCTGGTATAAATCCTACTTGGTCATGGTGTATTATTTTGGGGATGATTTTCTGTAATCTCTTTGCTAATATTTTATTTAAGATTTTTTGCATTAATATTCATTCTTTCTTTGTTTTTGTCCTACCTGCTTTAGGTATCAGTACCATGTCTGAGTCATAAAATGAATTTGGTAAGAGTCCTTCATTCCCTATTTTTTCAAATAGTTTATATAGTATTGGAGTTCATTGTTCTTTAAATGTAAATTCACATGTAAATCCATTTGGTCCTGGGGATTTTTTCTTAGGGAGTTGACTAATAGCTTTTTCTATTTCTTTTTCTACAAAAAAGAAATTAAATTGAATGGGAAATTGAATAGGATTATTTAAATAACCTATTTCCTCTTCTGTTAATCTGGGCAATCTATATTTTTGTAGGTATTCCTCCATTTTACTTAGGTTATCAAATTTATTGGTATAAAGTTGGGCAAAGTAACTCCTAATTATTGTGCTAATTTCCTCTTCAATGGTAGAAAGTTCTCCTTTTTCATTTCTGAGGCTAACAATTTGATTTTCCTCTTTCCTTTTTCTAATCAAATTAACTAAAGGTTTATCTATTTTGTTGGGTTTTTTTAAAAATAAAACCAACTCTTAGTTTTATTTATTAATTTAATAGTTTTTTTCTTTCAATTTTATTAATCTCCTTTTATTTTTAGAATTTCAAGTTTTGTATTTGATTGGGGGTTTTTAATTTGTCCTTTTTCTAGCTTTTTTTGTTGCAAGCCCAATTCATTGATCTTCTCTTTCTCTATTTTATGCAAGTAAGCATCTAGAGATATAAAATTTCCTCTTATTACCGCTTTGTTTGCATCCTACAATTTTGGTATGTTGTCTTGTTATTATCATTCTCTTGGATAAAATTATTGTGTCTACGATTTGCTGTTTCACCCATTCATTCTTTATGATGAGATTATTTAGTTTTCAATTACTTTTTGGTCTTTTTTCCCCTGACCTTTTATTGAATGTAGTTTTTATTGCATCATGATCTGGAAAAAAATGCATTTACTATTTCTGCCTTTCTGCATTTGATTTTGATGACTATATGTCCTAATATATGATCAATTTTTGTATAGGTTCCATGAACTGCCAAGAAGATAACTTCTTTCTTATTTATTTTGTGGTTTGATTTATCTAGTTCAAGAGAGCAAGGCTGAGATCTCCCACTATTATAGTTTTGCCATCTATTTCTTCTTGCACCTCTCTTAACTTCTCCTTTAGGAATTTTCATGCTATACCACTTGGTGAATATATGTTTAGTATGTTTAGTATATATTATTGCCTCTTAGAAAAATATAGTTTCCTTCCTTATCTCTTTTAATTAGATCAATTTTTGCTTCTGTTTGATCTGAGATCAGGATAGCTACTCCTGCTTTTTTTTTTTTACTTCACCTAAAGCATAATAGATTCTGCTCCAGCCTTTTACCTTTACTCTGTATGTATCACTATGCTTTAAATGTGTTTCTTGTAAACAATATATTGTAGGATTCTGGCTTTTCTTCCAGTCTGTTACAAATTTCTGCTTTATTGGAGAGTTCACCCCATTCACATTTATGGTCAAAACTACTAATTCTGTATTTTCTGCCATCTTATTAACCTCAAATTATACTTTTCTATTTCCTTTTCCCCTTTTCCTCCTCCCCAATATTTTACTTATGAACACTACTTGCTTCAAGCAGCCCTCCCCCTTTAGAGTCCCTCCCCCCTTTCTTATATCTTTTCCCTACTATTTCTGTTTTCCCTTCTGTTTATTCTACCCCTTCCCTTTTTGCCATTCCCCTCCCATTTTTCTATTTACCTTTTGTGTTTGTGTTGGATGTTTTATAACTCCTCTGCTGATCTACTGCCTTGCAGCCAGGGCAGAGGAGCCAACACTGCTGTAGATTCCTCCCTGTAGATTCTCCAGCCTGGCCTGGACTGTACTGCCTGCATTGGCACCTTTGCTATGCCTGCTTGTGCTTGGCCTACTTTCCTCCATGCCCAATTGAAGCAGAGCTTTTCTGGTGATCTTCAAAATTATCTTCTGCTGGTAATTTGTTATACTCCCAATAGTAGTGAATTCTGTCAGTCCAGAGCTAATTCAGAGGCTGGGTTTGGTAATTAGTGTGAAGGTTGTGGGAGAAGATCAGAAAGAAATGTGTGTCCTCACCACTATCTTGGTTCCACTCCCAATTATGTGTTAATTCTTTTTTAATAACTTTCTTGCATTGCTCTTATTTCTTTTTCCTATTTTGTCTACTGTTATTATTTGCTTTTTAAAACTCATTCTCTCTCTCTCTCTCTCTCTCTCTCTCTCTCTCTCTCTCTCTCTCTCTGTCTCTCTGTCTCTCTCTCTCTCTCTCTCTCTCCCCCCTTCCCTCTCTCTTTTCTTGGTCTTTTTCTTTAGTGCTTCTAGGAATTCTTCTTAACCTTATATTCAATCTGCATTTTTTTCTTCAAGACTCTGTTCTCAATGTTATTGTTTTTTTTTCTGAGTTTATGTGTTATGTTTCCCTGTCACTATAGTAGTTTTATATTATTAGGCTCCTTTGTTGTTGTTGTTTGCTCATTTTTTTCTCATCTTTCTTCTTGACTTTAAAGTTTACATTAGGGTTGGACTCTGCTCCCCTGGGGGATATGAGGATTCACTGCCCCAAGATTCAAGGTTTTTTTTTTTGTTTGTTTTATGTTTGAAGTTTTCTATGTTTCCAAGAACAGAGAGGAAGAGGTACAGTCACTATTTTTCTGTTCTGCATTCTGGTCTTTACCCATGAAGGTCATTGGCTATGCAGATACTAGTATTCCTCTCTGTCCTAGAATATGGGCCAGGAATTAGGGTGCCTGCACTGTTTTTACCCTTGAACTGCAACCTGCCACCTGAAATGGGTAGTGAAGTTGCCAGTTATATCCAATTCTATGTCTAATACTTGCACAGAAATCCCCTGCAATCTCTTTCTTATCAGTTATTCAATATCTTTATCATCTTTGGGTGGAGATCTCCTAGAACTGCTGTTGTTGCTGTTGCTCCTGTGTGGTACCATTGCAACTTCCAAGGCCCACAGCTGGAGTTGCTTCCATTTTCTGTAACTTGCTAGCCTTGACCCCAGTGCCACAGATCTCTTCTTTGGACTTCCTAAATTGCCTAGGACTGGAAAAAAAATCTCACCCCATTCAGATGGGACAATATCATTCAGAGTTTGATTTGACTTGCTATTTTAAAGTTTTTTGGAGGGGAATGTAGGGAGATCTTAGCTTGAATACTCCCTCTATTCCACCATCATGCTCTCATGCTGTTGATTTTTTTAGGGTTTTATTTTATAGCCTATAAGCTCAATAAAACTATTAACTGTTTCAGTTAGTATCTTTGCTAATTCTCTAGGATTTTACATGCATGCCATCATAGATAGCATCAGCAAATAGGGATTGTTTTATTTCCTCTTTACCTAACTTTATACTGCTATTGCTTTTGTCTTATTATTGTTGCTAACATTTCTAGAATTATACCAAATAATAGTGTGGAGGGTGGAAACAAGTATACTTTTTAAAAAATAAGTTTTCCTTTCCTATGTCATTGGGAAAGTTATATAGTAGAGTAGAAATAGCAGTAGATTGAGAATATTTTTATTTTCACTGTTAACTCTATGTGTGATCTTGAGAATATCAATTAAACCTCTACAAGTCTGATTTTCTTCATCTGAAAAATGAGTTAGAAATTTATTCTTGGTTTAAGATTGTTATATAAACAAAATAAAATGATGTATATAAAGTACTGCATAATTGTAAGTTATTATTGTTTGGTTTCCATGGGAATGCATGTTTCTAAAAGGGATAGACAGTGTATATTTGCTATGGGTAGGTGCTTAAATGTTCAGTGTTATGAGATGAGAACAGGTAGTAGACAGATGGAATGTGACCTTGGATATTGTGGATGGGGCCACTCCAGATTTTGAAGGCTGAATCAGATTTGTATGAGGTGAAATTATTTTTGTAGGGATTCTACAAATTGGACCTTCTAAGGTCCAATTTAAGTTGAGATTTAAAGGAAGCTAAGGAAATCAATAGCAGAGCAGATGAGAGAGGGCATTTCATATATGGGAGATAGCCAGAGAAAATTCCTGGAGCCAAGAGATGAAACATCCTATTTCAAATTTAACAATGATCCTAATTCCAGAAGTGGTGAAGCCATGTGTTGATTCTGTAGATAGTGACAGGTATTGAGTTTAAATGTGTTGGATATGCTTCCTTTACCACCTCTTCAGAACTCTCAGGAAAAGACCAATTGCTTTCTTTATAACAAGGAGATGGGGAGGTTCACCATGTCCTGTGGTAGATTCCTAAGCCAGAAACTTGTTTTCATGTTTTATACCAACTTTGACTCCATTTACACTCTCTGCTTTGAGTAATGTAGGCTTGTAAGAAGTAGCTTTGTAAACTTTGAATGCTATCCATCTCTAAATTTTTTTAACAACTTTTAGCATATCCTTTACATTTTTGCACATCTGTATAACTTAGGGCAGAAAGATGAATTTGTGCTAATTTTGGCTTGTTTTAAATAAGGCCTGTTCAGCTCTGGCATAATTTTACATTCTTTTTCCATGACTGGATTCTTATTCCTTTATTAGTTGGTCTGTTGTAATTCTACTTAGTTAATTTTATCTTCCATCTTGATGTCAGTTGCATTTTTTTTTCTTCCTCTCAAGGTATTATTTGAAAATATTAGCTATAATGAAAGCCCCTTACTTTTCTTAGAGTCTTTGTATGAAATTATTAAGGCTGTGTTTAACTCAACAACACACTTCTGTTCATTTGCTTTAATATGTGAGAATATGCTTTATTCCTCTCTGTAAGGAATAATTCATTTTCAACCTATTTGGTTTAACACTCAAATCTATCATTAATTCTGGAGGTGCTATATGGCAAGTGGCTAATTAATAAATCTGACTGAAAGAAAATGATTTCTCTAAAATTACTGGCTACAAACACGACCATGTCTCCCCTTCCCTGAATAGACTTTCACTTGATCCTTCTAGTCCCACTACCTATTGTCTAACATCTCTGCTGCCCTTTGTAGCTACAGTGCTCAAAAAAGCCATTTAAAATAGGTGCTTCCACTTTCTCTTCTCTCATTCTCTTCTTAACTTCTTATAATCTGACATCTGACATTTTCATTCAACTGAAACTTCTTTGTTCACATTTATTTGGTTGGTTGTTGTCTTTCATGATTGAAGAAGTCCAGAATAACATCACTATGTCTGGGTCAAGGTAAAGTATATGCAACTGTGACTGATCAGACTAATAAAAACTTGAAAGACTCTATCACAGATTGGCAACAGTTAACTAATGATATCTTAACTAGCAAATTCAATGTTCTTTTCTCAATCATTCTCCTTGATTTCTCTGCAGCCTTTGAAACTGTTGATCACTCTCCCCTCTATAATTCTATATTCTTTCTAGCTTTTTTTTTTTAGCACATCACTCTCTCCTGGTTACTCTTCTACCTATCTTACTGTTCCTTCTTTTTCTCCTTTAATGGATCCTCTTCTAGATCACACTCTAATTTAAACATCCCTCAGGGTTCTGCCTTGGGTTGTCTTCTTCATTTATATAACTTCACTGGGTGATCTTATTAGTTCCCATGGATTTAATAACTATCTCTAAGGTTATGATTGTTAAACCTACCCATTCCTTCCTAAACTCTGCTGACTTCTAATCTGGCACCTACAACTGTCTTTCAAACATCTCAAGCTGAATAGTCATCTTAACATATCCAAAATGGAACTCATTATTCTTCCCACAAATCTTCCCGATCTCCTAATTTCTCTATTATGTTGAGGGCAACATATCCTCTTATTCACTCAAATTCACAACCTAGGAGTCATCCTGGATTTTTCACTATCTCTCATCCAAGCCATTACCAAGGCCTATTGATTTTACCTTTTTTACATTTCTTGAATATACCCCACCTTTACTTCTTTGACACTCTCATCACTCTGGTATATGCCCTTATTATCTTACATCTAAGTTACTGCAATAGCCTAGTAGGAGATGTCTGTCTCAAGTCTTTCCCCACTCTAATCCTTAATTCACTCATCCACTAAAGTGATTTTCCTAAAGCATAGTCTAATCATGTCATCTCTCTATTCAGGAAACTCAAAAAGTTTCCTATTTCCTCTAGGGTCAATAAAAAATACTCAGTTTGTCATTCAAAGCTCTTCACAATCTAGTCCCTGCTTACTTTTCCAGCTTTTTTACATTTTACTCCCCGAGATATATTCTTCAATCCAATGATACCAGCCTCCTTTCTGTTTCATCAATAAAATATTCCATCTCTTGGTTTCAGGAATTCTTTCTGGCTATCCCCCATATATGAAATGTCTTCCCTCATCTGCTCTGCCTATTGATTTCCTTAGCTTCCTTTAAATCTCAACTAAAATCCCATCTTTTACTGAAAGCTTTCCTCAACCCTCTTAATTCTAATGCCTTCCCTTTAATAATTATACCTAATTTATCCTGTACATAGTTTGCTTTGTATATATTTATTTATTTATTTGGTTGTTGTTACACTCATTAGATTGTAAGCTCTTTGAAGGTGAGAACTGTCTTTTGCCTCTTGTTTTTTGTATCCACAGTGCTTAGCCCACTGTAGGTACATAATAAATGCTATTGATTCATTGAAATACAAAAGTTAAAATGAGATTCTTTTCTTTATTGATTCATTCTTTCTAGTAACAATGATAGTATTAATTTAAGTTTTGTTTCAGAATTAGAGGACAGTAGAGAATGTGGAATACATACAAGATTCCCTTCTTTTCTTCCTTCCTTCCTTCCTTCCTTCTTTCCTTCTTTCCTTCCTTTCTTTCTCCCTTCTTTCTTTCCCCCTTCTTTCTTTTCCTCTTTCCTTCCCTTCCTCCCTCCCCTCTCTCTCCTTCTCTCTCTCCCTGTCTCCATCTTTTTTGTATCTCTCTTTCTCTGTCTTTTTCTCTGTCTGTTTCTCTCTGTCTTTCTGTGTATCTGTCTGTCTCTCTCTGTGTGTCTCTATTTCTCTTTTTCTAATTCTCTCTGTCTCTCTGTCTATCTGTTTGTCTCTCTCTCCCCCTTCCTACTTCCAGGCTCCTCTGCTATCTCCTATATATGGTTCTTGGATGTTCTCATGGCTTTTCTGCCAGCACAGATTTCATCCGGATTTCATATGTTCAGGGCCAGTTGGCAACTATGTTAGCTCCTTGTATATTAGGGATAATGACTAGAAATCCTAAGAAGGGTGGACAGATAGCTCTTTAGTCAGAGATAAGAGTCCCCATACACAAAGATGAAATTGTTTCTTTAAAATCCCTGTGCCTGGGGGCAGCTAGGTGGTGCAGTGGTTAGAGCACCAGCCCTGAAATCAGGAAGACCTGAGTTCAAATCTGGTCTCAGACACTTAACATTCCCTAGCTGTGTGACTCTGGGAAAGTCACTTAACCCCAATAGCCTCAGCAAAAAGCAAAAAAAAAATCCCTGTGCCTGTCACTGTCATAATTCTTTGTCCCAAAAAACTCTTGGCACTAAGGATTAGAAATTCTTAAAGCTCCTCTCTAACTTGCCATTCAGGGCCAAAGTGAAAGGGAAAGTAATTTTCCTATACCCACCTAGTCTACATTACCCCCTTTATTATTAATTCCCTTCTTATATTTTAGCCAGTTTAAAATCAACAGTCTTTCTATACATGTGTAAGTTATGACTAAATACTGATGTTTTAACACATGGTGATATAAAAAGCTAATACCTATTGGACATTTAATATGGATAGTTTCTACACTTCTATTTTAATTTAAGTCATTTGAGTACTTAAACTTTTCTTCCTTTCTATTGCTATACTTGTTTTTATATATTAAAAATAGTGAATGTAAAGGCTTGAATTTGATGATTATACATGAAACATAAATATTTGTATTTCCTTAGTAGAGAAACATTGTGCATGTTTTGTTTTTTTTGTTTTTGTTTTTTTTTTTTGCTTTTTGCTGAGACAATTGGGGTTAAGTGATTTGCCCAGGGTCACACAGCTAGGGAATGTTAAGTGTCTGAGACCAGATTTGAACTCAGGTCCTCCTGACTTCAGGGCTGGTGCTCTATCCACTGCGCCACCTAGCTGCCCCTGTGCATGTTTTTTTTTTAATAAAGAAATGGTTCTCAAGAAGGTTCAGACTTTTGCTTACTATTAATATTTCTTTACTAAATATACTGTGAAAGATAATTGTATGTTTGCTTGAGATTTTTTTTTAATGGTTTGGTTAAAGAAATAGCTGGTATTCTTCTCAAAATTTTAAATGAAACAAAATTAAGAGAGAATAGCCAATTCCTCAGATAAGAGACAGAATCCAACCTTGACATACTAGAACATTAAATAAAATCTAATAAGATAAAACTTAGTAGAGATAAACATAAAAAACTATGCTTGTCTTGAAGCAGACAGAGCCATCAATTAATTTTGCAAAATATAGCTTCTCAAGAGGCATAGATTTATTGGCTTAGCAGAGAAGGTAGGTTATAAGGGCTGAAATTATAGACCTTTTACAACCTGTTCGTGAACACTGGTAATGATGCTTTCTAATGCCAGTGCCCAAGACATTTACTACTTTGCAGGCTTCTATATTGTTATCCATTCTCCTGGGACTCGTGCTGCTGCTAATGCTGGTGACTACCATAAGCAGCCAAAAATGCTACAATTCTTCTATGTTCTATGCTACTTGTGCTTTCTATGAGTGCAAACTTCAACAACTTATTCTGTATTTTTTCCATCTCAAAACCTTGACAGAGGAACTGAACCTTCTTGATTTTTCTTGCCTTGATCTCCTATCATATTGATCTCATATAGGCCACCATCTGCCTCTGTGGCTTTGTCTGGTCCGGCCATCAATGCACCTCAGGAAATTTAGGAATTGGCTTTTTTAGGTCTCTGCCCACCTATTGAGAGAAAATTCAGAATAGCTCTGGGAAAGTATGTTCAAGATATCATTCCTAGGTGAAAGAGAGTTACTTCTGACTAGTCTTGGTCATAGGGATAGACAAAAAGGCATTTGCAAGATTGACAATCCCTTTTCTCCCTTAGATGGGGTCCATGGACTACATAGTTTATTATATATCAGAAATTGGTGTGACAACTTTGTTCATGTTTCCAAAGTCCACTAAGGTGTCACATGTTATCTATCTTGCTTACCAGATATGGAGGGTTATTATAAGATGAGCTAGTTACCTAATTAGTCAAGGCTCCTTCCTCACCAGCATCAGGGAGGAGATAGCTTTCAGTGATACAAGATTTGGTATAGTTTGGTGTTCACTGTGTAGAGTGGCTCAGACAATGCTAAGGACTATTTGGCCCTGTCCATAGTAGCTAGCACAATGATTGCTACAAGTGAGGATTTCATGGTACCTTTTTCCTTGTTGGTCTGCCTTTTAGACACTATCATTCCTTATCCGAAGCCCTCACCACGGAAACAGGTTTCCTAACATTATTTCAGGGTTCACTAGCCTGATAGTAACATGAGTGCTGGCATATAAGTGGGGAGGGAGCTTTATACCTTAGGCTTGGACAGGGCTAAATGAATCCTATTTACCTTGTTGTTGGATATTGTAATCCAACTTTACTAGCACTGGCAATTAATTGCCTCCTTATCAAAACCATATTTCAGTCATCTTACTCAAAATTTCTCATATGAAAAGGTATCATCACCCTTTACCCTCCTAATTTGTAATGAGTCCAGTTTTTCCTTCCACTTGCCCCAAAGTATTTTTTGGGTGGGCCTATTCAGACTATGAATGAAGAGAAATGTAGTGTCTATGACTATGAAGGCAAAAATCCTGCTGTTCTTTGCTCTGGCCAAATTACATCCGGAGTGCTGAGCTCAGGTTTGAGTGTTATTGATAAACTCAAAGACAAACAAATAGGATCACCAAGATGCTGAAGCATTTCAAAGTCATGCCATGTGAGGCTTGGTTAAAGGAACTTATATAGGATCATAGATCTGGAAATGGAAGGGATTACAGAAGTCATTTATTCCAGTTTCCTCATTGAACAGATGAGTAAACTGAAGTCTAGGGAAGTTAATGACTTTTCTAAGGTCATATCTATATAGTAAATAACAAAGGCAAGATTGGATCCCCCTTTCTTTGACTCTAGTGTTAGTATTCTATCTACCTTACTAAGCTGCCTCCCTAGGGATATTTAGTTTGGAGAGAAAAAAAGAGCTCTATGATTACTACCTTCAAGTACAAGGTGTACTTAAGCTTTAGTAACTTAAAACTATATTACTAAGACTTCTGGGATATATTTATCTGAAGACTTCATGAGAAAAAGGTATTAGACTTATTTTGATTGATTCTACAAAGCTGAACCAGGGAGCAGAGGCAAGTTTAGGTTAACATAAGGAAAAGCAATTAGAGTTATCCAAAGTTAATGAGCTGCCTTTAATGATAGAGCTTCCTGTACTATGGCCCTTCAAGCAAACCCTGCATTGCAGTAGTAGCACAAATTTTAATTCTGTGAAAAGGTTGGTTTAGTTGGCTTCTGAAATCTCTTCCACCTCTTCTGCTCTGAGTTTGAGTTCTTATTATGCAGATATGACGAAAATCCTCCTTTCCTCCCTCCCTCCATTCCTCCCTCCCTTTTCTCTCCCTACTTTCTTTCTTCCCTCCCTCCCTCTCTCCCTCCATCTTCCTCCCTGTCTCTGTCCCTCTTCTTCTCTCCTTCTTCCTTCCTTCCTTCCTTCCTTCCTTCCTTCCTTCCTTCCTTCCTTGTTTCCTTCCTTCCTTGTTTTCTTCCATCCATCTTCTTATTTGTGGAATAAAACAAATATTTCCCTAACATAGTATAATAAAAAAAGATGATTGCACATGAAACTGTAACTTTATTACATATAACTTGCTATTCCTTTTAAATGTATAATAAAGCTATATAAATTTCTTTCTTCCCTCCTCCTTTCCACCCTAGAGATGGTTACCATTAGATACAAATATACACGCATATGCAAAATCATTCTGTACATACTTCTATTTATCAGTTCTTCCTCTGGATGCAGATAGCATCTTCCTTCAAATGTCCTTTATAGTTAATGTGAGTATTTATAATAGTCAAAATGATTTATTCACTCAAAGTTGTTGTATACAATGTTCTTTTAGTTCTGCTTATTTTGCTCTTCATTATTTTGTGCAATTCAATCCATGTTTTTATAAAATCATTGAGTTCATCGTTTCTACTAGCACAGTAATATTCCATCACAATCACATAGCACAAGATCATAAATTAAAAATAATAGATGGGGACAGTCTTTTCATTAGCATCAATGGGAATAATGTATTGAGCTTTGTGTGACTTCCCTTACCTTCCCTCTCCCTGAAAATCCTGTGGCACCGAACATTGGTTATAGATTGTTGTTGTGTTTTTTGTCCTTAGATGCAGATGATGGAGTCCCTGAATCCCAGAACTCCAGCCATGACAACATTTAGAGGTGTTGAGACACAAGCTCAGGAAGAACTTTGGACTTGAAACTTGGTTGAACCATGTTGCATAGGAACTGAGTTAATCTATAAACTTAATTCTTCCTTTCCCCCTAGAGATTGAAGTGATATGAAGGGAAATTATGCTCTCTAATTGTTGGAGGGGGGATATTTGTATGTTTGTTCTTAAGTAAATGTTCCTTTGTAGAAAGGAATCTGACTGTTAAGTTGTTTAAATGGATCTGGAGTGTAAGAGATGTCTAAAATTCAGGGAACAGCATCAGTGGAGGCTAGAGTCAATGGCAGAAAGATTAGTTACTCTCAATTATCCTTAATGGTACTAGAGAACTCAGAGGGAAGGGGCAAATGTGACACACTTGACTTTTTGATCACTGTTACTAAATATTAGATTATTTTGGGGACGTGAAAAATAGTTTTCTTTCTAGCCCCTGAAATATGTGTTGGACATAACCTTGATTTTTTTTTGCTAACATAGTATCATCATATATTCTTTATTTGTTCAAATAGGATCTCTCCAGATCAGCTCAAAATCCTCTTGCTGTCTTTTTCTTTCCCTCGCTTTTGTTTAGTTTGTATTGACTAATGACATATCTTCTATTTGTATCAAGTTCATAATTTTTTCTCCTTTAAATAATTGATTATTTAATTTTTCAATTTAATTTCATAGGCATTATTAAATTGTGGCTTCATGAGATTATGAGCAGTTCTTATATTTCTTCACATCCCATATAGGACACAGCACACCATTTTAAGTAGAAGGTTAAAGTATATGTACACTACACATGGGATAAGAGTATGATGTAGTGATTTGTGGACCAGCCTTAAAGCCAGGAATGCCTATATTCCAGTCCTGTCTCTGACATGTACTTGATGTAGGATTATGTGTTTTGGTATCCAGGCTACTTTGTAAGGCTATAAATGACAGAAAGCTGTTTACCTGCATTGGTAGAGAAGGTTTCTGCATGGAGAATTCCTAAATGTAGACTCACAAATTTGAAAAACAACAACAGAAACAAATTATAAGGGCTATAGAGGTTCATTGCTGAGGACTGGGGTAGTGGGGGAAAATCTTCCCCCTCAGAGCAGATGAGGGTCTGATCTGAGCCTCAGAGGATAATTAAACAGAAGGCAGAATGTCAGGGATGGAGGAACAATTAGGTCAAAAACATACTGACAGAAATATATTTGAACATTTTAAAATATATTCTGATTCTAAAAAGGATCATGGGATTTTGCAAAGATGGAGGTAACATTAATTGTTCTTCAGTTGTGTCCGACTTTGCAACCCTATTTGGTGTTTTCTGGACAAAGATACAGGAGTGGTTTGTCATTTCCTTCTATAGCTCATTTTTCAGATGAGAAAACTGAGGCAAACAGAGTTAATCAACTTGTGTAGTGTGACAGAGCTAGTAAGTATCTGAGACCAGATTTGAACTTAGGATGATGAGTCTTTTTGACTGCAGGCCTGGCTCTCTAGCCACTGTGTTACCTAGCTGACAAGCTGGCTTTAGGGGAAGAAGGAAAAATGGAATTTTTCTTCAAATCTTATAGTGGTTTCAGAGGTATAAGGTAATAAAAACCTTTTATGCTTCTGACTCATTCTGCTAGGATAGGCAGTCTATGCTGTATTTATGTCTTCTCTAGGACTACATTAAACACATTTTGTTTAAACAGAGAGACAACTTTCCCCTTCCTCCCCCCTTTTCAACATGCCTTTCAAGGACTATTTATTTTGCCTATTATTCCAGAGCTTCAAAGAAGTCCCCTCTCAGCACAGGAAGTGACATAAATGACCCTTTTCCATGAACTAAAACAGGAATACGATGGTATGAGAGATTCCAGCTCCTAGTTAAGGGCCCACACACCATAAGAATAGTCACTAACCAATAAATAACCTCCTCTTGCCCTCCCCATTCTGTCTGGAAAATGAGTCTTTCATTGACATGAAAGGAGTTTTAACACTTTCACCTTCACTTTCACCTACATCATGTCCCAGGCTCCGTGGGAAAATGACAGGAGAACTATTTAGACGATGGAGGGAGTCTAACAAGCCTAGCAGTGCATGGGAAGAAGTCAGAGCTTCAGAGGGAGGAGGTAATGGGAGCAGTGAATCGTTACTGTTTGCCATTCACTTGGATAAGATCTATTAATCCTAATGGAAATATATGACCTTAGATCAACATGGATTTTCTAGTGTGTGGCAGTAAAAATTGAATAACACATTATTTTAAAATTCAGGTGGTCAATTAGTTAATATATGGATGAAACTGAAAGTAGAAAAGTGTGTGACTTTTACAAATAGGGTAAATTTTTGCTTATTAAAAATCCATTCATTTGAGTTTGGAGCAGGAGTTAGTCCAAAAAACATTTTTGCTCTGTGAAGAAAGGTTCTTTCAAATAAATTGAGAATGCAAAGACTACAGGGCGGAAACAAAAGAACATTTTTTTTTTTTTACTTGCTTAGGAGCATTGCTCAAATACAAATTACAAACTATTCTTATCTATCCATTTAAGTGTGAATTCAGAATCTTTACTAGATAGGAGCACTTATTTGGGGCATCTAAAGATGGTAATAAATCTGAATTTCTTTTTTAAAAAATTCCTTAATTAATATGAACATTACTGTGGAATACTACTGTAGAGTTTTCATTTGGAAACTAGTGGTCTAGACAGAGCCAATAAACCCACAGGTAACATTTGGGGAAGGGATGTATTACCATATTCTGGACAGCATATTCCCCCAGCTCTCCAGCTCATCCCCTCCTTACTAATCTCCTCTTTCTTCTCTTCTCCAGCTCTATTTCCTACCATTTGGTGTTGAGGAAGTCATTTAAGGGCAGTCATAAAATGGTAGATTAAGAAAGATTCTTTAAGCCAGTGGTGTCAAACTCAAACAGAAATGGATGACCATTAATCCATATATGTGAATCCCTACAGGTTGCATATTGATTGAGTTTTAAAAGGTAACATTGTATATATTTTATTGTGTATTTATTTTGTTAAATGCTTCCTGATTATATTTTAAGAGGTTCAGGTTGGGGACTATTTGATACCTCTGCTTTAGGCTAATTTCCTCATTTTTACAGATGAGTTTCCATCCAATGTTGTTCTTTCCATTAACATTGTTGTAATTATTTTATTTAGTTCCTAATTATACTAACTTCATTTTACATAAATTTTTAATTCATATTCAGAATATTTATTATTTTTATAGTACAGCAATATTTATCATATAAGTTTCATATATCACATTTTGTTTAGTCATTGATGGTCATCTACTTGCTTCCAGCTTTTTGTTATTATCAAAATGCTACTATTAATATTTTGTGTCTGTGAGACTTTTCTCAATCACTAATTTCCTTGGCATATAGGCCTAGTAATGGAATTTCTGAACTTTTTTCACTTTCTTCACATAATTCCAAAATGTTTTCCAAAATGGTTATACTAATCCCCATTCCCACCAATAAAGCTTTAGTGTGCTTATCTTTTTCAACCCCTCCAACACTGACTGTTGAATTGTTTTGATCTCTCTTTCACTAATGAATTAAAGTATTCTTTTTGTATAGTTGTTATAGTGTGAAGAATTTGTTTAGAACTATTTATATCACTGGAAATGGTTTATAGTCATATGTAGTTGTTAGCTGTCTACATATCTTAGATATTAAATCTTATGGAAAGATAGTTGATATAATTTTAAAACAGTTGATTGCTTTCTTTTTTATGTAATTTTAGTATTCTCCATACAAAAACTTTTCAATTCCATGTAATTGAAATTAAGCATTTTATCTTTAATAATAACTAAAATCCCTTATTTGAGTAAGATTTCTCTCTGCTTATCACTAATAAAGGTACCTGATCAGTTTCTCTTTAAAATTTTTATGATAACAATCTTTAAGATTCAGTTCACATATCTACTTTGAATTTATTGCAGCATATGTTATATTAGTCTAAAATTAATTTCTGCCTATTTTCCAGGGTTTTTTGGATGTTACATAGTAAGAGTTATATCCCATAAAGCAGAAATCAGAATGGACCTCCAAGGATTATCCTATGTTTGACTAAAAAAAATCCAATGGTAGTTTATATTTAATATTTGAATGGACGGAGACTCTCATAGTTAATTAGTAAAAAGAAACTCATCCAGTTATATATATATATATAAACTTATCCAGTTATATATATGTGTGTATATATATATATATGTAAACTTATCCAGTTTTATATATGTATATATATACATATATAAATCATAGGATACTCAGTAAGGTATAATACTTGGCTTAGTAGATGTGACCCCCTCATATATGGAAATGTTGTCAATAAGGTAAAGTGGGGTGACTAACAAACCCTTTGGACATCCTTCAAATCTAAACATCCTTAACCCCATGTAGTAGGCCTTTGTAAGTCTTTAAGTGAACTGGAAGCCATGCCAATATGACCTGAGGCCATCATAAAGCTGGCTCAATAACTCAAAGATTTGAATCTCCTGGAACAATCAAGTATTAAAGATCACTTTCTTGACTTGGGAAAATAATTAGTCCAAGATATATGACTTTATGATAACTGTGATCTATATTACACATAGAATGTGTCAAGAATTTCCCTGGAATCCTCTAGGGATATGTATATCTGCATTATAAAGGACTTGAACTTTGAGATGATGAAATAATACCCTTTTTGATCACTGAGCAAGACTATTTGTTGATGCAGTTTACCTTTTTTTTTTTTTTTTTTTTTTTTAAAGAGTAACTCTCTTCCTTTTTGTGCTTCCTCTGAGGGTGGAAGAAGAACCACTCTTCTGCTCCTTCCCAGTGGTAGCAGGAATGTCAACTGCAATATAGTATTTGAGCTTGTTTTTTTTTTTTTTTTGCATATTTTATAGTTGACTTCAATTCAAGGAGAATCTCTTGGTGCAGTAGATAGAGTGCTGGAATTAGAGTCAAGAAAACTTAAGTTCAAATGGAACTTTAGATACTCATTAGCTGTGTGATCCTGGGCAAATCATTACTTCCTCAGTTCTCTAAGCTATAAAATAGATATTAATAGCACCTATCTCATAGGATTGTAGTGAGTATTAAATAGGAAAATATTTGTAAAAACACTTAACATGTGCCTGGCATAGAGTAGGTGCTCTATCAATTCTTATTCCTTCACCTTCAAATGTTACAAAATATCTCAGGAGCAAAAGATATCAAAAGCTTAAGTGGACAAAAAATCACTAATGTGTGAACTCAATTATCCAGTTGAGAAGAATCATGATAGAGGGACAAAATAACTTGGAATTCCAAACATTTGGAATAGGAAGACCTAATTCAAATATTTCCTCTCTCTCTACACTTATGACTTTTGGAAAGTCGTCTAATCTCTCAGTTTCTTCATCTGTAAAAATGAGGTGGTTAGACTGGTGGCATGTCTCTTTCAGTTTTAAATCCTTTATGTTTCAATAAAAAGTCTTTGAAGATTTCACTACTTTTTCATACCATTCATCCCCAAGTGATATGCCTTAGAGGTCAAACTAGAGCCTCTCTTTTTTTGTCTTTTTTGCTTCTTGTCCTTTTTGACCACTTGCCATGACTGAAATCTTTTTAAGTATCAGCTCTGAGATCCTTAAAAACTGAAATGAACTTTTTAGATGAATCCTGAAGAGGTTATAATCTTTTGATTGATGAACTTTAAAAGCATATTTGAGTTGTATCATACTAGGGAAAGAAATGTTTCAAGAATTAAAAATCCTCCTTTCTTCCTAGCATTTAGGTATCTGCTAGTGTCATCTATGGGGCTTTTTTCAAGAAGGAGCTTGGCTTAACTTTAGGGGACTAAGGCTATATTGCATTGAATTGCCATTTCTTCCCTCTGTTGGAAGCAGGACTTCAGACACCACAGCTCTTATGCATGCTTTTCTCAAAGAGCCAGACTATAAAAACCAGTAATGACATAAAATTATATGACACATTATGGGGCTTTCCACCACTGTTAAGCAGCTAAATGAGATAATGTATAGAAAGTGTTTTTTTGCAAACCTTATAATTCTATGGAAATGTGATTTATTATTATTAATCTTAAGAATGATTATTCCTTCTCTGTTATGATCCTGTTCAGCAGAAATATTTCCCACAAATTGCATGAACTCAAATAGTTTTTTCATTTCCTTTGTAGAATAACATGACAAGATTTAAGTTGATTTTCATTTTTGCCTTGCCTTTTCTCTGATTCCTTGCTTTATTTTTTGCCTCTGACATTTCAAGAGATCCAGTTAAATGTGTAGTCTTATATCTGGGCAAATCTTGTGTCCATTTGTTTCCATTACTTGAGAAACTTTAACACTCTAAAAATTGTTTCCCTCTAGAATGAGAAAGAGAAAACTCGACAGTGTTATTCACTCCAACAAAAAGGATTTTGTTCAGTAAAATTAGGGCTGTTGGAAAGAAGAAAGTTAGATGTCCAAAAACTATGTTTCTATAAGTGTCTTCTTACCTTTGCTGCTTCTAACCACATCATCCATTTCTAATTTTCTTCATCCTGCTGTGCCTCTCATTTAAACAAACAAACAATCCAAACAATGAACACACTCACTTTTTAATTTCAAATGCTAGAGACCAAAATGCTAATCAAACATCTCTCCAAGCATGGTCATAAAATGATGATTACTTTGAACTTCATCACATTATGATGAACTGAATCCTTATCATCAAGAATATGAACTTTTGAGTTTTATCATTTATTGTGCCCATCTGGTGAGGAGGGAAAAGGCTTCAAGTCTGATACACATGGCCTTTCTCTCTTCCTAGGGATCAATATGATGGAAGCTTTGGGAGAAGGGAAACACACTGTTAAAATTTAGGTTTTATAAATATCATTAATAATCTCTCATTTGAAGTAGCTGCGTTGTATATTCCAGTTCATTCTAACACTCCATTGCTTCCATTGCTACTGGGTATGAATGAGATCTTCTGGAAAAGAAGAATTCACAAATCACTGTCTATTTCACAGTCAATCTATTGAAAAAAATAGGACTTTTTTGGGTAGGTATTTATACATGGTAACCATCTATATTTGTGTAAAGAGCTCTGACTTGGAATGACAGTGCATTTGTACAATAAAAATCTAGAGTGTAATATTATGTCATGTTGGTGAGATCTGATGTGGTTTGCATATGATGCTAAGGGAAGTTAATTGGCCCACCCAATGATACTAAAATCCAGTAGCCATTGGAAGGGAAAGGAAAAGAAAAAGAATTTTTATAGCACCTACTATGGGCCAGCTATTGTGCTAAGAATTTTTACAAATTTTTTTTATTTGATCCTCACAATAACCCTGCATATTAGGTACTGTCATATGTATTTTAGAGTTGAGGGAATTGAGGCAGGGGTTATGATTTGGTTAGGGCCATATAGCTAGTAAGTATCTGAGGCTGGATTTAAATTTAGGTCTTTCTTATTCCAGCAGTTTAATTTAACTTAATGTAATATTCTTTATTAGAATCAATGACAGAAAATGGCTATAGAGAACACCTGTTAAAAGCAGCAGGAGATGGGAGAAAGCAATGTGTCATTGGCAGAGGAATCATGGATATAAATATTGATGCAAAGAAACAAATCTTGATTGCCTTATCAGAACTTTATTTGATTAGTACTTTTAGTCACAAAAACCAAATCATTCTATCTGGGAAGGTTGTTCACTGAAGTAAGATATAGCTATTTGAATTAACATAAATAAAACTACTCATGTTTTAAACTTTGTGGGTTTATGATTATGCGCTCCTTGGGGGATCTGGTGACTACCCTTGAAAGTGGCGAGAATGAGCCAGAGAAGAGAGTGGTGAAAGAAGCTTCATTCAATCTTATTCAATTAGAATTACAGAATCTTGGTAGAATCAAACAAAACAGAATCAAAGTTTCCAAAGTGTGGTGAAGAATGCCACATCAGGATTAATCTTCTGACATAAGTGTACACTTACTCTATTCCTCCCATCCTGTATGGGAAGCTTTCAGAAATCTCTCTCCCCCTCTCTTTCCCTCTCCCTCTTGTCCCCACCCTTCTATGTCTCTGTCTCTCTCTGTCTCTCTGTCTGTCTGTTTCTGTCTCTCTCTCTGTTTCTCCCCCTCTCCCCCTCTTCCCTTCTTCCCTTCTTTTATATTGTAAACCACTTCGAAGTCAAAGGGTTATACTAAGACTAATCTTTCACCAACAGCTCTTGGTCACTAATTCTCTTTTTCTAAATCTATATGACAATGAATTTAAGGCTTGCAGTCAGTTGAATCAATCTGAGCCTTCAAATGTGGATTTCCTTTTGTCCCTTTTAAAACAGATGAAATGGAGAGTTCTGCATATTTGGCCCCACAGAGATAATTTCTCTCATTCCCCAAATAAGAATGCAAGAGAGTGAGCAAAATTTTTTTTTAAAAGATGGGTTTGATAGATTCATGTTCCCTCTCCTCCTCCTCTCTTTTTCTTTCCCCATTCTTATACATATTCCTTATGACCAATCAGATTCAGGTACATAAGAGACCAATTTTTGGGTAGAGCTTCATCTGAGTTCATCAGTCTTTAGTCATGAATCTTCCTTGACAGACCTCCACATAAGTATGGGCAGGTTGACTCATGAAAATTGAGCAGGAGCTTGTAGCATCTTTAGTAACCACCCAGAACAATAGCACAAGCTTTTTGAAATAGCAAAGAACTGAAAACCAAGGGGGTCCCCATCAGTTGACTATAATGTTTACAACTTATGAATATAATGGAATTCTATTGCACTACAAGACATTATGAAGGGGATACTTTCAGTGAAACCTGGGAATTGATTAAGTAAAATGAGGAGAACAAAGAGAATGATTTATTTAACACTTTAAAACCAAACACCTTTGAAAGTCTTAAGAACTCTAGTCAATGCAATGAGCAAATATGATTCCAGAGGACCAGTGATGAAGAAAGCTACCCATTTCCTTACCCATCACCAGAGGTAATTCAGAGTACATAAAGAGACACATTTTTTGAATATTAAAAATGTGAGAATTTGACTTCAGTATGTATATTTATTACAAAGGTTTTCTTTTTTCTTTATCAGAAATGTAATGGGCAAACAGAAGAGAAAATATTTTTGTTAATTAAATACTAAAATTAATAATCAGATTGATGTCCTTATAAAAATACAAAAGTTTGGAATCATCTAGATTCAGGAACTATAATACTTCTTTGTTGGGACTGGGGGACAAAATATTCAGCTTAATAAAGAATTATGTAGCTGCTTCTGTTAATCTATGATTCTTGTGCCAGCTAGAGTAGCCACTTTTGAAAGACTAGTATAATATGAATAAATGTAGCAATTGAGCTGGATTTTGATATGCCAGGCCACTATGTTGACTCTCTTCTTCTATCTCAGGTCAAGAGTTTTGTCCTCCCTTTCTTTGATATTTATTCAGGGCATAAGATTTCAGTGCCAATTAAATCTTCCACTATGGCAGCCACCACCAAAATTCTTATGGGACCATACCTTCTTCCTTATTGCACCTTCTACTTTGTTTCAGATTAGGGATATTCATTTTGCTGCAAAATAGCTAGTCAATAAGAAATTCTTTGTGTGCCTAATATATACCAAGAACCATGTTAAGTGCTAGTGATATAAAGAAGGGCAAAAGGCCCTTGAGGAGCTTACAATTTACTGGAGTAGATAACATGCAAACAGATACTTTCAGAGTGCTATAAACAGGATAAATAAGAAGTAATTAACAGATAGGAGCTATTAGAATTAATAGAAATTCCTAAAGTCAAGAGACAGAGTTGAAGAGGAAGAATATTCCAGGCATTGGCGTGAGCCAATGGAAAATGCCTGGAGCTGAGAGATAGAATATTTTTATTTCTGGGAACCCAAGGAGGCCAATGTTACTGGATCAAAGACTAAGGGGTATGAAGATATAGAATGGAAGAAGACTTGAGTTATATGTAAGTGTGGCTAAATTACAAAGATTTTGAACACCAGAGAGAGGATTTCATGTTTGATCCTGGGGATGATAGTGGGGGATTAAAGAAGTGACATGTTTGGACTGGAGTTTTAGTCATTTAGTGACTGAATGGAAATTGGGTAAGAGTGGTAAAAGAAGTATTGCAGGCAGACCATCCAAGCAGGCTATTGAAATAGTATAGGTATGAATGGATGGAGGTCTGCACCAGGATACTGATAGTATCAGAGGAGAGAAGGGGGAATAGTTAAGAAATGTTGAAAAGACAAAATAGACAGGCCTTAACCATAGACTGTGTGTCAGACCGGGCGAAGTAAGAGATAATGAGGAATCAAAGATTACAGCCAAATTGTAAACCTGGGTGACTGGGAGAACAGAATTAAGAAAATTTTGGAAGGATACTTAGGGAGAAGATAAAGATTTCAGTTTTGTTGAATTTAAAATGTCTACCTAGACATCTAATTCAAGTTTCCTGAAATTGGAGTTGCAAGACTGGAAATTGAGAAGTTAGAGTTGGGTAGGTAGATTTGCAAAACATCAGCATAGGAACGATAACTAAATCTATGGGTTATAATCACTAAGTGAAGCAGTGTAGAGAAGAAGAGAAAAGAATTGAATGGTGAGCCTGGAAGCCAGAACGTAGAGGATTAAGAAGAGTAAAAGGAGAGAAAGTGGAGACTCCTATTATAGATAATGTACTCAAATAGTTTAGTCATAAAAGGTTCAAGAGATTTGGGATGAGAATTAGCAGGATGAAAGGACCAAGTGAGTTTTTTTTTTAAGATAAGGAAGACATAGGAATGTTTGAAAGTAATAGGGAAGGAGCTGGTACAGAAAAAGATTGAAAATAGGTGAGAGTGAGGATGATAGAGGAGGCAATCTGCTGGACAAGATGGGGTGGAATTGGATCACTTTTGGAAAAGGTAGAAAAGTTTTCCTTGAGAGGAAATACGATAATCTCTTGGTGTGAAATGAGTGAAGAAAGAAAGTGGCAGAAGGGAGAAGAGTAGAAAAGAAAGAGGTCTTGGTAAATGGTCTCAATTTCTTTAGCAAAATGTGAGGCAACATTGTCAACTAAGAGGGAAGGAGGAGCTAAGGAGTTTGATAAGTATAGCCAATACTGGAAAGGGCAACTAGGAAAACTGTGTCATCTAGGGAGAACTAGATCTCAGTGATAGCTTAAAGTTGGAAGGAATAGAAAATGAAAATATTTAAGAAGAAAGAATGTTTGTTGCCTATAAAGCAGACATCCAAGAGAAAACTGGAAAGGTTGTGTAGTATTTGGTTGGAAGTGTCTAACTCTCAGAAACTGTGTCTTTGATAAATCAGTGAAATCAGTGTTGCCATCTTTTGGGAATCAAGATAATAAACTAAGTAGTAAATTTCCAGAATTCTTCCAAATAACCTCCAAATAACCATAAAATAGCACCTTAAAACAAATCTTGGAACAGCAGAATCAACAAAAAGATAGGATGAAACAATATTTGAGTCTAAGAAACTTGGAAGATCAGCAGGAAAGTCTGTCTCACTCAGGTAAAGGGGGAACTCAGTGCAAAACAGAAAGAATCCTAGCAAATAAGCAGCAAATTGCATCTCAGTAGGCTGAATAGATCCTGAGTCCCAGTGCAGTGGAGCAAACGACAATACCCAAGACTCCACACTTGTTTCAATATAGCCATGAGAATTGAACTAGCTCTGGCTTTGAGAACTCCTGCATGCTTCATTGTAGCTCTGGTAAAATGCAGAAATACCCTTTTCTCAGCACAAACCAGATACCACCAGTCTTACTGGTCTTACTTACCAGATCAGCACCAGCCAAACTGCCAGATCACTGTAGCTTCCAGCAGTTCCAGCCACTCTCCATCCAAAGCCTTCAGCATCAGACATAAGGGTCCTCCATGGCACTCAAGACAACATCAGTACAGCACCAGGTAACTAGTAAGTGCCAGCAGTCCTTAGCACAAGAAGCCTGAGACAGTGGATCTTCTATTCTAGGAGCAGATCTAAGATTTAAAAGAAAAGGAAAAGGACAAAAAAGACAAGCAATAACAACAACAACAACAAAGAATCTGGTGACAGGTAAGATCAGGACACAAACTCAGAAGAGAACAACAATGTTAAAACAACGATGGGCAAAACTCCAAAGCAAAATTGAAAGTAGTCTCAAACGCAGAAAAAAATCATAGAAGAGCTCAAAAAGATAAAAATCATCTAAGAGAGGAAGAAGAAATATTAGGAAAAGAAATGAAAGTGATGCAAGAGAATTAGGAAAAGAGTCAATAGCTTGGAAAAAGAAAACAATTCTTTTTTTGTCTTATAACTTGGTTTTTAATTTTATTTTTGGGGCTTTTGCTCAACATTTTTTTTTTACAATTACTTGTAAAGATAGTTTTCAACATTCATTTTTGTAAGATTTTTGAGTTCCAAATTTTTTCTCCCTCTCTCCCTTTCCTTCCCCCTCTTCAAAACAGGAAGCAATTTCATGTGAGTTATATATCTACAATAATTTAAAAAAATTCCATATTAGTTATGTTGTAAAAGAAAATTTAGAACAAAAGGGAGAAATCATGAGAAAGAAAAAAAATAGTGAGAATAGTATGATTAGATCTGCATTTAGTCTCCATAGTTTTTTGTCTGGATGTGGATGGCATTTTCCATCATGACTACTGAAATTATCATGGACCATTGTATTGCTGAAAAGAACTAAGTCTACAATAGTTGATCATGTTTCTTTCTGTTACTATGTAAAATGTTCTCCTAGTTCTGCTCACTTCACTCAGCATCAGTTTGCATAAGTTTTTCTAGGATTTTCTGAAATCTATCAGTTTAAATGCAATTTTATTCCATTCCATTGATATACCATAATTTATTCAGTTTTTCCCAATTGATGGGCATCCCTAAAAACAACTGCTTTAAGACTATAGTTGGGCAAATGGTAAAGAAAATACAAAATCTAATTGAGGAAAACAACACTTTAAAATTTGGAATGGGACAAATGGAGGATAATGATTCTATAAGATATCAAGAATCAGTCAAACAAATGCAAAAGAATAAAAAAACAAAGAAAACATAAAATAGTTCATGGGGAAAAACAAGTGATCTGAAAAATAGATCCAGGAGAGACAATATCAGCATCACTGGACCATATCAAAGCCATTATCAAAAACCTGAACAACATCTTTCAAGAAATTATCAAGAAAGACTGCCCTGATATCCTGGAACCAGAGGGCAAACTAGGCATTGAAAGAATGAACCAATAACATCCAGAAAGAGATTTGAAAATAAAAACACCAAGGAAATTATAGTCAAATTTTAGAATGATCCGGTCAAGGGAAAAAAATACTATAAGTGGTCAGAAAGAAACAATTCAAATACTGAAGAGTCGCAATCAGGATTACACAGGGTTCAGCAGCTGCAACATTTAAAAAAATCAGAAGTCATTAAACATGATGTTCTAGAAGGTTATAAAAATTAGTTTATCCAGCAAAATTAAGCATAATATATCAAAGGGGGAAATAACTACTCAGTGAAATAAAAATATTTCAGACTTTCATAAGGAGAAGACAAGAACTGAACAAAAAATCTGATGTCCAATATCAAGACCCAAGAGAAGCACAAATAGATAAAAAGCAAAGAAAAAAAAAAGAGGGGATTCATTAGAGCCAGGGCCAGATGGATTCATGAGGGAATTCTAGCAAGCATTCAAAGAACAATTAATTCCAATCATATGATTGCCTCAGAAAATGCTAGAAAAGTTTTTGACAAAATATAGCACCCATTCCTATTTCAAAACACTAGAGAGTATGGAAATAAAGGAAGCATTCCTTAAAATGATAAGCAGTATCTATCTAAAACCATCAGCAAGCATTGTGTGTAATGGGGATAAACTAGAAACCTTTCCAATAAGATCAGGGATGAAGTAAGGATGATTATTATCGTAACTATTACTCAATAGAGTACTAGAAAAGTTACCTATAGTAGAAATAGAAGAAAAGAAATTGAAGAAATTAGGATAAGCAATGAGAAAACAAAATTATCACTCTTTGCAGATCATATCAGTATACTTAGAGAATCCTAGAAAATCAACTAAAAACTACTTTAAATAATAAACAACTTTAACAAAGTTGTAGGATAGAAGATAACCTACACAAATAATCAACATTTCTTTACATGAGCTACAAAATCCAGCTTCAAGAGATAGAAAGAGAAATTTCGTTTAAAATAACTGTGACAAGATCTCAAGCTTCTTTTGCTGGAGGATGGGTGCTTCATCACTGTTTTTCCAGGCTGGGGCCAGAGATGTGGTGGCTTATACACTGCACTTTGTTAGCCCTGTCTAGTTGTACTTCTCATGACAGGCTTCTGGAGCTCACCATTTGCTTTCTTTGCTAAGGCTGGAGGCTGTCTTGCTATACCAGTAGACTGATGAGCCCAAACTGGGGGACCTTGACTACTGATCTGTGCTGCAGCCAAGAGCCTCCCATAATATTGCTCACACCATGCCTGCATTGAGCTGCACTTTCATTTTACCCAAGCTGAGACAGATCTTTCCTAAAAAATCCTAAAGATTTTTCCTAAAAAAAATTTCCTAAATTATTTTAAACTGGAAATTTGCTTCACTTCATCTTCCTGTGGGTTCTTTCACTCCTGAATCCATTTAGAGGCAGTTTCTGAAGGAACCTGGGGTGAGCTCAGGCAACTTCTCTCTGACATCTTGGCTCTGACCCTCTGATTTGCTTTTTTAATGATACGGAGGAGGTGAAATCACTTCTTTCATGATTACAGTGATTGAGAATTTGCGTGGAGCAATGACGTCTTTTACTTGAGTTGGTATTAATCTTGAGTCCTTGGATGAAAATGAGGGAATATCTTTGTCCAGTCTCACAGAATTCAAAGGGGTTGGTTCCTCAGCAGAAACTTCTAAAGGAACACAAATTTAATACTGCTTACTCAATGGCATTCCCAGGGAGGGAAAGGTTTTGCCTGGGGGAACAAAGAAGAGAATGGATATCAGAAGGAATTGATGAGTTCCACATCAACTCAGGGCAGATTACATGCAAAAAGTTTATGATCTCTTCCATGTCTTACTACAGATGACTCAAAGATAAATGATGGTATTGAAAGTTTTGTCTTCCATTTGTATATAGTTCATGTACTTTTATACTAGGAGATCCATTTTGAACTACCTCTGATACTATGCTCACTGGGTGGATTATATTTTTAAAGTACCTTTTGTAATGTTAAGTTTTTATTTTTATTATTATTATTTGTATCAAGCTTCTCCTCCATGGCTTTTTATAAGGTCAGAGTTATTTTTAAACTGTTTCAGTTATGAAAAGCCCCAAGTAAAGTTCTGAGACCTTGTTACCAAGGGATAAGAGGAAGTAGGGGTGGTCCTTATTTTTGTAGGCGGGCTTGGTTTTTTAAGAAGGCAGGATTCCATTTGAATCTTTTAACTTCTGAGTCATTAAAAGGTCCACATAAGGAAAGTTGGTTTGGGTCTTTTAGTGGACTTCCCATTTATCTACAGTGAATATCTTTCTACCTTTCTGAAGTAGCTCTCCCAATTGCTGTGGCATTTGGGGAAGAGAGGATTAAAGAGTCAGTATCATTCTTAATTTTAGGAATTATGTTCTTTTTAACTATTTTAATGAAGTTGTTTTTGTTGCATTTTATGGTCACAAGTATGCAATTGAAATTGACCCTGAGCATGACTTAGTGGATTGACTTGAGTAAGACTAGTAGCAGAATAAATTCCTTCACTCGACAGTTGAGAAAACAAAGGCCCAAAGTTATGGGGCAAATATAAATAAGAAGGCACAAGATTCAACTATAAATGGTGGTCATATGTGGAAGATAGGGCTTCAAATCTGAGGTCAGCTATATAACACTGAAAGACACATCTCCCAAGATGTCCTCATTTTCAAGGCTTTGATGTCTTCATTTTCAAAATAAGGCAGTTAGATTAAATGATTTCTGAAGCCCCTTCCATTTCTAGATCATGTGTCTTATAAGCTTAACTTGAGTCAAGCATCAGATCCACACTGTATCTGTCATGAACATATTTTGCCTATTTAATAGTATATTTTCTTTTCTTAAAACTGGGAATATCTTGGCTAATCTCAAATGTATGATGGAGATGGCTTCCATATCTCACTTCTGGATCCCTTATCAACTTTTGTGAAACTGTAGAAAAGTATACCAAGTCTGGTGATCTTTTTTTCAGCCTTTATCCTCCTTGATCTTTCTACAGCCTTTGAAACTATCAATCTCTCTTGTTTCTGATACTTTCTTCTCTCTAAGTTTTTGTGATATTGACCTCTTCTGATTTTCCCACTTGACTGTTTCTTCTCAATCTCCTTTGCTAGAGTTTTATCTGAGTCGTGCTCATGGGTGTTCCCCAAAGCTCTGTACCTCTTTCTTTTTTCTTTTTTCCTCCATACTATTTCCTCTGATGGCCTCATTAATCCCAAGAATTCAATGATCATTTCTATGAAGATGATTTTCAGATCAATTTGTCCAGAGCTACCTAATCTCTATCCTGATCTTTAGACTCACATCTTCAATTATCTATTGAAAATGTCAAACTTGATATGTAGACATCTTAAACTCCACATGTCCAAACTGAATTCTGTATCATTGTTCCCCTCTTCTGAACTTCTCTACTATTGTTGAGAGTATCACTATCCTTCCAGTCATGCACATTTGTATCCTTGACCTCTCCTATTTTCTCCCCATATTTAATCAATCATCAATTCCTGCCAAGTCTAAATTTGTAATGTTTCTTAGATGTGTTACCTTGCTCCATACCAGGAATTCTCTCCTTCGCTAACTCAGTCTTTTGGCTTCTCTGACTTCCTTCAGGTCTCAACTAAAATACTACATTCTTTAACCCTTTTGCAACCTTTTTTATGCCATTCCATCCCTTTACTATTATCTCCACTTTATCCTGTATATATCTTTTTTTGGGGGGGGGTTAAAATTTTTTTTTATTTTTTAAGCAAACATGTTTTTATTCAATTTTTAACAATTAAAATTATTAAGGTACATTTTATTTTAAATTTTTTTTGAGACTAGGACCTAAAATTTATTATTTTTTAATTTTAATTTTAATTAATTTATTTTTTTTACATTTTTTAAATTTTATTTGCATAACATATGTGTGGGTAATTTTTCAACATTAACCCTTACATAGCTTTCTGTTACAATTTCCCCCCCAACTCCGCACCCCTTCCCTAGATGGCAGGATATCCACTACATGTTAATTATGTTAAAATATTGGCAAATCGAATATATGTATACATATTTCCAAACTTAACATTGTTGTGCAAGAAAAATCTTATCTATACAAAAGACAGATAAAGGAAACACAATGTAAGCAAACATCAATCAAGGAGTATGAGAATGTTATGTTGTGGTCTGTATTTCACATCCTTCTCTCTGGGTGTATATGGCTTTCTTCAGTGAACAATTGGAGGTGGTTTGAAACATTTCATTGTTGAAGAGAGCCATGTCCATCAGAATTGATCGTCATATGGTACTGTTGTTGCCATGTATAATAATCTCCTGGTTCTGCTCATTTCGCTCAGCATCAGTTCATGCAAGTCTCTCCAAGCCTCTCTGAAATCGTCCTGCTGGTCATTTCTTACAGAACAATAATATTCCATAATATTCATATACCACAACTTATTCAGCCATTCTCCAATTGAAGGGCATCTATTCAATTTCCAGTTTCTAGCCACTACAAAGAGGGCTGCCACAAACATTCTTGCACATGTGGGGCCCTTTCCTTGCTTTATGATTTCTTTGGGATATAAGCCCAATAGAAACGCTGGTGGGTCAAAGGGTATGCACAGTTTGATAACTTTTTGAGCATAGCTCCAAATTGCTCTCCAGAATGGTTTGATCCGTTCACAGCTCCACCAACGATGCATCAGTGTCCCAGCCCTCTCACATCCCCTCCAACATTCATCATTAACTTTTCCTGTCATTTTAGCCAATCTGACAGGTGTGAAGTGGTACCTCAGGGTTGTTTTGATTTTCATTTCTGTGATCAATAGTGATTTGGAGCACCTTTTCATATGACTATAAATAGTTTTAATTTCATCCCCTGAAAATTGTCTGTTCATATACTTTGACCATTTATTGATTGGAGAATGGCTTGAATTTTTATAAATATGAGACAATTCTCTATATATTTTAGAGATGAGATCTTTATCAGAACCCTTAAATGTAAAGATGATTTCCCAATTTATTGCTTCCCTCCTAATCTTGTTTGCATTGGTTTTGTTTGTACAAAAACTTTTTAACTTAATATAGTCAAAGTTATCTATCTGGTTTTCAATTAAGAGTTTCATTTCTTCTTTGGACATAAATTTATTCCATCTCCATAGGTCTGAGAGGTAAACTATATTACATTCCTCTAATTTACTTATAGTATCACTCTTTATATCCAGATCATGAACCAATTTAGATCTTACTATGTGGTGTGGTATGTGGTATGTGGTGTTAGATGTGGGTCAAGCCCTAATTTCTTCCACACTAGTTTCCAATTTTCCCAGCAGTTTTTGTCAAATAGTGAGTACTTATCCCAAAAGCTGGGGTCTTTGGGTTTATCAAAGACTAAATTGCTATAGTTATTGCCTAGTTTGTCTTGTGATACTATTCTATTCCACTGATCAACTACTCTATTTCTTGGCCAGTACCAAATGGTTTTGATGACCGCTGCTTTGTAATATAATTTTAGATCTGGTACAGCAAGTCCACCATCGTCAGCCCTTTTTTTCATTAATTCTCTTGAAACTCTTGATCTTTTGTTCTTCCAAATGAACTTTGCTACTATTTTTTCTAGATCTGTAAGATAATTTCTTGGGAGTTTGATTGGTATGGCACTAAATAAGTAAATTAGTTTGGGTAGTATTGTCATTTTTATTATATTCGCTCGGCCTACCCATGAGCATTTTAAGTTTTTCCAATTGACTAGGTCTGATTTTATTTGTGTGGAAAGTGTTTCATAGTTTTGTTCACGTAGTTCCTGACTTTCCCTTGGCAGATAAATTCCCAAATATTTTATACTATCAACAGTTATTTTGAATGGAATTTCTTTTTGTATCTCTTGCTGCTGAACTTTATTGGTAATATATAAAAATGCTGATGATTTATGTGGATTTATTTTGTATCCTGCAACTTTGCTAAAGTTGTGAATTGTTTCTAGTAGTTTTTTAGTTGAGTCTTTAGGGTTCTCCACGTATATCATCATGTCATCTGCAAAGTGTGATAATTTAGTTTCCTCATTACTACTCTAATTCCTTTAATCTCTTTTTCTTCTCTTACTGCCAAAGCTAACATTTCTAAGACAATATTAAATAATAATGTTGACAGTGGGCAGCCTTGTTTCACTCCTGATCTTATTGGGAATGGTTCTAGTTTGACTCCATTACATATGATGCTTGCTGAAGGTTTTAAGTAGATACTACTAATCATTTTAAGGAAAAGCCCATTTATTCCTATACTCTCCAGTGTTTTTAATAAGAATGGATGTTGGATTTTATCAAAGGCTTTTTCTGTATCTATGGAGATAATCATATGGTTTTTGTTAGTTTGGTTATTAATATAATTGATTATGCTAATAGTTTTCCTAATATTGAACCAGCCCTGCATTCCTGGTATAAATTCTACTTGGTCATGGTGTATTATCCTGGAGATGACTTTCTGTAATCTTGTTGCTAAAATCTTATATAAAATTTTTGCATCAATATTCATTAGGGAAATGGGTCTATAGTTTTCTTTCTCAGTTTTTTCCCTACCTGGTTTAGCTATCAGCACCATATCTGTGTCATAGAAGGAATTTGGTAGTACACCTTCTTTCCCTATTTTTTTCAAATAGTTTATATAGTATTAGGATTAATTGTTCTTTGAATGTTTGGTAAAATTCACATGTAAATCCATCTGGCCCTGGAGATTTTTTCTTAGGGAATTGATTAATAGCTTGTTCTATTTCTTTTTCCAAGATGGGGCTATTTAAATAATTTATTTCCTCTTCTGTTAACCTAGGCAATCTATATTTTTGTAAATATTCCTCCATTTCATTTACATTATCAAATTTATTGGCATAAAGTTGGGCAAAGAAACTCCTAATTATTACTCTAATTTCCTCTTCATTGGAGGAAAGTTCTCCCTTATCATTTTTGAGACTAACAATTTGATTTTCCTCTTTCCTTTTTCTAATCAAATTAACTAAAGGCTTATCTATTTTGTTGGTTTTTTCATAAAACCAACTCTTAGTTTTATTTATTAATTCGATAGTTTTTTTTATTTTCAATTTTATTGATCTTTCCTTTAATTTTCAGAATTTCCAATTTGGTATTTAATTGAGGGTTTTTAATTTGGTATTTTTCTAGTTTTTTTAATTGTAAGCCCAGTTCATTGATCTTCCCTTTATCTGTTTTATGCAAGTAAGCATCTAGAGATATAAAATTACCCCTTATAACAGCTTTAGCCGTGTCCCACAAATTTTGGTATGTTGTCTCATTATTGTCATTCTCCTGGATGAAATTATCGATTGTTTCTATGATTTGCTCTTTCACCCATTCATTCTTCAGGATTAGATTATTTAATTTCCAATTAACTTGTGGTCTATTTTCGCCTGGCCTTATATTACATGTGAGTTTTATTGCATCATGATCTGACAAGGATGCATTTACTATTTCTGCTTTTCTGCATTTGATTTTGAGGTTTTTATGCCCTAACACGTGATCAATTTTCACATAAGTTCCATGAACCCCTGAGAAAAAAGTATACTCCCTTCTATCACCATTCAATTTCCTCCAGAGGTCTATCATACCTAACTTTTCTAGCCTTTTGTTTACCTCCCTAACTTCTTTCTTATTTATTTTGTGATTTGATTTATCTAATTCTGAGAGAGCAAGGTTGAGATCCCCCACTAGTATAGTATTACTGTCTATTTCTCCTTGCATCTCTGTTAGTTTCTCCTCTAGGAATTTGGATGCTATACCACTAGGTGCATATATGTTTAGTATTGATACCATTTCATTGTCTATGGTACCCTTTAGTAAAATATAGTTTCCTTCCTCATCTCTTTTAATTAGATCTGTTTTTGTTTTTACTTGATCTGAGATAAGGATTGCTACCCTTGCCTTTCTTTGTTCACCTGAAACATAGAAGATTCTGCTCCAGCCCTTTACTTTCACTCTGTATGTATCTCTATGTTTTAGATGTGTTTCTTGTAAACAACATATTGTAGGATTCTGGCTTTTAATCCAGTCTGCTAGCCACTTCCATTTTATGGGAGAGTTCATCCCATTCACATTCACAGTTAAAATAACTATATCTGTATTCCCTGCCATCTTATTTACCCAGAGTTATGATTTTTTCTTCCCTTTCCCCTCTCTCCCTTCCCCCCTCCCCAGTACTTTATTTTTGATGACCACCTCCCACCAATAATCCTCCTCCCTTTAGAGTCCCTCCCTCCCCTTTATACCTTTCCCCTAATCCTTCTATTAGTTTATCTCTTTCCTTTCCTCCTTTCCCTCCCACCTTCCCACAAGGAGGGTCAGGCCTTTCTTTGAAGCCAAATGTGTCTGATATACTCTCTTAGAGTCCAATCTAATGAGAGTAAGGTTTACACAATACTCATCGCCCTCCCTTCTTTCCCTCAATTATATTAGATCTTCTATGTCTCTTTATGAGATTTTGCCTTATTTTACCTCCTTTATTTTTACTTTATTTTGTCTCCTCCCCCCCCCCTTTTCAGTATGGTATCCCTTCCACCTCTAATTTCCTTTCCATTATTACCAAAGAAAAATTGAATTATACCCCCATTCTTTAAGGATACCTATAGTAGAAATATAGTTCTCAAGAGTTCTTTCATTTTTACCTTTTTATGCTTCTCTTGAGTTCTGTATTTGGAGGTCAAATTTTTTGTTCAGATCTGGTCTTTTCATTAGAAATAGGTGAAATTCTCCTGTATCATTGAATGACCATCTTCTTCCCTGGAAGATGATGCTCATTCTAGGTGGATAACTTATTCTTGGCTGTAATCCAAGTTCTTTTGCCTTTCAGAATATCTGATTCCAGGCCTTTCGATCCTACAATGTGGAAGCTGACAGATCCTGTGTAATTCTAATTATAGTTCCTCAGTATTTGAACTGTTTCTTTCTAGCTGCTTGTAATATCTTTTCCTTGGTGCGATAGTCCTGAAATTTGGCCACGATATTCCTTGGGGTTTTAATTTTGGAGTCTCTTTCAGGAGGTGATCGGTGAATTCTTTCAATACCAATTTTGCCTTCTGATTCTAAAACATCAGGGCAATTCTCTTTCATGATTTCCTGGAAGATAGCATCAAGGTTCTTTTTTTCATCATGGCTTTCAGGGAGTCCGATAATCCTTAGATTGTCTCTCCTTGATCTGTTTTCCAAGTCAGTTGTTTTTCCTAGGAGATATTTCATATTTTCTTCTATTTTTTCATTTTTTTGTTTTTGTTTGACTGATTCTTGAAGTCTTATTGAGTCATTTACTTCTATTTGTTCACTTTTAATTTTTAAAGTATTATTTCCTTCAGTTATCTTTTTTAGCTCCTTTTGTAGCTGACCAATTGAATTTCTTGATTCAATGCATTCTTTTTCCATTTTGCCAATTTTATTTTTCAATGAATTGTGTCTTTTTCCAATTCACCAATTTTGTTTTTCAGTGAATTGTTGTCTTTTTCCAATTTGCCATTTTTATTTTCCAATAAATTGGTGATTTTTTCCAATTCACCATTTTTATTTTCCAGTGAATTGGTGATTTTTTCCAATTCACCAATTTTATTTTTCAGTGAACTGTTTTCTTTTTCCAGTTCACCAGTCCTGTTTTCCAGTTTTTGATATCTCTGTTGCCCTGATCTCAATTTATTTCCCCATTCTTCTTCTAGCTCTCTTTTGAGATTCTTTATGCAATCTTCCAGGTAAGCCTTCTGGAAGGGAGACCAGCTTAAGTCCGCCTTTGTGGCTTCATCTGGGATTGTTTTCAGAATCTCAGGATCTGGGGACTGCTCTATATTTTCTCCATAAAAGCTGTCTGTGGTGAGAGCTCTCTTCTGTTTCTTACTCATACTTTTGAGTTGAGGTATCAGTCACCAGCAGGGAATACTGCTGCAGTTTCAATTTGCCCTGGGGCAGTTTGCCAAGTTGACTTCCGGTCTGAGGCTGGTTGGGCTAGATTCGCACTAGGACCACGTTTTCAGCTGCTCCCTTTACCACCCTTTACCAAAGGCACATCTGCCAAAGCACCTGCCCGCAAGCAGAGTAAAGTGGCCCAGGCATCTCCCAGGGGCTTCCTGGGTGCCTAAAATCTGCCCCTCTATCACAGCCCTGACTTCCGCCCCGGCTGGCGTCTGATTGCAACCAGTGGCCGATTTCCCCTGAGGCTAACCTCCGATGTTTTTTCAAAGTAGATTGTTGATAGAAGTGCATTGTAGTCCAAGTGTTTGGTGGAGCCCTCACTCCAGAACCAGTTTGGAGGCTCAATTTGTCTGGGTCTGAGGGAAGGTCTCAGGAGCTCACAGAGAACCCTGTCTGCAGTCGCCATCTTGGCTCCGCCCCTCTATCCTGTATATATCTTGATTGTATACAATTGTTTGCACGTTATGTCTTCCTTTAGACTGTGACATCTTTGAAAGCAAGGAATATTTTTTGCCTTTCTTTATATCCCCGATGCTTAGCACAGTGCCTGCTATGTAGAAGATACAGTAGACAGTAATGCTTGTAGACTTGCTGACTTGATTTAACTTGACTGTTGGCAAGGGAAGAGACTTTAGAAATCAGATCTCTTATTTTGAGATGAAGAAATGGAAGCCTAGAGAAGGTCATAGAGTTGCCAGTAGCAGAACTGGGAGTCAAAGGCAAAAGTCTGAATTTTAAGTTTATTGCTAATTCCTTGATAACAAATTTTACACCAATTTCACTGTGTTCTCACTGTGTCTTCCATTCTAGTTAAAAACAAGACATCTGTAGAACTAACCTTGCAGATTTAAAATTGCTGGGGATGACTTTGCATATCTGCTTTAAATACCTTAGCCACTAGCATTTCTCCCTGTGAAAGACAAGGAACCTGACCCAGTGCATTTAAAGGGAACTTTCTATTGACCACATGTATTGACAATTATATAAAGCGCTTTTCCTGGTCAACAGGGGGAGTTTCAGGTCAACACTAAGTAAATCTATAATAGACTTATGTAATGAAACTGATTTTATGTAAAGTGTTAACAGAATTTAGGAGGACAGCATTTTTTCCCCTCCTTTTCAAGGGTGTGAGTGGGAAGGAATCTCTATTGTTTTGGTAAGCCATAAACAAAAGCTTTATTATGTGGCCAGACTTTTAGGTTGATAGGAAAGACTTGATTGAATGAAGAAAGAAGAATGAAGTTAAGAATAGTATATAGTTTGAAATTGAGTTCCCTTGTGAATGGAATTAGAGTGTCTATAATAAAATAGCAAATTGAGATAGAGAAGAGCCTCTTGGGGAAGATAGAAAGACTTACATGTCTACAACTAAAAATTTGAGATTTGTGGATTAAAACCAGAGAAGAAATCTGTTAATCCCTTGGGAACACTAATCAACTTTTCCTTGCAAACATAAAGAAAAGGAATTCCTTTTTTTGGTTTGTTTGTTTGTTTTATTACATTCAATTAAAACAATGTAGTTGCCTCTCACACTTAAGTCCCCATTAAAGCTACTAAACATTTTAGGAAGTCTCAAAACTGGTCCATGGGCCCCCATTGGTATATATTTACCTGCTGATCAGATAATACATTGTTTCAAATTTTAAAAAGTATTCAAACTACAGGGGGTAAAAGTTAAAAAAGAAGATTCTTTCCCAATGGGTTACATTCTCTTAAAGGTTATTCTGCCAATAGTGGAAGAAGTAAACACATTTAGAGAAACATAAAAGACTCACACACTGTAGTTCACATATCTGGTATTACAGGACCAGAAGACTCTGGTGATCTCATTAATAATGCTTTCAGTTATCTCAGGACAGGGCTCTGTCTTTTCATATTCTCCCTCTATACTATTTTTTTTTTTTGAGATTATTGGAGTTAAATGACTTGCCCAGGGTCAAAGAGCTAGTTAGTAAGTAGTAAGTAAAGTCAAATTTGAACTCAGATCCTCCTGACTCCAGAGCTGGTGTTCCTCTATTCTATTTCACCTGATGATCTCAACAACTCTTAGGGATTTAATTATCTTTTCTATAATAGTTCTCAAATCTATCTATCCTGCCCTAACCCCTTTTTTGACCTGCACTCTCACATCTCCAACAACTTTCAAATATCTACAACTGGATATCCAGTAGATATCTTAAACTCAGTATGTCTAAATCAGAACTCACTATCTTTTTCCACAAACCTCTCCCCTCCTAACTTCCCTATTACTGTGGAGGGCAATATTATCCTTCCAATCCCTCAGGCTGACAAACTAATTGTCATATTTGAATTTTCACTTTCTCATTATTTATTTCTCACTTTACTTTTCTTTCTTCTACCTTGCCATCCTCCCTTAGTTTCCCATTCAAGCTTTTGCCAAAGTCTGTCAATTTAATCTTTGCAAAATGTCTGCTATATTCCCTCATCTACTCTGACACTGCCATCACTGTCATACAGTAATTTTCTCTGGCTGTTGCCTATTCTTGGAATGCTTTCCTTCCATACCTCTGCTTTCTGGCTCTCCCTTAATCCAAACCAAAATTCTATTTTCTACAAGAAGTTTTTCTCAATCTTTCTTAATTCTAGTACCTTTCCTCTTTTAATTTTTTTTAATCTTATATGTAGCTCAGTTGCATATTTTTGTTTTGCTTGTTGCTTCCATTAGATTGTGAGTTTCTTGAGGGTAGGAACTGTCTTTTGCCTCTTTGTATCCCCAATACTTAGCACAGTGCCTATGACAGAGGAGACATTTAGTAAATGTTTATTAATTGATTATTTGTCCTGTACTATTTTTAATTTTGCTCTGCTGATCTCGTAGAATACTGCTGGGCTGATGCTCTTCTAATTTTTGTAGCCATTAAACTTTGATATACTTTATCTAAGCTTTATTTATCTACTGGCTTCATTTCTTCAGGGTCACCTTTCAGTTCCCACAGGCTAGAGTATAATGACTAGAAAGGTTTTCTATAGTTTAATAGTCTGACATAATTGATTTATGAGCCACCACACCCACCTAAGGAGTAGTTAAACATGAACCCTTTAGAATGCCCCATTATCTTTTATTTGAACTGCCTCTGTCTGGTGGGAATCAATCTATTGTCTAACACAGCTATTTAATTTAGGGTTAGAAATCCCTCATAAAATCACTTTATAGGTATTCCATTCATCCACAACTCATTTTAGAGAATTAAAGAAACTTCCCAGTTGTTTAGAGGCTGGAGAAATAAAGCCTATTTCCAGATTTTTGTGCTCATTAATTTGAACCTGAACAAAAGCTAAAAGGCAGAGAAAAGTTTTTGTCCTCTGTCTAACCTCCTGGTCCACATTTATACCTTTATTATGCTTATCCAATAGACATGTATATGCTTGCTTGCACACACATTCCTACACACAAATACACACACACACATGCATATATTCCCCCCCAAAAAACTCAGAATTTAAAAAAAAGAAAAAGAAAAAACCTGTGACTTCTGTACTATATTTTGATCAAGGAAAATTGTGTCTTGATATAAAAACATTTATTAAGTATTTTCAAGTAACTATTAAGCAATGGAAATAAAAAGACAAAAAAAAAATGAAATAATCCCTAGCCTCAAGAAATTTTACATAAGAGGTGTTGGTGACATTAAATTAAAACTCAATTGGGAAATATGTAGCAAAATAAATAAATATAATATAATAGATAGTGTTAATTTGTAGCTTTCTAAATCAATATGCAATGTAGAGGAATCCATTTGTATTGAAGTTTGACATGACTGCTTTACATTCTATTTGTAGGGTATGTGTATTTATGCATAGATAAATAAATATAAATCACAGCATACACATATGAATGTATATACACACAGATGTATATACCCACACAATACACGCATGTACATATATACATGTGTGTATATTTCTACATACAAATACATAAACACATACATATCTATTCAGGTCCATATACCGCCCCCCACAGACACACAGAGTAATTTTAAGTGTGCGAAAACACTATGACTAGAGGAGTTCAGGAAATACATTGGTATCTGAGCTTTGCTTTGAAGATGGTTAGGGATTCTAAGAAGCAGAGGTGAGGAAGGAGCATATCATATTCCAAGATGATGAGGAAAACTCACCAAGGTGAAAGATGGAATTTCATGCATAGAAAACTGCTAGTAGTAGTTTAATGTTATATTTTTATAAGAAGGATTAGCAGTTTGACTAGTGAAATAATTTTATGCTATTTCTCTTATCCAGGAATGAAAGAAAACTTGCCTGTGAAGAAACAAGGAAGTGTAAAAAATTTCCTAGCCAATTTCATGGGATCCTCTAGTTTTCCATAAGATCCAGGCCTTGTACATATGATGACTTTAATCCTGTTTTCATTTTTATTCCTAAATTTTTAAAAAATTATTATGAGACTTGTGACTTCCCCAAGAACTTTAGTATGTCCAAAGGCCATACTAACTGAAATTAGTAATTCTGAAGAAATGTCCATGTCAGAAAAAATGAAAAATAAACAACAACAACAAAAAAACAAAAACAAAAACAAAAACATAAATCAATGTGGTGAGGTAGGATGTTTCATTGGTTATATTGTCATTATTGCTTGGCTTGAGTATTAGTGAATAATATTCCAAAGAAAAAGCTTCATTCAATTTGATTTAATTTGTAGAATATAAAATCTCAAAATTCAATCTAAATAAGAAATTCTGCATGACCTTTCTGATAAGTAGCCATTTAGATTCTGCCTGAGTAATTCAAGTGATGCAGAATTCACTGTCTCTCAAGGCAACCCACTCCACTTATGGAGTACTTTAATTGTTAGGAAGTTTTCCCTTTCCTATATAATTAAGCACTTTTAGGGGCTCGCCAGCTTAAGTTTCCTTGGCAATATGTCATTGCTGATTAACAATTCATTCTAGATATACATACATTTATCTGTATATGTATGTATACATATATACATATAAAACTAGAATAATACAGAATAATAGGTCTTAGAAAAGGGAACAATGATGGATTGGTTATGTGACTATTTTGAGATGCCAACAGGTAGGACATATTTGATTTGAAAGTGGTTTGAAAATATACTTTATGTATACTTTAGTGTACTTTAAATGAAATTTTTTGGGAATTTAATGAAAAGGAGTAGTCTGGTAAAGTGGGGGAAAGTACTGGGGATATGGGTTAGAATTTGTCTCTGCTATTTATGAATTCTGTGACCTTAGGGAAATTATTTCCCCTCTATGTCCCTCTATCGCTTCACCTGGAAAATAAGGAGTTTGGACTGAATGATCTCAATAATCCCTCCCAGCCTGGAATTCCATGAGATCTTCCATTACATTTGGAATGTAGAAAATACAAGGTTGCCCAAATCTACAGGGGAAGATGAATAAACTATACCATAGAGATTAAAGAAAGGGGAAAATAATTTTGGTCACATTTTCTTACATGTGGCTTGATATTCTAGTAGACCCATTACATGGCTTCTTCTCTTTCTCACTATGAATAGAGGTCCTTCCTAGTTTAGTTAACCAGGTATATCCTGATTTCTCTCTTTGCTCACCCCAAGTCTATCCCTCCCCAAACATACCTTGCACCTTTCATACTGTTAGGTCATATTGGTGAGGTATGGTTCTAAAAGAATATTCTACTAGAGGCAGCTAGGTGGCTAAGGCAGGAGGAAATCTAAGTTCAAATCTGTTCTCAAATGTTTAATACATCTTAGCTGTGTGACCCTGGGCAAGTCACTTAACCCCAATTACCTCAGCAAAAAAAAATACTCTACTGTTCTTTAATGAGGCAAAGAAAGAGGGTCTTCTGAAAAATATCTAGCTCTTCTGGAGAATAAAACAATTCATGAAAAGTCATCAATGACCAACATTTGTTCATTTCTTTTAAAAAATGAATATTGAAATGCATAATGGCAAATATTATATTTTTAAACATTTTCCTTCATTTGAATTTTATTTTCAGTATAAAGCTGAAAACACTTCTAAATACCACTTCTAACAACAAGCAACTCATGATCTTAATTACACATCAAATAATACAAAAGATTTCCATATTAACCCTGTTAAAAAAATTAAAAGCAAGAAACAAAAAGAAAGTGAAAAAAGGATGATTCAGTCTTCATTCAGAGTTCATCAGATCTCTCTATCTCTGGAGATAAATAACAATTTTTACATCATGACACATTCAATATTGATTTTTTTTTGTTTTGATCAAAGTAGCTAAGACTTTTGCAATTGATCTCCATTACAATATTGCTGTTACTGTGTATGATGTTCTCCTTGTTCTGCTCACTTCACTTTGCATCAGTCCATATAAGTTTTCTCACATTTTTCTGAAACCATCCTGCTTATTATTTCATATAGTACAATAGTATTCTATCACAATTACATACCACAAATTGTTCAGCCATTCCCCAACTGATGGGCTCTACAGGAATTCTAATTATTTACCATCACGAAAAAAGCTTTTATAAATATTTGTATACATATAAGCCCTTTCCCTTGTTCTCTGATCTTTTGGGGATACAGACCTAATAGGGATATTATATGTAAGGGTATGCACACATTTTTATCCCTTTGGACAGGGTTCTAAATTGATTTCCAGAATGGTTGGACATTAATAATGTATTAGAGTATGTGCTTTCCCACATCCTTTCCAACATTTATCATTTCCCTTTTCTGTCATGTTAGCCAATCTGATAATAGGGAGGTAATACTTCAGAGCCGTTTTAACTTGCAGTTTTTGAATCAGTAATGATTTAGAGGATTTTTTTCACGTGACTACTTATAATTTTGATTTTTTTTCTGAACACTTCCTGTTCATATCCTTTGATCATTTGTCAATTAGGGAATGACTTTTATTTACATAAATTTGACTCAGTTCCCTATGTATTTGAAAAATGAGGCCTTTAGCAGAGAAAGCTGGTGTAAATCCTTCCCCTTCCCCTCCTTTCTCTCCCCCATCCCAGTTTCATACTTTCCTTCTAACTTTGGCTGTATTGGCTTTATTTGTGCAAAATATTTTAATTTCATGTAATCAAAAATGTTTATTAATTACAATTAATTAATTAAAATAATTTCCCATGATTTATTCTCTTGTTTAGACATAAACCCCACTCCCCATATCCAGAGATCTAACAAGTAAAATTTTCCATGCTCTGCTATTTACTTGGGATATCACCCTTTATGGCTAAATCATGTACACTTTTTTAGTTTATCTAATATGAGGTGTTGGTCTATATCTAGTCTCTGCTAAAATGGTCTACAACTTTCTTAGCAATTTTTTTTTTTTGGATCTTTGGGTTTATAAAACAGTAGATTTACTATGGTCATTTACTACTATGTATTGTATACCTAATATATTCCATTGAACCACTGCTCTTTTTTTAGTCATGATTACTGCTTTATATGTAATTTAATTTGAAAGCATCTAGGTTGCACAATGGATAGAATACTGATCTGGGAATCAGGAAGACTCATTTTCCTGAGTTCAAATCTTGCTTCAGACACTTAACTCTGTGTCCTTGGCAAGGCACTTAAGCCTGTTCCTCATCAGTAAAATGAGCTGGACAAGGAAATGGCAAACTACTTTACCATCTTTTCCAAGAAAACTCCAAATGGGACCATGAATAGTTGCACACAATTGAAAAGAATGAACGACAATCAATATAGTTTGAAATCTGGTACTATTATGCCACCTTCCTTCACACTTTTTTTCCATTTATTCTTTTGATATTATTGATCTTTTGTTCTTCCAGATTAGTTTTGTTATTATTTTTTTTTCTTAGCTCTATAAAATAATTTTTGGTAGTTTAATTGAGTAATTTATCCTTTGCACTTATATTCTCAGTTTTATTGACATATTGTTGGACAAAATAGTTTCTAATAATTGCTTAAATTTTATTTATTTCATTCAATGCATTCACATTTTTCAATTTTGATATTAGTAACTTAGTTTTCTTTTTCTTTTTTGTTTTATATACTTTATTATTTTTCCACATAAAACTAGCTCCTAACTTTATTAATTTAAAAAATTACTTTCAATTTAATTAATTTCTTCTTTGAATTCAGGTCTTTTATTCTCATGTTTAATTGGGGATTTTTAATTTGTACTTTAAGAAAATTTTTGGTTTATGTTCAATTCATTGATTTATTTTTTTCTCTCTTTTATTGATATAGATATTTACAGATAAAATTTCTCCTAAGTAATGTTTTGACTACATCTCACAAATTTTGGAATGTTGTTTCAGTACTGTTAAGTCGTTTAATGAAATTGTTGATTGTTTTTATGATTTGTTTCTGACTCATTTATTCTTCAGGATTAAGACATTTAATTTCCAATTAATTTTTAATCTAAATTTCCATGACCCTTTATTGAATATAATATTTGTTACATTTTGGTCTGAAGAGAGTATTTTATATTTCTGCTTTTCTACATTTGTTTGTGAGAGTTTTATGCCTTAATACATGGTCAGTTTTTGTAAATGTGCTGTATACAGCTGAGGGAAAAAAGGTATGCTCTTTTCTATTCCCATTTGGTTTTCTCTAGAGGTCTATCATATTTATTTTTAAAAAATTCTATTCATTACCTTAACTTTATTCTTATTTATTTTATGATTTAGTTTATCTAGTTCTGAGGAGAGAAAGTTTAAATTTCCCACTAATACATTAATTATCCATATACTCCTGTAACTCATTTAACTTTTGCTATGTAAATTTGGATGCTCTGCCATTTAGTGAATATATTAAAAATATTAAACATTGATATTACTTCATTGTCTATAGTATCTTTTAGTAATATGTAGTTTCCCTGTTTATCTCTTTTAATTATTTTTTGCTTTTTGCTTTTGTTTTGTTTGCAATCATAATAAATTATGATCCAACTACTTATTTTAACTTTATTTGTGTTTTTCTGTACATTTCTTATAAACCACATATTGTTGAATTCTGATTTTTGAATTCATTTTGCTATCAGGTTCTGTTTTATTTAATTTGGTCCATTTATACTGACAATTATTACTACTAACTTGTACATTTTCCTCTTTCCTATTTTCTTCTATATGTCCTTTTTTTTTTTTAAACTCTGTCCTTCCTCAAAAGTCTGTTTTGCTTCTGATCATTCCCTTTCAAAGCACAGTCCTTTTTATCACTCTCCCCTTTTCTCTTAATTTCTTCCCCTCCTTTTTTCATGTTGGGTAAAATAGACTTCTATACACAATTGAGCATATATATATATATATATATATTTATATATATATATAAATGCTTTCCTCTTCAAACTAATTCAAATGAGAGGTTGCCCCACCCATTTCCCTTTCTTTTTGTAAAAGCTCTTTTTTTATATGAGATAATTTCCTCTATTCTTCTCCCTTTTTTCTTCTTCTAGTAAGTTCTTATTTCTCACCCATCCATTTTATTGAGATCATTCCAGCATAATTGATTCACTTCTATACCCTTGAGGGTCCTTTTAACTTTCCTAATAATGATAAAGTTCTTCGGAATTACATATATTATTTTCCCAAATAGGAATTTTAGTCTTATGGAGTCCTTTATGATTTTTCCTTTCACTTTAGCTTTTTATGCTTCTCTTGAATTTTGTATCTGAAAGTCAATTTTTCTATTCATCTCTGGTCTTTTTGTCAGGAATACTTGAAAACCTCTATTTCATTATATGTCCATTTTTTTTTTCCTAGAAGGATTTTAATCAGTTTTGCTGGGTACATTATTCTTGCTTGTAATCCTAAATCTTTTGCTTTCCAGGATATCATATTCCAAGCCTTCTGCTTCTTTTATGTGATAGCAGCTAAATTTTGTGTGATCCTGATTGTATCTTTAAGTTATTAGAATGATTTTATTTTGGCTACTTTCAGTGTGGAAGCTACTGAATAATCTTAAGGACAGCTAAGAAATGACCAGGATTGTTATTCATGTAAAATGCATCATACTTAATGTTTTTAATGATATCTTTTGAATAATTCTTTCCACATCCTGATTAAGATGAATTTCATGAATACAGACAATAATGGAATACCTTAATGATAACATATGTACCAATTCATTTAGCTGCTAAAAGTATACATGGCAATAAGTAGGTCATATTTATGTAGCATTTAAGATTTTATAAAATATGACAAATATTTTCATATTATTCTCATACTCTATGAGATGAGTATGAGATTATCATACTCTATAATGCAATTGTTTATTACTCCCACTTTACAGATGAGGAAACAAATTTACAGAAGTTTAGTGACTTTTCTAAAATTATCCATGAAAATAATATATGTGAAATTAGGAGTCTAGACCTATCTTATTTGTTGTGTTTCTAAGGTGACTACCTACTTCTCTGGCCTCTGAGTAGACTATATCACTAATTTGATGAAATTGTGGGAAAATGGAAGTAACAAAGAATGTTTTGCCTGTATTAGATAAGAGAAAAGTATCTATTCAACTTGCTGAACTTCTTCCTTAAATGTTGCTATTATACCTTGGTCACTATATTCTACTAAGATACCTTCATCAACTTTGCATTTCCTTTGTCCAGTGCCTCAATTAATTCCTACTCATATTTTAACTCTGTACCACCCCCGCCTCATATCTATTGCAAGATGATAAATTGGCCAACTCCTCCCCATTAGGTTGTAGCACATGGCTGTGAGAGCTGTTTGCATATCTAGGTCTGATTCTTCCCTTCTGTACATAAGTAACAAAAAAGTCTTAGCTAAATAAGAAAAAAATGAAGTATTGAATTAATTCTTTGATATATTTGACATTTATATAATGCTTTAAAGTTTCAATATTATTTCATTTGAATTCTTCAATAGCTCAATGAAGCCGATTCTATCTTTCACTTGTGCAAAGGGTATAGTACCTATTTTGATTATTCTTGTTGAAGTGCCCTTTTATACCTTTTTATTATGGCACAAGTTGGAACAGACAACTTTTAAGGTCCCTTCCAACTGTGAGATTTCATAAGCATTCATCAAATTAACATTGAACTCAGAGTACGGCCTAGAGGGACAAAATCAGGGAATCAGAACACAGGAGAAAGCATACATAGACCAAAGTTAGGGGAGTAAGTGATACTTAATTCTACTGCTTTCCCTTTGTCAGTTATTTCCCACTTATCCTTATATAATTTGTTTTGTATTTATTTGTTTGCTTCTTGCACATCCTCCCCCCCCCCAATTAATTTGTGGGCAGGGACTATCCTCCATCTCTTTTTCTATCTACAGCACTATTTCTTGTCTTTTAGCCAAACATTGCTGTTTGTCTAGGTTCAACTCTGGGAAGACTAACTTCTTTTTAGAGAATTAAGCTCTTCACTTGGAATGTTGATACATCCTCATTGTGGTATGAAGGAAGTAGAAGGTGAAACTGGGGAAAATATCTTCTTCCCTGAAAAAGTAATCTTAGAAGTCAAAAAAATCAGAGCTACAGGGTTGAGTAAGTAGAAACGGGCTGGCAAGAAGAGGAGTCTTAATGATTTCTTTCTTGAACGAGGCCTCCACTCCCTAACAGATTTTCTGCTTTATCAGAATAGTCTGATAAAAAATATTTTCAGAGAAATGCCCTATCATGCTGTAACAAATTTGATCTTTGCAACTTCTATGATCTCAACAAGAGAAGTTATTCCCCAAATCACCTGACATTTTGTCTTTATATTCACCCTTACAAATAAGGAAAGTGGCAGCCTTATCTGATAGCTTCCTTTTGTAGATTGTAAAGTCCTTCTAAGACTGTATAAAATCCTATCTATCTATCTATCTATCTATCTATCTATCTATCTATCTATCTATCTATCTATCTATCTATCTATCTA
>JAJPUD010001945.1:150154-178952 GCA_023553655.1 Myrmecobius fasciatus | reverse complement strand
TCTTTCTTTCTTTCTTTCTTTCTTTCTTTCTTTCTTTCTTTCTTTCTTTCTTTCTCTCTCTCTCTCTCTCTCTCTTTCTTTCTCTTTCTTTCTTTCTTTCTTTCTTTCTTTCTTTCTTTCTCTCTCTCTCTCTCTCTCTTTCTTTCTTTCTTTCTTTCTTTCTTTCTTTCTTTCTTTCTTTCTTTCTTTCTTTCTTTCTCTCTTTCTCTCTTTCTCTCTTTCTCTCTTTCTCTCTTTCTCTCTTTCTTTCTTTCTTTCTTTCTTTCTTTCTTTCTTTCTTTCTTTCTTTCTTTCTTTCTTTCTTTCTTTCTTTCTTTCTTTCTTTCTTTCTTTTTCTCTCTCCCTCTCTTTTTCTTTCTTTCTATGTAGTTAATTGTGTGTATGTCTCTCTCTCTCTCTTTCTGTGTGTGTGTGTGTTCTAGAGTTGCTATCCATCTGGCAAATGCACATCAACTGATGCTAATTAAACTTTTTGTTTTCTAGCCTTGAAACTCAATTTTATTGACCTCTAGTTAAATGGACCCAGGTGAAATGAAAAGAATCACTCTCCAGATGATCTTAGAAAATCTGGATTGAGAAATTCCTGACATTATCATTCTAAGAACAATGTTACTTTTTGTCTCTAGTCTAAGACCTCTTCAAAAATGGAAGTAGGAAAAGAACTACTCACATGTATTCTATGAATCAGATAAGGGACAGGTAGTTTCTTCCTAAATAGGAAGAGGAATGCTCACTGTGCAAAAATCACAGTGTGTGTTAATAGAAAGATTAGAACAGAATTGGAATATTCAAAAATTAAGCAAAACTAATAATTAGACAATCCATATTTCACTGCAGTACTGGGAATCATAGAATAAAATAGTCAAGCTTCTTTCATGTGGTTTCTTTCCTTGTGGTGGCTAAATTCTTCAATGCTGCAGCTGGACCTTTTGAAACTCATGGAATCATCTCCTAAAACAAAAGAACACAAAAGAATGGCAAAGGCAGACAGGAATCTGGTGTAGTCCCTTGCCTTTCCCCTCCCCCAACTAGCTGCCATTTGTGGGGGGAATTGAAGTATAGGACTGTCTTGATTGTCTTCTCACAGGAGTGTTATCTTGTCATCTGGAGATCTTCCTCAGAGAGAGTACTAGCCAATAGCTGCCTCTTCTATTGGGGCAGAAGAATGACAATCTATTAAATCATTCTAAAATGCCAAGTTCTTGCAACATTGGACCAGCTAGGAAGTTTGTCATTTCAAAAGACCCAAGCAATAAGTCGTTTTATCCTTGTAGTTTCTAGAAGTTTTCAGGGCTCCATTCAGTCAAGGACCCTCATAAATACATTAGGTGCCTGAGGAGGGCTTAAATAAAGAAGGATAGAAAGTTGATAATAAAATAGAATGTGGGGCTTCAGTCCAAGGAGGTTATCCCAAAATAAATTTTAACCTCACAATTTGGTCAAGGACTGCCTTTGTCCAGGATGGTTCAGGTAAACAATTATTTAGACAAAAAGCAAGACTCAAACTATGGACCCATGAAGCGTCCCTGGGGATTTGTGAGATCAAAATTATTTCCCACAATAATACTAAGACATTACTTGCCTATTAAAACATCCTTCCCTTTTCCAACTACATATATATGTGAGGCCAGATTTTCTTAATTATTTTAAACAAAACAACAGATTGCTATGGATTGAATGCAGAAGAAGATAGGAGAATTTCATCAAATCATGCCTAAAAGAGGTTTTCAGAAATATGTAAAACAATGCCTATTTTCTCACTATTTTTTCCACTTTGGAAAAGTTATTTTTCATAAAAATGCTATTTATATTAACATGAAATGAGTTTGCTATTATTATTTTAAATGGATTAATGAACAAATATTTTATAATTTTATCAGTTTAAATTTCGAATACAGTAAATATTAATTGACATAGTTCACACAAATGAAAACTCTTTGGGGTTCTCAGTCATTATTAAGAGTTGTAAAAAGGTTTGAGAATCTCTAATTCAGATGATCTTTTTCATTTTTCTGACATGAAAATGTAAACTCAATGGATAATACAGTTATCAAAGTTGTAACCAGAAGAATTTAGAGATGTCAGAAACACATGAGTGGATCATGTGTGAATCTGAGAGACATAAAGTGCATATGCTAGGAGAGTGGAAAACAATCCTGTCATCATGCACTGGCTTGATCCTGAGCATCAAGGATCTGATACTACATAATTTAAGCAGAAAAGAATGTTGAATGTAGATGTACTTCATCCTTCAGGATCTATAACTTGAAAGAAAACAACACACAAAGATTTTCTATTTTCCTAGACACTTATCAGAGGAGCATGCCATTAATTAAAAACTAATTTTCCTCTTAATATGTTAAATAAGTACTCAGGTGCATTCGGTCATTAAGCTGAGTTTCCTAAGAGAGTTCCAAAAAATCTTTCAAAAGAAGCCTCTCAACTCCCCATTTCCTTCTCTCTTTTCTAGTAAACTCTTATTGACCAAAGCACTTTTCATTGAATAAAGCTTTTTTAAACTTTGAAATCAAGAGATTAAGATTATTTTGCCTAAGGCTGAGAATTTTCTTAAAAAGATCTTTCCATTTTCTTTGGAAATAAATGGTAAATGCAGGGACCTGATAGAACAACAGGTCATTGGATTTGTTCTTACAAGGTTTTGGTTTACCAGCTATGTTAGGAATGTTGGGAATGTCATTGATCATTGTGTACTGATGAAGTCCCAAAGTTTCCAGCCTATCTCATTGGTTGAAATGCAGCACTCCCAGGCATACTGTAACTTACAAGTTGCAAGCCTGGGAAAGGGCAAGGGGTCTAGAAGAGTAAATTCTCTTTGAAATGAGAAAAAATGCCTACTGTAAAAGGTGTCTGAATTCTTGTGGTTTGGGCCACCTGTTAAACTGGTAGGAGTCTATGGGGGAAGGGAGCAAGAAAATTTTTCTGTGACTGTAGACACTGGGTCCTTCAAAGCATTTAAAGTGCTTATTATATGCAATGCACTAGAAGATAGAAAATTATATTTCTCTAGCCTGGTAGCCTGTCACAGAGTTATTTTTGTTATTGCTGTGGTCATACTCTACCCATTCCCTATTCTCATCTAAGTAAGAACTACAACTGAGTCAGATATTTTATCATCCTTTTAAATTGTTTCTTTTTCTTGGGAATCTGTATCCATAGCAAAATCTCATGCCCCACCATATGTTATTTTCTCTCTAGTTTTTTATGTCAAAATTCTTTAAATGGTATAGATAACTGACTTTCTCTTCCTTTAAAAGCATCTTGGTTCTCATTGTACACGGCACCAACAAGATTATATTACGATCAATTCTGATGGACATGATTCTTTTCAATAATGCGGTAATTCAGACTAGTTTCAATGATCTTGCGATGAAGAGAGCCATCTATACCCAGAGAGAGGACTGTGGGGACTGAGTGTAGATCACAACATAGCATTTTCACTCTTCTTGTGGTTTGCTTGAATTTTATTTTCTTTCTCATTTTTTTTCCTTTTTAATTTGGTTTTTCGTGTGCAGCAAGATAATTGTATAAACATGTATGCATATATTGGATTTGATATATATTTTACCATGTTTAACATGTATTAGATTATTTGCCATTTAGGGGAATGGGTGGGAGGAAGGGGGTGGGAATTTGGAACACAAGGGTCAAGGTTGAAAAATTATCCAGGCATATATATGTTTTGAAAATAACAATCTTTAATTAAAAGAGAGAGAGAAGCATATCCAGGAGGTTTAGATTTCACATTCCAGATTTTGATTCATAATTCTTAGTGCCAGGCTCACAAGTTTCTACCATCTATTACTACTCCAATCAACACTTTTCTTAACTCCTATTGAATTTTCAGTGATAGTCATAGACCCTTAGGGTTCATTTGCCCCCAGTCTTCATCTAAAACATAAATACCTTTTAAAATATTTTAAATAATTGATCCTATTTTATGCTGGAAGAGCTATATTGACAGGAGACTCATTACCTTATGGGGAGTTTATTCTACTCATGGATAGTGTCAATTATTAGTTTTAAGCCAGTTTTTAGTGTTAATTGTTAATAATTAAAAGAATTATAATCTTTAAAAAATAAAATTTAAAAAATAAAAATAAAAAAAAGTATTTTGGTTCTACTGTAAACCTTTCTTCATGTTAAAATAAGATCAATGTTTTTTTCAGGCTTTGCTGAGCACATCAACTCATGAAAGGCCAAGAATATGGCTAGATTTGCACAGTAGAGATGAACTTAGTCATTGGACCTTTCTTTTTGAGACTTCTCCTTTCTGCTCATCTCCATGGGAGAATAGAAATAGAACTTGGAGTTAGGAAACTAGGTAACTCCAAATACCCAAACCATTTGCTTTATATTGGGTAAATAGTTAATACATAGATGATGATACTGGCATAGTCTGAGTTTCAGAGATGAAAATTGAGTGCTTACTTAGAAACTGAGATCAAGTTTACAAGCTTACAAGAAACTGAGAGAAACCCACATTAAAAAATGCAGAGACATATCTAAAACCTACAGTGAGCATCATTTGTAATGGAGAGAAGCTGGATGCATTTCCAAAAAGATCAGGGGTGGAGCAAGGATGCACATTATCACCACTATTATTTAACATTGTACTAAAAATTCTGGCTTTAGCAATGAGAAAAGAAAAAGAAAATAAAGGAATTAGAATAGGCAATGAAGAAATAAAACTATCACTCTTTGCAGATGATATGATGATATACTTAGAGAATCCTAGAAAATTATCCAAAAATCTTCTGGAAACAATTCATAGCTTTAGCAAAGTTGCAGGATACAAAATAAACCCACACGAATCATTAGCATTTCTATATATTACTGACAAAGTCCATCAGAAAAAGAGATAGAAAGAGAAATTTTATTTAAAATTACTGTTGAAAAAAAATACTTGGGGGTCTACCTGCCAAGACAAACTCAAGAACTATATGAACACAATTACAAAATATTTCTCACACAAATAAATTCAGATTTAAACAATTGAAAAAATATCAATTGCTCATGGGTAGGCCAAGCTGATATCCAAAAAAATGACAGTTCTGCCTAAATTGGTCTCCTTGTTCAGTGCCATACCAATCAAACTGCCAAAATATTATTTTTATAGAACTAGAAGAAATAATAACAAAATTCATCTGGAAGAAAAAAAAATCAAGAATATCAATGGAATTAATATATATAAAGGAATATCAATGGAATTAATAATAATTATATATAAATATATAGGATGGTGGCTTGGCAGTAGCAAATCTAAAACTATATTATAAAGCAGCAGTCATCAAAACCTTTTGGTACTGACTAAGAAATAGAGTGGTGGATCAGTGAAATAGATCAGAGATACACACAACACAATAATTAAGATCTATAACAATCTAGTATTTGATAAATCCCCAAACTCCAGCTTCTGGAATAGAACTATTTGAAAAAAAAATCCTGGGAAAAATGGAAAGTAATGTGTCAGAAATTCGGCATAGACCTACATCTCCCCCCCCATACCAAAATAAGCCTCAAAATGGGTACATAATAGGGGCATAAAGGATGATACAATAAACAAATTAGGAGAACAAGGGATAATTTACCTATCAGATCTTTGTAGAAGGGAGGAATTTATGATCAAAGAAGAACTAGAGAACATTATAAAAGGTAACATGGGAAACTTTTATTACATTAAATTTAAAAGGTTTTGGACATACAAAACCAACAGAAACAAGATTAAAAGGGAAGTGCAAAACTGGGAAAACATCTTTACAGCCAGTATTTCTGATAAAGGTCTGATTTCTAAAATATATTAAAAACTGTGTCAAATTTATAAGAATACAAGTCATTCCCCAACTGATAAATGACCAAAGTATGTGAACAGACAATAATAATGAAATTAAAGTCATCTATAGTTATATGAAAAAATGTTCTAAATTACTATTAATTTGAGAAATGCAAATTAAAACATCTCTGAGATACCACCTCATATCTCTTAGATTGGGAAGATAACAGAAAAAGACAATGATAAATGGAAGGAATGTGAGAAAACTAGGACACTAATGCATTGCTAGTAGAGTTATGAAGTGACCCAACCATTCTGGAGAACAATATGGAACTATTCCCAAAGGGCTATAAAACTATGCATACCCTTTGACCCAACAGCGCCATTAATGGGTCTATATCCTAATGAAATCATAAAGAAGGGGAAAGGACCCAAATGTGCAAAAATATTTGTAGTAGCTTTTTGGGGGGGATATCAAAGAATTGGAAAATGAGTAGATGCCCATCCCTTGAGGAATGAACTGAACAAGTTGTGATATATGAAAGTAATGGAATATTATTGTTCTATGAAAAATGATGAACAAGCTGATTTTAGAAAGGCCTGAAAAGATTTACACAAACTGATGCTGAGTGAAACAAGCAAAACCAGAACTACATTGTACACAATAACATCAAGAATGTGTGATCAACTATGAAATATATAGTTCATCTCAGTGATTCAGTGATCCAGAGCAATCTTTATAGACTTTGGACAGAAAATGCCATCTGCATTCAGAAAAAGAACTAAGGAAACAATATAAATCAACACATGCTATGTTAACTTTTTTTTGTTCTTTTTTAAAATCTCTCTCAGGTTTTTCCCTTTTGCTGTGATTTTTCTCTCCTAACATGATTCATAATGCAATGTGTGTTAAAAATAAATTTAAAAAAAGAAACTTAAAAAAAGAAAATGCAGAGACAACTCATTCAGTGGAGCAATGTTCAATGGAACTGCTCTGGGCAGAAATCACCTACTTGGCAGAATGGTACCCAGCAGAGACCCAAGTAAATCAGTACACAATGTATATTCTTTTAGAGCAGTATTTGGAAAAACAGTCTCTAGAAGAGCAGAATCAAACAGGCAACAGTGGAGAGCAGGACTAATAGCAGACCTACAAGGGATAAAATGTGGAAGGAACAATTATATGTTTAATGTAGATTGAGATGGTTCCTTTAGAAGATGGAGAGACCATTTGGTTCTTTGTTTCCTGATGCATAACAGGCCTAATCTGGAGGAAGCTGATGTTAATAGTTTTAATAGAATTCCTGACGTCTTATAGAGTAGGACTTCTTAAACTTTTTCCACTTGTGACTCCTTTTCACCTGAAAAATTTTTATATGACCCTGGCTATGTGTATATATATATATATGTATATGTATATGTATATGTATATGTATATGTATATGTATATGTATATGTATATGTATATGTATATGTATATGTATATGTATATGTATATGTATATGTATATGTATATGTATCTCTATATATAGTAGGTCTTCAAATCAAACATTTACTGAAAATAATTCATAATTTTGCAATTCCCATAATCAATTATGAGACCCCCATCTGGGGTTGCAATCTATTTAAAAAGTTGAGCTATAGAGAATATATTTTTTTGACCTACTGTGAATGGTTGCTGTGGTAACTATGGTTGCAGAGAAAAATGATGCTTTAAACTATAGAAATTGCATTATTTTAATCTCTTGCTATTACTGAAATTGCTTTATGGCATTTTATGATTCATGAGTATCTTATTCCCTCTCTTCTTTCTCTTTACCTTTTTAGTGAAAAGCATTACTGTATCAACTACGTGTGTATATGTGTGTGTGCTCTTTCTTTCACCATTTTAGAGTTGAAGTTCCAGTATGAGCAACTTCCCCTATTTCCTTCTCCTTTTCACTTCTTTCCCTTACCTTCTTTTCCACCACTAATGAATTCTTCTTCCTTTCTCTTTTCATTCTTTTTTTAAGATCATCAAGATATAATCAAACAGTCCCAGGTTTTTTTTTCTAATTAGAATCTCTGATGGTGATAGGGTTCAGAGGAGACATATGTATCCTATTAGAAAGCAGTTTGTTTTCTATGATTGTTCTCTCATATTTATCTTTTAGCTCCTCTTGATGACAGTGGTTACACTTCAACATTTTTTTGGAGCTCTGATTTTTTTTTCATCTCAAATGCTTAGAAATACTCTATTTCATTAAAAGCCTATTTTCATTCTTATAGGTTTATACTTGTTTGTTTGTTTGGGGGGGAAGCTATTTTTGCTTGAAAGCTGATTCTCCTTACTTTTCAGAATATCATAATTCATGGTCTCTTTTCTATTTTATGGTAGTGGCTGTTGAATCTTGTGTGATCCTGAATATAACTTCTTGTTGCTTGATTGCCCCCTTCTAACTATTTGCAATTGTTTTTCTTTGGCCTAGAAATTCTAGATTTTGGTTATAACCTTTCTGGGAATTTTCATTTTGGAGTTTCTTTCAAGAGGTGACTATTTGAAAAGCTTCTTGTACTTCTTCCTGCTACTAAAAATAGTCTTGAGTCTGAGCATTGCTATTACTGTTCAGTTATGTTTGGCTCTTTATGACTTGTGGAGCAATTGTCTGTGGGGTTTTCTTGGCAAAAATACTTAGTGGTTTGCCATTTTTTTCCAGTTTTAAGCAGGCAGGGATTAAGTGACTTGCCTAGGATTACATAGCCAGAAAGTACCCAAGGTAAGAGTTGAATTGCTCTTTCTGACTCCAGCCCCTAGTGTTTTATTAATTGCCCCATCTAGCTGCCCCAGTTTTAAGGTACTGGTTGCCAAATCAGATATGTCTTTGCTTTGTGTTCTAAAAAGCTTGGTGCCTGGTACTGAAACTCTTCTTTTGGAGATATGGGGTCCCAAAGCCAAGACTCTGAAGATCAATCTGTAAGGGGAAGAGAAAAGCAGAGAAGTTTTTTCTATTTCTTTTTCTCTATTGCTGTTATTGATCATATAGCTGAGGTTAGCTGTTTCTCTGAACTGTGTGAATGCTTACAGTTTTTTTTAAACCAAAAGAGTATTACAGAGACCACTCTTTCCATGAGGAAAAGAAAATCAAGATTTTTCAAGTGAAACCAAAAGCTAAATGAAGAGAAGTTTCACAGCCATGGATTCAGAAGTATCTCTGAAAGATACTGTGGATTCAACACAGAACTGCTAAGAAGAGTTTCACTGGGCAATGAATACATATTGACCAGAACAATGCTCAGTAGAGCAGCACCCTCCAAAGGGCAATCTCCAACAGAAACTAGCAGTGAGCCAGCCTGGTAGGAGCAACATTATGTTAGAAGACATTATTAACTGTTATGATGAAGGTGTTAATGTCTCTTCACACATTTGTCCTGGCTATGTGTTGGGCTTACTTATATGTCCTCCCACGTATATGCCTTGGCCACAGGTATTTCAAATGTGGACGTCTCCATGTCTCTCTCCTGGTCACACATATTTTTTTTGGATGCTCATTTTTCTCACTAATGATGTGTATATTTATGGAAGAATCTGCTTGAAGTTCATGGGGGAAAATATTTACCATTATTTTTATTATGAGATCATTTAATTAAATACCTTTTCCTTGAACTAATTATATCCTTTTGCTATCTATTAAAGTTATATGGGGCTTTGAAAATATTATGACCCCATAGTATTTTGAAATTAGTGTAACTTTTTTTGGTAAATCAAGGGATTTTTACAGGGATTTCATTTTTAAAGTGACTACCACTAAATCATAACAGGAAGGAGAATTTGATTCACATTCTCAGCTTGTGTTTATCAAGATAACTTAAGTAACCCATTACATATATAGATAATATATGACTAGGGCCCTTTTCTAGTTTGTGTACTGTTTGTTTGTTGAAAAAATTCTGCTTAACAGTTTTTTCTCAAGTACTAATTCTGAAATTTAAGGGGAAAAAAACCATTGGTGATATTTTGCTATGGATTCTGGATATTTACATGACTCAAGAAAGGTAAACGAGCATATGAAACCTTTTACAGTTTCAATTGCTGCTCCCAATGATGTGCTGCCATATACAATCACTGGATTTTTTAACTAGACCAATATGAGGACCTGGAGAAGCTACATGAAGAGATAGCAGGCAAAGATAGGGAAGAGGCTCCAAAAGTTGCCTTTTGGGAGATGGAGGATACTGTAGTATGAAGATGGATAAAGTTAAAAACATGAGTGAGAGGCTATGTTATTGCTTGAATTCCCTGTTCCTTTTCCTTCCCTCCCTCATATAATGGGACCTTCTCTTTAATTTGTATATGTTATGAATAGAATTAGAATCAGATAATTATTTCATTTTAAATATAAGAAGGTTAGAAGATGGAAAGGATTCTAGAAAGAACCTAATACAAATCTCTCATAATACAGATGAAAAAAATGTGTGACGAAATAACTTGTACTAAATTAAATTCTTTGTTAGGGACAAAGCAAGTATTAGAATACTTGTTTCCCAATTCCCAGTTTGGGACTGTTTATGTTATGCCACATTGCCTCTTGGTTACCTATGATCACAGAAATCAAAGAATAACAGGATCTCAGCATTGTGGAAGACTTATGGTCCATCTACATCATTTTAATTCTAGTCTAACCTGTCCCTGAACAGGAATGTTCTCTACCAAAGCCACAATTGGTCTGTTTCAAGTGATGCCAGAATTTGTGGAAGCATTCCATTTAACTTTTGTACAACTATGAAAGAAAGATTTTGGTTTTGTTTTTCCCCTTCAAACCTCAAGCTGAAATACTTTTAATTGTGACTTTCACTTGTTCCTTATGAGGAATTTAGTAGTATCACTGATCCTTTATTTAAAAAAATAAATTTTTACTGATATTTTCTGTTTCTCACATTACCATAATAATTTTAAATATTCCTCCTTTTCTCCCTCTCAAAGTGCTAATCCATATGGTTTATTTGGAAAAGAAAAAAAATGGTACAATTGATTGGTACATTGAAAAAGTCTGAAAAGTTGTGCGATGTAAACACCATAAAGGGGTAGCTTTGGAGTGTCTTCTCATATCTATTCATTCAAGACCAGCTTGAATTTTATAACTTTTTCACATTTACTTAGCTTTTGGTATGTAGTTTCTTAAGTCTTTAAATGAAGAGGCCCCAGGAAAGCTCAAAAATTCCTGATAGCAATTCATCCTGGCAGAGAAAGAACAGCAGTAATGGCTACAAGTCCCTTTTCCTGAGTTGAATATCAATTACTCTCTCTAGGAATCCTTTCTTCCTATGAGGCAGCATCCAGCCCCAAGGCCAGGCTCCTCACTATCTTCAGCTCTTACTAGACCCAGATAAAGACTTTATAAAAATCCATCAGATTTGCTGCTTTAGGAGAGGATTCTCCACATCTTCCATGGAATTAGGAGGGTACCCAGTTATATCCTAAGTTGAATAGAGATGGCTTATTTCTATCATTCTCCTTGACTGTCCTTCATTCTGTGTGTATCTTGCCTCAAGAAAACAGTCTCGCTTTATTTACTTATGAGTTCCATGTTGCCCTATACAGGATTTTTGGTGTTCCAAATTTTCCCAAGTCTTGTATTAAGACATTCCTAGTCATGCCCTCTTTGGTATCATGCAGAACAAATTTGATTTCTCTTCCACATGACATTCCTTTAAACATTCAAATACAGCTTCCAATCCTTTCTCTTCTCCCAAGACAGTCTTCTATTATCCAACTTAAAAGATCCCAGTTCTTTTCAGGGAAGTTCATAGAGCCTCTGTTTTCCATTGATGTGAAAAACTCATGTGTCTCAATGTAGCAGTCAGAATTGAATGTCATAGCCCAGAAGGGGTCTAATCAAGTCAAATTAACATCTCCCTCATTCTAGACTGCATCCTACTGAAGAACAAACTTTTTAAGACTTCTCTGTTACTCTGTTAACTCATATGAGCTTATAATCCAAGTCCCTAAAGTCTTTTACACACACACACACACACACACACACACACACACACACACATATTATCTAGTCCTATTTTCTTATATTTTAACGTGTACAATTGATATTTGATATCAAAGTATAAAGATTCACATTCATTTGTACTAAATTTCATGTAACTAAATTTGATCTTTTGAAATCATACTGAGTTTGTGACCCAACATAAAAGAGTAATGGAATTTGAGTGGGTTCCATTTTTTAATGAGACTTAAGTGCAGAGGTGTACTTGGATCAGTTTCTAACTTAGATTTTTTTTTTTTAGTGTGAGCATTTATACCTTGAAAATGGGCAAATGCTACAAATAAGGATTTGATTTGTGGTTTTGTTGACTGCTAGATTTAAGAAAGTGAAAGAGAATATATTAATGCAAATTATTTGGCTTTTTTTTTTGGTGAGCTGGTTGTTAAACATTTATAGCATACCTCTGTTTAAGTGCCTCCTTTGCAGGAAATAGAGATTGGATACTGGGGGATAAGGACTGGGGGAAAGATCAGACTAGGCAATTGTTTTCATGGCTTCTTCTCTTGTGTTTTTACTATTAGGTTTATAAAATTGAACTTTTTTGCATATAGATGAATAAATATAAACAAAATAGTATTTGTCTTTACCCTTTCCATTTATTTCTTTGGCTGCTTTAAAACTTTGTTTTGTGGGTGCTGGAGCTACAGCAAGATGGTTCATTGTCCTTTTCAAAAGAGAATTTCTTGTTCAACTTTCTTACTATATTTACTTTAAATGAGCAGATGATGTAACTAGTTAGAGTCTATAAAATAATGCTGATGCATCAACTATAGCTCTGGTGTTAACTTGTTAATTTCTACTCTGCTGTCTGAAAATTCCAACCCAAGGGATATATATATATATATATACATATATATATATGTATATATAAGCTATAAAGCTATATATGTATAAGCTATAAAGATATATATATCTATCTTTATAGCTTAAGTGTTTACTGACTAGTTTCTATTTTTTATCTAATATAGATCTTCCCTTTCTGTCCTCTATTCTTTGATGTGTAAATCATTACCTTCCTTTTCTGCTCTCCGGGAAATTACTTTGTACTCGTCTTGCCTATGTAATCAAAACCTATATAAGATGGCATCATGCTCTGGGCTCACTGATTTTTATTTTAGTGATGCTATGCTCTTAACATAATGAGCCAGTTTTTCTTTGCATTGTTGATTTATGATTAGCCCCAATATCTATCAAGGCATGCTTGGACAATTTTTATCACAGTATCTAGGCCACTTTGGCCTCAGTGGTTGTCTTGTTCACTGAATAATGAATGAATTGAATATGTTCATTCTATATTAACACCTCTCCTCAAACCCCTTACTCTCTAGCATTATGACTTCATTTCCAAAGTTAGCATGATGAAAATAGTTTTTGTATATTAAGGAGGAATAATAAGAAAATAAAATGGGGGAAAAGAATGAACAGAATATTCAAAGTGGTGATGGTGTTGAAGTAAGAGATGATCAATATAGTGAAAGTATGACCGTAAGAGATTTGTCTAACTGAAAGGAACAGGTTGATCTTCCCAATTGTGACAGTGGAGAGAGGGCAGATAATCAATACCTTTCCTCCAATGTATTAGCCCAGGGGGTTGGAGTGAGGAAAGAGTAGCATCAGTGAAGCTTTCTTATCCAGCTGTGTGCTATCTATAAAACCATATCTGTGAGTAATGTCTCTGTGATCATTGGATGCAATTACTGAGAAAAAAAGTCCATCAAAATGTGTATCTTCTTTAAGATGGAGAACACATTTACTCCTCTCAAATATCTTCCCATTTTATTTCCAGAATTTTCCACTCACAAATCCCAGTCACATCTCTTTTACATAATGTCCCAACCCCAAATATCTATTGCTATTTATTGTGATATTGCTGTGTCTTAGAAGAAGTTGTTTATACCCTTCTAGTTTTATTCTATCAGAATATTTAGTAAATAAAATATCATTTATGAAAAAAGAAGCTAAGCAATGCAAGTGTAGCTCTTTAGTGCACTGTGAGACTCCTTTCAAATGGACATAGAATCTTTAAATAACTATTCTTTTGGCCCAAGGTGGACACCAGCAATTGGCAGTAAGTAGAAGAACTGGACAAGAAGAACGCTCCAAAAGAATGCTAACTTTTATGAAGTACACAGAATGAAATTTATAGCCAGTGACATCACAAAATCAGTAGAAGATCAATAGATGATATTGAGAGTTCTGCATGGAGGCATGCAGTTGCATTGGGCAAGAGTTCCATTAAGGATGCTAACCTAGAAAACAATGCCCTGGCTCTATATGTTCTTTGGCCATGCACATTCTCTTTTTTTTATATATAAAGCTTTTTATTTACAAAACATATGAGTGATTTTTCTACATTGACCTTTGCAAAAACTTTTTTTTCCCAAGCTTTCCTCCTTCCCCCTAACCCCCACCCCTAGATGACAAGTAATCTAATACATGCTAAATAGGATAAATTATATGACAAATACAATACATGTATACATATCTATACAGTTATCTTACTGCACAAGAAATATCAGATCTAGAAAGAGAAGAAGAAAAAACAACCTAAGAAGGAAAACAAAATGCGTGGAAATATTCACAGAAAGCGTTAAAATGCTGTGTTGTGGTTCACATTCAGTTCCCACAGGCCTCTTTCTGGATGTATATGACTATCTTCATCGCTGAACAATAGGAACTGGTTTGAATCACATCATTGTTGAAGAGAACCATGTCCATCAAAATTGATCGTCGTATAGTCTTGTTGCTGTGTATAATGTTCTCCTGGTTCTCATGCACATTCTCCAAATGTCACACTCCATATGAGTTCCTTGTTCAAGAGTATTCCCTAGTTTTTTTCTTCTGATAAATTCAGAAAAGTATACCTCTTTATGGATAGGAAGAATTTTCCTTGGCTTTTGTTTTGCCATGGTGCTTAATTTTCTTTTGCTTTTAACTTTTCTGGATGGTATGGTAAAAAAGAAGGGCAGCTAAATGGCACCTTGGTGTGTGCAGTTCTGAGTCTGGATTCAGGAAGCTGATCTTCCTGAATTAAAATCTGAACTCAGATACTTACTAACTATATGACCTTGGCTAAATTATTTAACCATTTTTCTCAATGGTAAAATGAATTGGAGAAGGAAATGGCAAATTTCAGTATCTCTGTCAAGAAAACCCCAAATGGAATGAAGAAGAGTCTTATGTGACTGAAAAACCACTAAAATGGTAAAAGAAACATAGTAAGGGGCTTATGAGCTATAGTTTTGAATGGGATGCTGACCCAAAGAATACAATAACATGGGGTTTTTTCAGGAGTCATGTAATTGAGAGAAGCCTCGGTTATGGATTGTATTGATTTAAAAAAAAAACCAAACTAAATTCAGACTATACTAGTAAAAAGAGTTTCATAATCATAAAAAAGCTAAGTGAATATGAATCCAATCCAGGAGTCATGATACCTAGATTTTAAATCCAGGAATTGTCACTGACTATGTATTCTTGGCCAAGCTACTTTCCCATTTTGGTACTTAGTTCCCTCATATACTTATTGGAATAAATGACTTTTTAGATCCTTTCCAATCTAAATCTTGTTTTTTCTGTGATCCTGATGCAAAATTACCAATGAAAATCCTTTCTATATTCAAAGAACTATAATGATGGAATCATCAAGTAGAAACTTTGATGCAAATGCATCAAATGCAAATAAAATTAAATTCAACAAATATTTATAAAGTTCCATCTAAACTAGGTGCTATGGAAGACACACAATTTAGATGAGACAGTTATAGCCTTATGGACCTAATAGTCTAATTGGGAAATAAGACACAAAGACAGATGAGAGTACAAAATAATATATTCTAAGTGGATAAAGAAAGAACAAGATAGTGTTTCAGAAGAAAATTTACTCTATTCAGAAATCTGTATTGTTATGAAAAATGCCTGAAATGCTTTTCTTCCTCTTGTCTGCCTTCTGGCTTCCTTCAACTCTCAATTAAAAATCTTACTTTTGGGGGAAGTCTTCCTGATTACCTTCTCTCTGTTGATTATTTCTAATTTATCTATGTCATCTCCCTCACAATGCCTGGCACTTAGTAGAGACTTAGAATGTTTATTGATGAATTTGATTGATTCCTAAGCCTCTCCCTCCCCACATGTATTTGGGCTTGTTTGGATTGCTGAAATTCGGTTATCTAATGAAACAATCATAATTCACAAAAGAAGAATAAAATCTCAAAATCAATTATATTTTGTTAATAATACTTTGATGAATCTACAAATTCACTAACTTGAGTATTTTTTCTAACAGTGTAGATCAAAATTCTTCTCATCCTATATAACTCATGTCCATGACTACTTGTAAGTCTATCTTTGTTCTTACCTGCTATTATCATATGACTAAAGAAGCCTGATATTTTAGGGAACTATACTCATGCAATTACATCTTTATATAAACACACATCAAGAGTAATTAATTAATTAATATTTATTATCTGTACTTGTCACTTTAGGGAAGTATTTGAGAATATGACATAGTAGATAGGTAGAATGTTAGATACAGAGTGAGGAAGACCTTTTTTTGGATTTTGAGCACATTTAAGTTTTTGGACCCTCATTATCTTCATCTGTCAAATGGAGATAATAATACTAAATAGTAGTATTGACCCTATAGGGGTGTTGTGAGGCTCATATGATGTAAGTATGGTATTTATTATTTTTTATGAATATTATTTTTGAGTTGATTTCAATTTAATAAGTCAAAAAGCATTTATTAAGCACTTTTTATGTGCCTGGAACTATGCTAAGTGCCAAGCATTCAAAGGTTAAAAATACAGGGACAGGATGGACAGAAAATGTCATCTGCAGAGAGAAAAAGATCAAGAGACTGAATGTGAATCAACGCATGCTATGTTCACTTTTTTCTGTTTTTTTAAAATTTCTCTCATGGTTTTTACCTTTTGTTCTAATTTTTCTCTCCCACCATAATTCATAAAAGTATGTATTAAAATAAATAAAATAAAAAATAATAATAAATACAGGGAAAGGGAAAGAGTATTAGAGTAGCCTAATTAACATCCCCTTTACTGGGGCCAAGACAAATACTTCCAAACTGAGATAACACCTCAACCCCCCTTCACATAGGTCTGGGATCATACCTTCAAACTAGAGTAACCAACAAGGAAGGGATTACTACCAGGGATATTGTCAGATTGCCTTTATTCCATAACAGTAAGAGGAAGACTGAGACTGTCTACTTGTAGTAGATTCATGCTCCATGACACCTGGGGCTGGTCCTGGGTACAGCTTCTGGATCAGTTTGCTTGTCATGCTTGATTCAATCTACCACTTCTCTAGCATCAGAACTACTCAGGTGTTTTATAGGTAGAAAAGAAGTTTTGTTTGATCTGGTGTGATTTGCCATTCCTTAGATCATAAATAAAGTAACACTAAAGCAGGTAGAAAACTATAAATTTCTAGCCTGAAATATTCTAAGTATAGAAATTTCCACATATGGAGACAGAGGAATCCCACAGAATGGAGGGGCAGAACACAGGGAGTATTACATAGTAGGAAAGGAAAAAGCTATGGAATAGTTAGATAAAGAAATACCAATCCAGAAAATTTAAAAAAAAAGGTTAATTAAAGCAAATATGTTACCTAATAATATGATGGAATTGCTGTTGCATTTATAAAAGTCTGACATGTAAGCTTTACTGAAAAAGTAGATTTTTATATTGATAAAAAAATTGAGGGTTCAATTTTTCTCAGGAAGAGAAAAGGAAAGCAGAAAGTCTTCCTGACACACAATTCCAACATCTGAACATCCTGTTGGATATAGAAGTTATTCCATGTAGTTTTTAGGTTTTCCAATTATTTGATGACTTAGAGATAGGTGGGTGGCAAAGTGTATGGAGCACTGAGCTTGGAATCAGGAAGACCTCAGTTCAAATGCGGTCTCAGAGATGTAGTATACTTGTGATTCTGAGTAAGTCATTTAACCTCTGTTTTCCTTACCTGTAAAATGGGGGTGATAATAATAGCATTGACCTCTCAAGGCTACTGTGAGGATCAAATGAGATAATAATTATAAAACACTTAGCACAATGTCTGTTATGCAATAAATGCTATTTGTTAGCTAATACTATCATCATCATCATTAATATTATTAAAATATGTGTTTATATGGTATTGAAGATGGATCGCACACCAGAATTCTTTTAGCTTAGATTTAATGTTAGGACAAAATGAGGCATTCTTGAATCACTGGATATTCCACCCAATGACATTTTCTATGCTCTAGCATAACAAGCATATATTACAAAAATTTACTCACTTCTATATGGAAACATGTTTGATTATCAGAGTAAAATATAGTGAGGGATATGGAGGCTCATATAGTTTTTAGAAATCCATCAAGTTTGAGGCGCATAGCCTCCATATAGCTGAAACTTCTTATCCCTTATGTGAGTAGGAAACTGTCAGGGAAGAATGCTGTCAATCAGGTCTTAGGTGTAGTCCTGTCTTCTTTTAGGTAAAGCCTTCTCTTGGAGGAAAGAAATAGTATCAAGGAAATGCTGGTCCTATCATATATGGCATTTTGAAATTACCCTAATTGCCACAATAGAAAAGACCTGGATTTGAGATGAGAAGCAAAAGTGTGTTTGGATGTGTCACCAAATAGAGAATTTGGAGAACAGATACAGGGAGTCTTCTTGCACACCTTCCCCATAGATGAACCTGGTCTTGCCATCTAATCCACTGACACATTTATTTTATTTTATTTTTATTAATACTTTTTATTTGTAAAACATATGTATGGGTAATTCCTAAACATTAACCCTTACAAAGCTTTCTGTTACAAATTTTCCCCCCTACTCCCCACCCCTCCCCTAGATGGTAGGATATCCACTACATGATAATTATGTTAGAATACTTAAGAAATTGAGTATATGTGTAGTTATTGCATCATTTTTTTGTGCAGGAGAAATCGTATCTACAAGAAAGAATAATCCGATAAAGGAAATACAATGCAAGCAAACCTCAATAGAGAACATGAAAATGTTATGTTGTGGTCCACATTTGACATCCCTCTCTCTGGGTGTATATGGCTCTCTTCACCGAACAATTGGAACTGGTTTGAAGCATTTCATTGTTGAAGACAGTCATGTCCATTAGAACTGATCCTCATATAGTATTGTTGTTGCCGTGAATAATGATCTCCTGGTTCTGCTCACTTCACTCAGCATCAGTTCATGCAAGTCTCTCCAGGCTTCTCTGAAATCGTCCTGCTGGTCGTTTCTTACAGAGCAATAATATTCCATGACATTCATATACCATAATTTATTCATCCACTCTCCAATTGATGGGCATCCATTGTTTCCAGTTTCTAGCCACTACAAAAAGAGCTGCCACAAACATTCTTGCACACGTGGGGCCCTTTCCTTCTTTTATGATTTCTTTGGGATATAAGCCCAATAGAAACACTGCTGGGTCAAAGGGTATGCATAGTTTGATAACTTTTTGAGCATAGCTCCAAATTGCTCTCCAGAATGGTTGGATCTGTTCACAGCTCCACCAACAATGCATCAGTGTCCCAGTCTTCCCACATCCCCTCCAACATTCATCTTTATCTTTTCCTGTCATTTTAGCCAATCTGACAGGTGTCTAGTGGTACCTCAGAGTTGTCTTAATTTGCATTTCTCTGATCAATAGTGATTTGGAGCACCTTTTCATATGATTATAAATAGTTTTAATTTCATCATCTGAAAATTGTCTGTTCATATCCTTTGACCATTTATCAGTTGGAGAATGGCTTGAATTCTTATAAATATGAGACAATTCTCTATATATCTTAGAGATGAGACCTTTATCAGAACCCTTAAATGTAAAGATGATTTCCCAATTTGATGCTTCCCTCCTAATCTTGTCTGCATTAGTTTCGTTTGTACAGAAACTTTTTAACTTAATATAATCAAAACTATCTATCTGGTGTTCAATTAGGAGTTCCAGGTCTTCTTTGGACATAAATTTATTCCATCTCCACAGGTCTGAGAGGTAAACTTATCCTATGTTCCTCTAATTTGGTTATAATATCACTCTTTATATCTAGATCATGAACCCATTTAGATATTATCTTGGCGTGTGGTGTTAGGTGTGGGTCCAGCTTAATTTCTTCCACACTAGTTTCCAATTTTCCCAGCAGTTTTTACCGAATAGTGAGTACTTATCCCAAAAGCTGGGGTCTTTGGGTTTATCAAACACTAAATTCCTAACATTATTACCTAGCTTGTCCTGATATCCTATCCTATGCCACTGATCGACTGCTCTATTTCTCAGCCAGTACCAAATGGTTTTGATGACTGCTGCTTTATAATATAGTTTTAGATCTGGTATAGCAAGGCCACCTTCATCTGTCTTTTTTTCATTAATCCCCTTGAAATCCTTGAGCTTTTGTTCTTCCAAATGAACTTTGCTACTATTTTTTCTAGATCTGTAAAATAATTTCTTGGGAGTTTGATTGGTATGACGCTAAATAAGTAAATTAGTTTGTGTAGTATTGTCATTTTTATTATATTCACTCGGCCTACCCATGAGCACTTAATGTTTTTCCAATTGACTAGGTCTGATTTTATTTGTGATCCACTGACACATTTAGATAACTGAACCTTACCTACTTCCCTGCCATTTTGCTCTTGATTTGTTGAGTCACATGTTATTTATCTGAAACGTCTTGTATGACATCTTTCACTTTTGTAATTGTATTTTCAGTGATTAGCATGATACTTGAATTGGAAGATTCTAAGATAGGACTTATGGAGTGGGAAGGGGACCTTAGAGTCTCTCAATTGCAACCATTTCGTTTTAGAGATGAGAAAGGCAGGCAAAAAAGGTTAAGTGACTTTTGCAGGGTAATCCTGGATTTGAACTAAGGTCTTTCTGATTCTAAGTACAACCTTTTATTCCTCATTCCCTGTTGCTTCTCAGTAAATGTTTAATAGGTGCTTTCTCATTCATTCATTTATGAAAATACTCTAGTTGTAATAAACGGCTCATCCAGGATCAGTTATAGCAAATGGTGAAGTTTTGAATGCTGTGGATATGTTCACTTACCTTGGCAGTATACTTTTCAAGAATGTTCACACTGATAATGAAATTGATACATGAATTGCCACAGTTAGCTCAGTTTTGGGGAAGCTCGGAAGGAAAGGTATTAGACTACCTAATAAACTGAAGGTCTATAGAGCATTATAGTATGCCTGTGAAACTTGGATAGTCTACCAACGCCATGCTTGGAAACTGAATTGCTTCCATTTGAATTGTCTTAGGAAAATTCTGAAGATCAGTTGGCAGATAAGATACCAGACAATGAAGTCCTTTCTCAAACATCCCAACTCTACTGCAGAGAGCAAACTCCATTGGGCTGGACACATTGTTTAAATGTCAAATGTATGTTTGCCAAAAAGATTATTTTATGGAGAACTCACACAGGGCAAGGGCTCACAAGGTGTTCAGAAAAAGCATTGTATACAAGGACACTTTCAAGCTGTCTTTTAAGAGAGATATGGAGACACTAGCACAGGAACCCATCCAGCATGGAATGCCTTATGAGAAAAGAGGCTCTGCACTAGAGCAAAACAGAATTTAATTAGCTCAGAAGAAATGTGAGATGTGCAGTTAGAAATTCCACCCCAAATGTTCATAGGGACTATTTGTATCCTATCTGTGGCAGAGCATTCCAAGCTTGTTTGGACTGATGAACCACAATCAGATACACTGTAACTGGACTTTAACATAGTGATGTCATTTTGGTGCTCTTTGAGAATTATCTTGTAATAACAGTTTACAACCTGTTCAGAATCTGTGAAATCTGACTTGATTTATTCTTGAAAATTTGTCAAGCAAAAATGTTCTAAAACTTTGGCATGTTCTGCCTCCCAACAAAATGATTGTTGGAAGTATCCTAAAACTCAACACATTGTGTTTGATCCTTAAATTCTTTTTAAAATGCTTCCCTGATGTTTTTTTCTTCATCTTTGTTATTTTCCAATACCCCCATCAAAAACTTTTCCTAATAACAACTATAGTTAAGAAAAAAACCTCAAAGCTGACATTTTGACAATGTCTGAAACTATATAATTCATGCTGCACTAGGCAATCAGCAAAACAAGAGATGCAGTTTCAAATTGTAACTTGCCAATTTCTGAGGTGTCAATGCTCACATGGAAAGAAAAATAACAATCAGTTCTAGACCAATCCAAGTAGCTGGATTCAACTAGCTCCAGCATTCTCATGATAGAGTAAGCTTAAAATTTGTGATAGGATTGGCTCTGAGTTTAAAGGTTTTTCCTCAACGGAGAGCAGCTATGAAATAATAAGACATTGAATATTTGTCAGTAAAAATGAACTCAGAGAGAAAAAAGGAAGCAGAAGAATAATGGTGCTATTGAATTTAGGAAAACTGAAGTCCCTTCACCGCTTGGAACTTCCCTGTAACTTTTACATCACTAATGTCAGTATTTGTAGCCCCCAGACTCTTATAACATGCTTTCTCTTGCTGCCAGAAAAATTAGTGATTTAACTTTACTCCAAAGTCATATTTCTTATGGGTGCCCTGGATTTGAAGTTAAGGAATCATGAGAAGAGATAAGATAGCACCTCACAAGTTCTCAAGGATAAAAACAAGGTCAGGGGTTTATCTTTTAGAGTATTTCCTGTGTGTACTTTGAAACTTTTGAACTCGGCTCTTCAAAGTAGACACCAAACACACTCTATCTTCCTACTAAACAGATACATTTTTCTTATCATTTTTACTCCTTTCACATTGATTTATTGGAAAAAAAATCCAGATATTTCTATATTACAATGGTATAATGATATAGTATGGAGGGGGAGGAAATCTGGAGGAGGGAGAGGGTGTCACATGTATGTTATAAAGCAAAGTTTCTTAAACTGTGAGTCACAACCTCATAAAGGGTTGTGTAACTGATGTGGGGTTGTGGTAATATTAAAAGGACATTCCACCAAGATTTAATTCTTTATGTAAAAATAAATAATCACAAGTATTTCATTAGTATGCAAATCTATTTTTTCTCTTTAACAAATGCTCAAATTATGTGTATACCACAGAATTTTTAAAAATTTCTTTATGATTTATTATTAGTAAATATTTGATTTGTATACTATATACCTAGGGTCACATTAAAATTTCTTGGGCAAAAAGGGGTGGGAAAGGGAAAAAGTTTAAGAGCCCTGATGTAGAGAATATAGGATAATGCCAGAATCAGATCTAGTTTCAAGTATGTTACACAGTAGCTACCTGTTTGTGGGCAAATGTCTTAACTTTTCAAGTACTAATCTTTACTGATGGAGGGAGTTTCCACAATGGGAGTTGATTTTTTTTTTCCTGATGAAATGATAAGTCTGAAACAGAAAAATTTTAAATACCTTAGTATATACAAACATGAATACATACAACACTGGTAAATTGTCCTATCCAATACAGTTTTTTTTTTCATATAACTACGGTCACTTGTTAAATAAGGTATTTTCTTTTTCCCAGTGAAGCCAACATATTGTTTCCCTAAAATTAAGCCTTGTAAGCAGTGGCCACACTATTGACATGAATTTTGGCCAAATTTCCTTCTCCAAAGCTCTATTGTTGTTGTTGTTTAGTCAAGAAAAAGAAGCTATCTAAGTTGGGGAAAAGGAACAGTCTGTAGGTGCATGTTTGTATTAATTTGCTATACAATTAAATCCAGTTAAAGGTCAATAAAAGAATTTCTTTGATCTATAGCCGCAACGGATTCTCTGTAAATACATTTCTTGATAAGGGAGCTACAACTAAGCACACTTTACATACAGTGTACTGGGTCACTGGCAAGCTTGTGATTAGTGACTTTTTTAAAAAAAAAGAATTTATGGTTTTTGATGTGGAAGTATGTTTAGAAAAATTGCACATATTTAATCTCTATTGAATTATTTGCTATCTAGGGAAGGGGAAAGGTGGGGAGAGAGGGAGAAAAATTTGGAACATAAGATTTTGCAAGGGTGAATGTTGAAAACTATTTTTGCATGTATTTTGTAAAATAAAAACTATTACAAAAAAGAATTTATGGTTTTTTATTTATTTTTAGATGTATCCATGAGGTGAGCAAATATAGAGCAATAACTTTTCAAGTATGCAGCAACAAAACCCAGCATAGGTAAACTCATATTAGACACATTTATTTTAATTCTATTATCAAGCATGAGCACCAAAGGGTATATAAATGTTATATTGTCCCATCCTTATAAAAACCTCTTGTTTTGTTTCCCAGATAAGAGGATAATATATGTCTTATTTTACTTTTTTAAACTTTGAAAACCAGAGTTGATGAGGGAATTACTATGACACTCTTGCAAGGGCAATGTCAGATTCTATCCCATTTTAGAAAAGACAAGTCATAAGTTATTGTCTTTTCTTTCTTTACATAGCCTTTTTTTAATCCAAGTGATTATTAGTCTTCAGACAGGCATGTGGCAATTGAATTGGTTTTCACTGGTTCTACAACTAGGATTATTCAAAACTTCAAAGTTCAACATTTGACATTCATTTCCTCCCTTGTCTCCCTGACTCTGGTCTCTCCACCCTAAGCCAATCCAACAAACACTCTCCCCCCCTTGTTATGAATGAGTATAGTTATACAAAACAAATTTCAGCACTGGTCATGTCTAGAAACCTGTCTCTTTCTGTTCTCTGAGTACTGATTCCTCTCCTTTGGGAGGTGGGTAGAATGTTTCTTCCTTAGTCCTGTAGAATCCTGATTGATTATTACAATAATGAATCTCTAATTTTTTCAAAGTTTCCTTGCTTTTGTCACATCGTTGCCATTCTACAAATTATTCTGGTGCTGCTCACTTCACTCTGTATTAATTCATACAACTCTTCCTAAATTATTTTGAAACTCTCCATAGGGCAGCTAGATAATAAAATATTCTCTGGGCCTGGAGTCAGAAAGATTTGCATTCAAATTTGGTCTCAGATACCTAGTAGTTGTGTAACCATGGACAAATTCACTTAACCTCTGTTTGCCTCAGTTTCCTCTGTAAAAGGGAAATAATAATAGCAACTATCTCCCAGGACTGTTATGAGATGCAAATGAGATAATAATTGTAAAGAACTTAGTGTACCATGTGGTACATTGTACATGCTCTCTCTCTATATATATATGTATTTTTTTCCCCTGTTCCTCTCCTGATGATTCGTTTCATAGGTTTCACAGAGTCACTGGATGCTATTTGGTTCATTTGAATTTTCAAGAAGTTTGTTGCTCGGGCAAAATTTGCCAGACTAACCCATGGGCTTAGTCTATTTACTTACAGTTAAAAATTGCCCAGACATGGATAAAATTCATTGTCACCATGGTAGCAGAGAATTTATAGCAAGGAGTTTGAAGCTTATTATTTTCTTTAAATTCATTTCAATTATTTAGTCCTGGTGAGTTCTTAGAGACATGGAGTATACTGAGATCTATAGGACATGAACAGAATGTTTGGACATTCATGACTGATAAGTAGAAAAATGAAACAGACACAGGACCATCCTGAGGGTTTAGTAAGGTGAGGGAAGAGTAGGACAAGGTGGCGCTAGTTTATGAGGCTAAAATGGTATTTAAGACTAAGGGAAGATTAAAAATATATAGATACAAGAATGAGAGTATTGACTTGAAAACTGACTCCTGTATTAGAAGAGTTAATCAGAGACTCCTAATTATTTCCCATTGGAAATGGGAACAAATCATTGGGAAAGGGAAGGAAAAATCACTTACAAAGGGCTTTATAAATATTATATCATTTGATCCTCACAATAACCCTGAGAGGTAGTTGCTATTATTGTTTTTATTTTACAGTTGAAGAAACTGAGGCAGAGAGAGGTTAGATGACTTTCCCAAGATCACACAGTTAGTATCTGAGGATATATATAAATTCAGATTTTCCTTACTCCAGGTTCAGCTCTCTATTTGCTGTACCACTTGGCTGCCATAGTCTTCCAGCCCAAACTCATGGTACATCATATGGTAGTATAGGATAATGGGAACAAAATTGAACTACAGTATTGGCTCTCTACTAGGCTAATTGAATTGTAAATTGGGATATTTGTACCCAGGGACAAATGCTACAAACTATTCCCAGTGTAAGAGGAACAAAGTATTCCTTCACTTAAGAGATGGAAGAGAAAATCTTCTTGTAGATTAATATGAGGCCAGGCTAGGCCATTATTTGGGGGAGGGGGATGGAATGGGAGGAGAGGTGGGGAGTTCAGCCTACTCCTCCATCTGGTGGCTTCTTATTTTCACTCATAATTCTTGCAAACCAGTGGCTAATTTCTGTTGCTTCACTACTGTCAATACCTTCTAAGTTTGACATCATGGGGAAAAGGCAGTCACTTCATCCCTAGGGATAGTTCTGGTTTTATTTTCCTATGTGATGTGAGAGAGAGCCAATTCAACAAATACTTTTTAGTAGGGGTGTGGTGAAGTGAAAACCCTTCAGCACCGGTGGGCAGCTGATGAAAATTAGAGGCCAGGAAAGTAAAATTATTATTTTAAAGTCACGACTAGTTTGAAGCAGATCTGGGAAAGTCATCAAATTTTAACTTTTCACTTTGCACTGGCCTATTCTCTATACCAGAGTTTCAACTTTTCACTGGTGGCCTCCTTTTGTTCCAGAAATTTTTGTGTGACCTCAAGTATATAGGTATAGAAAATAGGTATACAAATCAAACATTTACTGATAATAAATCATAATTTCATGACCCCAACAATTCAGTTATGAGATTCTATATGAGGTCACACCCCACAGTATAAGAAAAGTCAGGCTCTATAACTCCTCATCTCTGACTCTTAGAAGTCAAGACTTTGTTGAGGATTCAGCTCAAAAACTGACTTCTTTAAGAGGCCTTTCCCATGGTTCCTGACTCCTCTCTTTTCCAGCTGCTAGTGCCTTCCTTTCTAAGGTACCATAAATACTTTCTATGTACCTTGAATGTACATTATTTATTTTTTTTTTAATTTTTATTTTATTTGCATAACATATGTGTGGGTAATTTTTCAACAATAACCCTTACATAGCTTTCCGTTACAAATTTTTCCCCCCAACTCCCCACCCCTCCCCTAGATGGCAGGATATCCACTACATGTTAATTATGTTAAAATATTGGCAAATCGAATATATGTATACATATTTCCAAACTTATCATTGTTGTGCAAGAAAAATCTTATCTACACAAACGATATATCAGATAAAGGAAACACAATGTAAGCAAACATCAATCAAGGAGTATGAGAATGTTATGTTGTGGTCCACATTTCGCATCCCTCTCTCTGGGTGTATATGGCTTTCTTCAGTGAACAATTGGAGGTGGTTTGAAACATTTCATTGTTGAAGAGAGCCATGTCCATCAGAATTGATCGTCATATAGTACTGTTGTTGCCGTGTATAATGATCTCCTGGTTCTGCTCATTTCACTCAGCATCAGTTCATGTAAGTCTCTCCAGGCCTCTCTGAAATCATCTTGCTGGTCATATCTTACAGAACAATAATATTCCATAACATTCATATACCATAATTTATTCAGCCATTCTCCAATTGAAGGGCATCTATTCAATTTCCAGTTTCTAGCCACTACAAAAAGGGCTGCCACAAACATTCTTGCACATGTGGGGCCTTTTCCTTCCTTTATGATTTCTTTGGGATATAAGCCCAATAGAAATGCTGCTGGGTCAAAGGTTATGCACAGTTTGATAACTTTTTGAGCATAGCTCCAAATTGCTCCCCAGAATGGCTGTATCCGTTCACAGCTCCACCAACAATGCATCAGTGTCCCAGCCCTCCCACAACTCCTCCAACATTCATCATTAACTTTTCCTGTCATTTTAGCCAATCTGACAGGTGTGAAGTGGTATCTCAGGGTTGTCTTGATTTGCATTTCTCTGATCAATAGTGATTTGGAGCACCTTTTCATAGGACTATAAATAGTTTTAATTTCATCCTCTGAAAATTGTCTGTTCATATCCTTTGACCATTTATTGATTGGAGAATGGCTTGAATTTTTATAAATATGAGACAATTCTCTATATATTTTAGAGATGAGACCTTTATCAGAACCCTTAAATGTAAAGATGATTTCCCAATTTATTGCTTCCCTCCTAATCTTGTCTGCATTGATTTTGTTTGTACAAAAACTTTTTAACTTAATATAGTCAAAGTTATCTATCTGGTTTTCAATTAAAAGTTCCAGTTCTTCTTTGGACATAAATTTATTCCATCTCCACAGGTCTGAGAGGTAAACTATATTATGTTCCTCTAACTTGTTTACAAAATCACTCTTTATATCCAGATCATGAACCCATTTAGATCTTATCTTGGTATGTGGTGTTAGATGTGGGTCAAGCCCTAATTTCTTCCACACTAGTTTCCAGTTTTCCCAGCAGTTTTTGTCAAATAGTGAATACTTATCCCAAAAGCTGGGGTCTTTGGGTTTATCAAAAACCAAATTGCTATAGTTATTGCCTAGTTTGTCTTGTGATTCTATCCTATTCCACTGATCGACTACTCTATTTCTTAGCCAGTACCAAATGGTTTTGATGACCGCTGCTTTATAATATAGTTTTAGATCTGGTACAGCAAGTCCACCATCTTCAGCCTTTTTTTTCATTAATCCCCTTGAAATTCTAGACCTTTTGTTTTTCCAAATGAACTTTGCTACTATTTTTTCTAGATCTGTAAGATAATTTCTTGGGAGTTTGATTGGTATGGCACTAAATAAGTAAATTAGTTTGGGTAGTATTGTCATTTTTATTATATTCGCTCGTCCTACCCATGAGCATTTTAAATTTTTCCAATTGACTAGGTCTGATTTGATTTGTGTGGAAAGTGTTTTGTAATTTAGTTCATATAGTTCCTGACTATCCCTTGGCAGATAAATTCCCAAATATTTTATACTATCAACAGTTAT
>JAJPUD010001945.1:53520-137167 GCA_023553655.1 Myrmecobius fasciatus | reverse complement strand
AGTATTGTTGTTGCTGTGTATAATTATCTCCTGGTTCTGCTCATTTCTCTCAGCATCAGTCCATGTAAGTCTCTCCAGGCCTCTCTGAAATCATCTTGCTGGTCGTTTCTCACAGAACAAAAATATTCCATAACATTCATATACCATAATTTGTTCAGCCATTCTCTAATTGATGGGCATCCATTTAGTTTCCAGTTTCTAGCCACTACAAAAAGGGCTGCCACAAACATTCTTGCACATGTGGGGCCCTTTCCTTCCTTTATGATTTCTTTGGGATATAAGCCCAATAGAAACACTGCTGGGTCAAAGGGTATGCACAGTTTGATAACTTTTTGAGCATAGCTCCAAATTGCCCTCCAGAATGGCTGGATCCATTCACAGTTCCACCAACAATGTATCAGTGTCCCAGCTTTCCCACATCCCCTCCAACATTTGTCATTATCTTTTCCTGTCATCTTAGCCAATTTGACAGGTGTGTAGTGGTACCTCAGAGTTGTCTTAATTTAGAGCAGGTTTTCTTAAACTCTTTTTCCTTGTCACCCTTTTTTCCTGAAAAATTTTTACTTGACCCTAGGTATATAGGTATATAAAATAATTATATAAATCAAACATGTACTGATAACAAATAATAAATAAATTTAATTTTAAAACAATTCTTTGATATACATATAATTTTGCCATTTGTTAAAGATGAAAGCAAATTTACCTATTAATGAGATGACTGTGCTCATTTAGTTTTACATAAAGAATTAAATTTTGGTGAAATATTTGATATTTTTTGCTGCTGTAAAATTCTTTTGCAATTCTCACATTTAGTTAAGGTCAGATTCATAGTAAAAGAAGCTTTGGCATATGGTAAACGTTTAATAAATGCTTAAATAATCTTCTTCTGGGTCTGTCCTTGAGGAACTGCCCAAAGCTTGGGACAAGAATAGGATTACACTTATTGAATGAATTAATAAATGAAAAGCAATTTTAAAATATTTATTATGCGCTGAGCACTGTGACTGATTGAGAGTTCTATCCTAGGCTGTGGAAAAAAAGTGGAACTCAGAATTAATGCAGATAAAAAACTAAGTTTCAGCATTGTGTTAAATCAAGTTAAATTAGACTTAAAGACATATTATATATCTATAGCCTAGGAAATTTTATCACTCTTCATTATGATCAGAAAAAGAATTGTCACCTAGAGACAGCTAGGTGGGTAGTTCAGTGTTTACCTGGACCTTGAGTCAGGAAGACCTGACTTCAGTCTCAAGCACTGAATAACTTTACCTCTGTTTGCCTTACTATCGTCATTTATAAAATGGGGATAATAATAACAGCTAACTCTCAGACTGTTGTATTAAATGAGAATATCTGTAAAGTGATTTTCACACCTTAAAATGTGTTATTAGCTATTATTATTATATTAGGTAAAGAAGCCTTGTCCAGTAACTGGCATATGCCATGTGAGGAACATGGCACATGCCATAGCTGAGGAAGGATATTGGACAAAGATTGATCCCAAGGTCACAATCTAGAAAGAAAAGAAATTCCTGCTCTCTAGAGGAGTGGTCTTAGCAGGAAGTTAGAAACTGAAATCCAAGAGGAGCCTTTGGTTTAAAGACACTGTTTTATCATAGCACTTGATTCCAAAAAGCAGAGGTAAACCCCAAACCATTATATAATCATCTTTTGGACAGCACCAATTATATGGAAATTTTTTTTCCTCCTGACATCAATTAATAATATTATTTAAAATTTTATATAATTGTAAAATTATATAATGTTACATAATAACCAATAGTTAACATTTTATAGTATTTTAAGTTTTGCAAAGCACTGTTACATAGGTTATAATTTACCCTTCAAGTCTTTATTATCCCTATTTTTCAGATGAACAAATTGAAACTGATAAGTTAAGTGATTAGTAGATGTTTGGGACAGTGTTCAAATAGCTTTTCACGGCTCTCTGCCACTACATGGCTTCAGTCTCACTTTCTTATTACATAGCTTCAATGAGTAGAAGTTCTGATGAAGTAAGTATAAACTTGATGTTAGGAAAAAAACTTCCTAACAACTAGGGATGCCCAAGAGTATAATAGTATAATTTCCTCAGTTTCTTGTCCATAGAAGTCTTTAGACAGACGCTAGATGACCACTTTTCAGGTATGTTGTTGTTGATGATGATGATGGTAGTGATGATGATGGTGGTGGTGGTGGTAGTGGTGAGGAGGAGGAGGAGGATAGATAACATTTATTTCTTGAGAATAATATCCAAATACTTTCTTCTTTCAAAATTTCATTTCATTAGATACCTTATTGAATACTTCTAATAAGAGTATGTTTTCCTTTAGAAATTTATAGTTTCTTTCCTTCTTTTTTGCAGATAGAGTAGTATTGTGGAAAGAATTTTTATCTCAGAGCTAGAGGTCTTAGATTCTAATCCTAGTTCTTCCACTTAATGCATGAACCTGGGAAAGGTATCTTCATTTCTGTGAGTTTCTTCCTCTTCATTTGTGAAATGACAATATTTACACTAGAGTTGTTGTGAGAAAGCACTCTGTGAATCTTTTAAAAAGCTACATAAATGTAAGCTATTATTATGTAGTCATGATGGAATGGTGAAAATAAAACTGTCCTTGGACACAAGTTAAAGTGCAAGCATCAACACTCCCTAAATAGGTAATCCTGGGCTTAGTACTTAACCTTTCTGGGCCTCATATTCCTCATCAATAGAATGGAAATAATAAATAATACTGGTACTATTTACCTCTTAGGATGGTTGTAGGGGAAAAATGCTTTTATATGATCTGAGAGATGTTATCTTCTGTGTTGCTTCTTTCTTTAACCCAACCTTAGATCTATACTGAACTCTTTGGCAAATAGCTTCCTTTTACTGCATAGGGGCCCACACTAAATTTTTAGGGTTTCTTAGTAACCTTTGATATAATTGATTATGGTAAACTGCTACAATCTTTTAAAGGAGTGGAGGCAATTGCTTCATTACTATCTTGGAGAAAACCTAGAAACTGATAACTAAGACCTATTCACACCCTTTAATTTTAAGCACCACCACAAGCATGCTCAGTGTATCCTGTCTGACTTTCAAGATGAAGCTAAATCTGTTATCCAATAACCATTCCATTAAAATATACAATCTATTGAGAAAGTAAATTCCCTTCTTTGTGTTTTAATTTTTTCATATATAAAATATGGAGGTTGAACTAGATCACAACTTCTTAAAATGTGAATTTTTTTTTAATTTTTAAAGCTTTTTATTTCAAAACATATGCATGGATAATTTGACAAGATTGATACTTGCATTGCTTTGTTTTCAGATTTTCTCCTCTTTCCCCCCATCTCCTCTCCTAGATAGCAAGCAATCCAATATATGTTAAACATATTAAAATGTATATTAAATACAATATGTATAAACATATTTATACAATTCTCTTGCTGCACAAGAAAAATCAGATAAAAAAGAAAGTAAATGAGTAAGAAAACAAAATGAAAGAAAACAACAATAAAAAGAGTGAGAATGTTATATTGTGATCCACATTCAGTTCACACAGTCCTCTCTTGGGGTGTAGATGACTCTCTTCATCACAAGATCATTAGAACTTGCATCAATCATCTCATTGTTGCAGAGAGCCATGTCCATCAGAATTGATCATCATGTAATATTGATGTTACCCTGTACAATGATCTCCTGATTCTGATCATTTCACTTAGCATCAGTTCATGTAAGTCTCTCCAGGCCTCCCTAAATTCATCCTTCTGATCATTTCTTAGAGAACAATAATATCCCATAACATTCATATACCATAACTTATTCAGCCATTCTCCAACTGATGGGCATCCACTCAGTTTCCAGTTTTTTGCCACTACAAAAAGAGCTGCCACAAACATTTTTACATATATATGTCCTTTGTGCTCCTTTAAGATCTTTTTGGGATATAAGCCCATATGTCAAAGGATATGCAGATAGGGCATATTTTGATAGCCCTTTGGGCATAGTTTCAAATTGCTCTCCAGAATGTTTGGATCACTTCACAACTCCACCAACAATGTATTAGTGTCCCAGTTTTCCCACATCCCCTGCAATTATCCTCATCATTAAATTTTCCTATCATCTTAGCCAATCTGACAGTGTGTAGTTTTATTTCAGAGTTGTCTTAATTTGCATTTCTCTGATCAATAGTGATTTAGAGCACTTTCTCATATGATTAGAAATGGTTTTAATTTCTTCATCTGAAAATTGTCTCTTCATATCCTTTGACCATTTATCAATTGGAGAATATCTTGAATTGTTATAAATTTAAGTCAATTCTCCATATATTGTAGAAATGAGGCCTTTATTAGAACCCATATTAGTTCCCAATTTATTGCTTCCCTTCTGATCTTGTCTGCATTAGTTTTGTTTCTGAAAAAAAAACTTTTTAACTTAATATAATCAAAATTACCTATCTGGCGTTCACTTATGAGTTTCAATTCTTCTTTGGACACAAATTCCTTCCTTCTCTGTAGATCTGAAAGGTAAACTATCCTAAGTTCCTCTAATTTGCTTATAGTATCACTCTTCATGTCTAAATCATGAACCCATTTAGATCTTATCTTAGTATGTGGTGTTAGGTGTGGGTCAAGCCCTAATTTCTTCCATTCTAATTTCCAATTTTCCCAGGAGTTTTTGTCAGATAGTGAGTTCTTATCTTGAAAGCTGAATCTTTGGGTTTGTCAAAGACTAGATTGCTATAGTTATTGATTATTTTGTCCTGTGATCCTAGCCTATTCCACTGACTGACTACTCTATTTCTTAGCCAGTAACAAATGGTTTTGATGACCACTGCTTTATAATATAGTTTTAAGTCTGGCACAGGCAGGCCACCTTCATTTGCATTTTTTCATTAATTCCCTTGAAATTTTTGGACTTTTGTTCTTCCAGATGAACTTTCTTAAAATTTTTTTCTTGATCTGTAAAATAATTTCTTGGGATTTTGATTAGTATGGCTCTAAATAAGTAGATTCATTTAGGTAATATTGTCATTTTTATTATATTCACTTGATTATATTATAGTATATTAATATATTATAGTATATTAATATATATATTATATCCATGAGCACTTGATATTTTTCCAACTGATTAGGTCTGACTTTATTTGTGTGGAAAGTGTTTCATAGATTTGTTTGTATAGTTCCTGACTTTCCCTTGGCAGATAAATTCCCAAATATTTTGTACTATCGACAGTTATTTTGAATGGAATTTCTTTTTGTATCTCTTGCTGCTGAACTTTGTTGGTAATATATAAAATGCTGCTGATTTATGTGGATTTATTTTGTTTGCTGCAATTTTGCTAAAGTTGTGAATTGTTTCTAGCCGTTTTTCAGTTGAGTCTCTAGGGTTCTCTAAATATACCATCATGTCATCTGCATAGAGTGATAACTTGGGTTCCTCATGACCTAATCTAATTCCTTTGATCTCTTTTTCTTCTCTTATTGCCAAAGCTAACATTTCTAATACAATATTAAATAGTAATGGTAACAGTGGGCAGCTTTGTTTCACTCCTGATCTTATTGGGAATGGTTCTAATTGTTCCCATTACATATGGTGCTTGCTGATAGTTTTAAATAGATGCTACTGATCAGTTTAAGAAAAAGTCCATTTATTCTTATACTCTCTAGTGTTTTTAATAAGAATAGGTGTTGGGTTTTATCAAATGCTTTTTCTGCATCTATTGAGATAATCATATGATTTTTGTTAGTTTGGTTATTGATATAGTTGATTATGATGATAGTTTTCCTAATATTGAGCCATCCCTGCACTCCTGGTATAAATCCTAATTGGTCATAGTGTATTATCCTGGGGATGACTTTCTGTAATCTCATTGCTAATATTTTATTTAAGATTTTTGCATCAGTATTCATTAGGGAAATTGGTCTATAGTTTTCTTTCTCTGTTTTCACCCTACCTGGTTTAGCTATCAGCACCATATCTATATCATAAAAGGAATTTGGTAGAACACCTTCTTTCCCTATTTTTTTCAAATAGTTTACATAGCATTGGAATTAATTTTTCTTTAAATGTTTGGTAAAATTCACATGTAAATCCATCTGGCCCTGGAGATTTTTTCTTAAGGAATTGATTAATAGCTTGTTTTATTTCTTTTTCTAAAATGGGGCTATTTAAATAATTTATTTCCTCTTTGGTTAACCTGGGCAATTTATATTTTTGTAGATATTCCTCCATTTCTTTTAGATGATCAAATTTATTGGCATAAAGTTGGACAAAATAACTCTTAATTATTGCTCTAATTCCTCTTCATTGGTGCAAAGTTTTCCCTTTTCATTTTTGAGATTAACAATTTGATTTTCTTCTTTCCTTTTTCTAATTAAATTAAGTAAAGGTTTATCTATTTTGTTGTCTTTTTCATAAAACCATCTCTTAATTTTATTAATTCGATAATTTTATTATTTTCAATTTTATTAGTCTCTCTTTTATTTTCAGAATTTCCAATTTGATATTTAATTGAGGGTTTTTAATTTGTTCTTTTTCTAGCTTTTTAAATTGTGAGCCCAATTCATTGATCTTCTTTTTCTTTATTTTATGCAAGTAAGTATCTACAAATATATGATTATTCCTTATAACTGCTTTGACTGTATCCCACAAATTTTTGTATGTTGTCTCATTATCATTCTCTTGGATGAAATTATTGATTGTGTCTATGATTTGCTGTTTCACCTATTAATTCTTTAGCATTAAATAATTTAATTTCCAATTAGCTTTGGGTCTATTTTCTCCTGACTTTATATTGCATGTGATTTTTATTACTATTTCTTCCTTTCTGCATTTGATTTTGAGGTTTTTATGCCCTAATTCATGGTCAATCTTTGTATAGGTTTTATGAACCACTGAAAAAAAAAAAACTCCTTTCTGTCTCCATTTAATTTTCTCCAAAGATCTATCATACCTAACTTTTCTAACATTTTGTTTATCTCCTTAACTTCATTGTTATTTATTTTGTGGTTTGATTTATCTAGTTCTGAGAGAGCAAGGTTAAGATCCCCCACTAGTATAGTTTTACTATTTCTTCTTGAAACTTCTCCTCTAGGAACCTGGATGCTATACCATTTAATGCATATATGTTTAGTATTGATATTGCTTCATTATCTATGGTACCCTTTAGTAAAATATGGTTTCCTTCCTTATCTCTTTTAATGAGACCTATCTTTGCTTTTATTTGATTTGAGATCATGATTGCTACCCCTGCTTTTTTTTTTAACTTCACTTGAAGTATAAAAGATTCTGCTCCAGCCTTTACCTTCACTTTGTATGTATCACTATGCTTGAAATGTGTTTCTTGTAAACATCATATTGTAGGATTCTGGCTTTTAATCCAGTCTGCTATCTGCTTGCATTTTATGGGAGAGTCCATCCCATTCACACACAGAGTTAAAATTACTTCTGTATTTCCTGCCATCTTATTTACCCTAGGTTATGCTTTTCTCTTTCCTTTCCCTCTTCATTCCTCCCCAGTATTTTGCTTTTGATGACCACCTCCCTCAAACAGCCCTTCCTCTATAGAGCGCCTCCCTCTTTTTTATGTCTTTCCCCTAATACTTCTATTTTCCCTTCTGTTAGTCTTTTGCTTTCTTTTCCCCCTTTCCCTCCCACTTCTCAATAAGGTGAGACAAGTTTCTCTGTGAAACCAAATATGTCTGATATTGTCTCTTTGAGCCAAATCTGATGAGAGTAAGATTCACACAATGCTCATCCCCCTTCCTTTTTTTCCTCAATTATAATAGGTCTTCTTTGTCTCTTTGTGAGATGTAATTTCCCTTATTTTACTTCCTTTTTCCTCTTTTTCCAGTACAAACCCCTTTCCACCTCTAGTGGATTCTAAGATATCAGGGCAGTTTTCTTTTAAGATTTCCTGGAAGATAGTGTTAAGATTCTTTTTTTCATCATGGCTTTCAGGAAGTCCAATAATCTTTAGATTGCCTTTCCTAGATCTATTTTCCAGGTCAGTTGTTTTTCCTAGGAAGTATTTCATATTTTTTTCTTTTTTTTCATTTTTTTTGTTTTTGTTTGATTCTTGAAGTCTTATTGAGTCATTTATTTCTATTTGTTCAATTCTAATTTTTAGTGTATTATTTTCTTCTGTTGCCTTTTTTAAGCTCCTTTTATATATGGCCAATTGAATTGTTTTGTTCCTTGCTTTTTTTTCCATTTCACAAATTTTATTTTTCAGTGAATTGGTATCTTTTTCATATCTATTTTGTAAAGTATTGTATGCCTTTTCCATTTCTTCTTTCAATGATCTCATTTCCTTTCTTCATTTTTCTTCTAAGTCTTTTAAGATCCTTTATGCAATCTTCCAAGAAAGCCTTGTGAAATAGGGATCATCTCATTTCTCCCTTTGGGGCTTCATCTGGAGTTGCTTTGCCTTTAGGAACTTCAGCATCTGAGATATGTTCATCTCTCTCTCCATAAACTCTCTCCATATGGTGAAAGTTCTTTTTGTTTTTTTGCTCATTTTTTAAAGGCTTGAGGTTTGCTCAATGCAAAGGAGCGACAGCTGCTTTAGTTTGCCCTGGGGCAGTTCTGTTGATTGACTTCCAATGCTGGGTAATTGGGACTAGGTCTGGCATTCTTCTGGGACTCAGTGGTTTACAAGTTTCCTTTTGCAGCAAATCTGCCAAATCACCTGCTTGCAATCAGGTCAGCCTAGCCTAAGAGACTCACAGAAGATTCCCAGGTGGGTAGAAGCTGTAAGGCTCTGACTCCCCTCCCCAATCTTTGCCCCAGTTTCCCTGAGCTGTGGTCTGGGCTCAACAGACTATCCCCCTGCCTGCTTGAAACAGACCTGTTCCGAAGTCCTTCCAAGGTATCTTCTTCTTCTTCTGGAAATATGTTATACTCCAAATATTTATGGATCCTTTAACTCCAAAACCAGTTTAGAGACTTAATCTGCTGTGGGTTTGAGAGGTCAAAAGTTTAGTGGTTACAGAAAGGCATGTCTTCTCTCCGCCATCTTGGCTCCACCCCCATCTTCTTAAAATGTGAATTGCAAACCTATATGAGATCTCATAACTGAATGCAGAAATTATGATTTCTTATCAGTAAATATTTGAGGTGTATACCTATTTTATATACTTACATACCTGGGATTGCATAAAAATTTCTCAGAGGAAAAGGGAATATGAAAGGAAAAAATTAAAGAAGGCCTGAATTAGATGATCCCTCCCCTCTCCATCTATTACAACCTAGGAATCTATGATATGTTCTATTACCCTTTATTCCTTGGGCAAGAGTTTCTCCTTTGCCCTTTCTCTTCCTCACCTCATGGACATTTGGGGAGTCTAATTGTTCATATATCTTTTGCCAAAGAACCCTGTCTCTCTTCAACCTTTAGGAGAAATGAATATAAAGTAGAGAGAAGGAAATATTGACTTATAGAGCCAAATAGATCAAACCAACCTCAGTGACCAATGATATGGGATATTGCAGGAAGCTCATTTCAATAACTGTTATGAATGAGGAGGTATCTAATCTTTTGTGGTGGAAATGAAAGTACAATGGATTGGAAGTCCAAGGATCTGAGCTCATTTTTGACTGTGAAGCTTAATTCTTATTTTTAGAATCTTGGACAGCTCACTTGGATTCTTTGGGTCTCACTTTCCTTATCTATAAAATGATGGGATGGGATCAGATGACTTCTGATGTCTTTTCCAACTCTAAATTATATTATAATCCTATGACTTACTCTGTTATTAGCTCACAGTGTGATTGTAGAAAAATTTTTTTGGCTTTTCTAAGCCTCAGTTTCTTTCTTGGTAAAATATAGGGATTGGACTAAAATGATTTTTAAAATGACAGCTTTAAATATATTGCCTTATGATTCTAATTACTTTACTGATTAAACAGAAAAGTCCAAATAAATGTAAAAGTATTCTAATTATATAAAACAGCTACTATTATTATTAATTATATATGCAGAAATGTACAAAGTCTGACTCATATCAACTGAATATTAAAGAGATAACTACCTAGCTGCAAAGGCCATGTGATAAATCAATGACTCCAATGGGGCAGAAAGAAAATGAATAGATTCTTTTTGTTCTAATACTGGGAAAATATTTCTCCAAACAGTCTATTCATATCTTAGACAGCAGAGACTTTTGCTCTGACTCCAGTTTTTTGATAAAAGGTTTTAGAAAGGCAAGTTCTGTTGTTGCTATTGATATCTTAAGTAAGTTATCAGGAAAATGTGTATTTTAAATTCTTAACTTCCCCATCTTTTTTGCCTTTTTTTAAGTCAAAGTTTGACATTTTGTGACAAACTGTATGCTCTCTCCTATAATTTCTTGCTGTCAGAAAGGAGTAGGAGTCAGAGTTGTTCAGTTCCAATCAGATACACTTGAATTAAATTCTGGTAGGGGATCAAATAAAGAAGTCACTCAGAGGTTAGCATTTTCATATCTAATGTCCAAGACCGAATATTAGGTAATTCAGTAGATAGGTAACTAACTGGATCTGGACTCACAAAGACCTGAGTTCAAATCTTGTTTCATATATTTGTGTGATCCTGGGCAAGTTACTTAAACTCAGCCTGCCTTATTTTCCTCAGATATAAAACGGGGATCATAATTCATCATAAGACTTCTGTGAAGGTGAAATTACATAGTGTTTGTAAAACAATTAGGACAATGCCTGGCATGTAGTAGCTGCTTTGCAAATATTTGTTCCTTTCCCCCTTTCTATTATTTAACTTATTATTAGCATCTAATATTTATGTATTATAGCACATATAGTGTTTCTGTTTTAACATGGCACCTTTCCTCCTCTATGAAATGATAACTTGAAAGATGGACTACAACCAAGGACTCTTCCTTTCTCATCACCTTTACCCTTTTATTGACTAGTATCTAATCCAAGAGAGCCAAAAAGAAAAAAAATGAAGCAGTAGGTATTTTCCTGGGCCTTACCAGAGGCTGGGAGATCAAAACACATTCAAAAGCTAAAGAATGTTCTGCAACCTGAGCTGCTTTTCATTCCACCCACAGAAAGGAAAATTCCAGGAGTTGGAATTTTAACCATTTGAACCACAGACAAATGTTGGAAAGAAATGAATATTGTCTTGCAAATATAAAAATAAAAACCCGTGGAATTCTTTCTGCATTTTAAAAATATGTCTGTAGGTCATTATAATTTGTGATCAAGTGACCTTTTTTAATAGAATATAGTCCAAAAATATTATTTGTCTTTTGCAAGGATTATTAATCTTTAGCCCATGGATGAGGTCTCTGGATAAATTTCAGGGAAAGAGAATGAATTTAGGAGAAAAAACTACATCTTTATTTTTTAACAACTACTAACTGAAATTTAACAGTGTTTTCAATTATTTAAGAACATTATTCCTAATGTTTTTCACTAGGCTATCAAAGAGGTCCATGATGCAAAACCAATTAAGAACCTGTGGCCTGTAAAGGTGCAATGTTATATCTATTAGGCAGGTGCTTTGTCTATTAGGAAAACATGGATTTTAATCACATCTCAGATGCATTCTATCTTTGTTGCCTAAGATGAACCACACTATGCATTATGAAGAGAAAGCTAGTGTCAAAATCATAAAGTCCTGGTTTCAAGTCTTTCCTCTGACATTTTGCTATGTAACCCTAAGAACTCTCTAAGACTTAAATAGCAGAGGAAGTGGTGACCCATAGCAGTAGTAGCACTTTCCTGACTAGGTATATCCTACATGTATAAAAATTATAGGCTTGGTCCAACTCCCCTCTTTCCAAATGGTAATAATAGACCTGTATCACAGAGTTATTTTAAGAATTAGATAAACTAAATCATATAAGGTTTTTTTTGTGAACCTTAAAGAGTTGTACAAATATGTATTGTTATTATGATTACTCCCACAAAATCATATTTTTTCAGATTTGTGTCCATTACATGGAAGGAGTAGGAAGCCTCAGTGAATAAGGACTAGAGACACTGAAATCACAAGTAGTGGATAATGAGACAATGGGGAAAAGATTCTGGAAAGGGTCTAACATGGTGCCACAAAGTAATGGTAATCAGATGGGGAAAAATATGCAAAGTATTTTGCTAGATCTAAATTGCAAAAAACAAAAACAAAAAAAAAACTTTCTTTAGAAATATCATTTTTCTTGTCTTGTTCAATGGAATTCAGATAGTTGTCCTGATTTGTCACTTTATCCTTTTATTTTCTTTTATACCTAATATCCTTGACCAAATATTTAGTTGGATTTAAAAAAAAACTATTTTAGCAGTTATTTTAGGAAATATTAGGATATAAATTCATCCTCTGCAGGCTCACTGAAAACATCGTTGATACAACTTTCTTAACAGACAAGATGATGGGAATGATAGGTACTCAAACAATTTTCACATGAATTTGACTTTTTTCTGCTAAGTCTCTATATTTTACAAGCTTTTTGTACCAGGGAACAAGGAAGTTATAAGCATTTGGTTTGGCAATAAATACTACACATATTATTCTTAAGTTTTTATGGATTGATGCTATATTCAAGATAATTGTGGGTAATAGCTTGGTTTTTAATAGAATTCCAGTTCCAATACACTTAATTGATTGAATTCTCAAGGATTTTTTAAAGTCTATATTGTAGTGTGTAATTTTGTCATCTGTCAATCTCTAAAAGATAGCAACTTTTTTTTATTAAAGCTTTTTATTTGTATAACATATGTATGGGTAGTTCCCCAGCACTGATCTTTACAAAGCTTTCCATTACAAATTTTACCCCCAGTACCTTCCTCTCCCCTAGATGGCAGGAAGTCCACTACATGTTAATAATATTGAAATACTTGACAAGTTGTGCAGGAAAAATCCTATCTACAAAGAAAAAAAAAAGAAAATCAGAGAAAGGCAATACAATGCAAGCAAACATCAATAGAGAGCATGAAAATGTTAGGTTGTGGTCCATATTTCATATCCCTCTCTCTGGGTGTATATGGTTTTCTTCAGTGAACAATTGGAACTGGTTTGAGACAATTCTTTGTTGCAGAGAGAGCCATGTCCATCAGAATTGATCATCATGTAATACTGTTGTTGCTGTGTATAATGATCTCTTGGTTCTGCTCATTTCACTCAGCATCAGTTCATGCAAGTCTCTCCAGGCCTCTCTGAAATCAAGACAGCAACTTTTTAAAAGTATAATTCTAATCACTGTCATGTCTTGCTACATATTTGATAATTGCTAAAATTTGTAGGCTACAGTGGTATGATGCACAATTTTTATTGTTTCTTTTAAATATCTGCATTTTTTGCTAATTTGAGGCTTATTTTTGCATTGTTTATTAAGTTGAAGTTCATTATTTTCCATAAATAAATATTCATGACTGTGCCATTTGTTTGATGTTTTCTTGCTGATATGATGTTGTATGAGTTCATGTGAAAGTCACTTAGAGGGGGCCTTTTGTTTCTATTCTTGGACCTTAGTTATTTCATAAGTTCCATTCAGAGGTGAATTGCTTTCAGTTACATTAGATAAGTGTAATGGAGTGTACATGCTATTTACTTTTTCTACCATTAGTATCATTAGCATTATTGTTTTATCCCATTTTTGCAATGGGATACAGATAGAAATGACTGAAGAACAAATCTTTATTTTCATATATTATCTTTATGACTATTTGCAAAGATGGGTAAAATGCATTTTAAGATGAAAGAAGAATATTAAAATGTAAGTTCATCTTCTATTGAGTCACTGAAAGCACCATTGGAATAATCCCAACATCATATGGAATGATAGGAATGACATGTTATCACCTGACTTTGTTTTTTTCTACTAAGCTTCCATATTTTGAATGTCTTTACATATAGTTTGGGGGTTATAATTATGAAAACATTTATTTAAAATATTCAAGATATTGTGGGTAATAATTTTGTCTGTCATGATGCTCCAGCTTCATTATATTTTGTTGTGTTTCCAAAATAATTTGGGGGTTTATATTTGTCTTATGGGGATTTGTTGATTGTTATTATTATTTATTTTTAAAGATAAGCTTCTGGTGTATAATTCTAGCCATTTAATGGTGTCTTTATAGACATCTGGCAGATGCTAAATGATATGTTGCACGGTTTCTACTACTTTATTATTTTTAATTAATTATTTTTAAAATTAAAGCTTTTTAATTTTCAAAATATATGCGTGGATAATTTTTCACATTAACCCTTGTAAAACCTTGTGTTCCAATTTCTCCCCCTTCCCACCCCTCCCGTATATGACAAGTAATCCAATATATGTTAAATGTGGTAAAAATGCATGTTAAATCCAAAATATGTGCACATATTTATACAAATATCTTGCACAAGAAAAATCAAATCAAAAAGAAAAAAATGAGAAAGAAAACAAAATGCAAGCAAACAACAACAAAAAGAGTGAAAATGTTATGTTGTGATCCACACTCAATTTCCACAGTCCACTCTCTGGGTATAGGTGGCTCTCTTCATCACAAAATGACTGGAACTGGCCTAGATCATCTCATTGTTGAAAAGAGCCAGGTAAATCAGAATTAATCATCATATTATCTTCTTGTTGCCTTTTATTATGATCTCCTGGTTCTGCTCATTTCACTTAACATCAGTTCATGTAAGTCTCTCCAGGCCTCTCTAAAATCATCCTGCTAATCATTTCTTAGAGAATAACAATGTTCTATAACATTCATTATACCATAGCTTATTTAGCCATTCTTTAACTGATGAGCATCCACTCGGTTTCCAGTTTCTTACCATTACAAAAAGAGTTGCCACAGACATTTTTACAAATGTGAATCTCTTTCCCTCCTTTAAGATCTCTTTGGGATATAAGACCAGTAGAAACACTTCTGGATCAAATGATATGCAGATATACACTTTTTGATAGCCCTTTGGGCATAGTTCCAAATTGCTCTTCAGAAAGGTTAGATCAGTTCACAACTTCACTAATAATGTATTAGTGTTTCAATTTGCCTACATCCCCTTCAACATTTGTCATTATCTTTTCCTATGATCTTAGACAATCTGAGAGGTGTATAATGGTACCTCAGAGTTGTCTTAATTTGCATTTCTCTGATCAATAGTGATTTAGAGCATTTTTTCATATGACTAGAAATGGTTTTCATTTCTTCATCTGAAAATTGTCTGTTCTCATCCTTTGACTATTTATCAATTGGAGAATGGCTTGAATTCTTATAAATTTGAGTCAATTCTCTATATATTTTAGAAATGAGGTCTTTATTAGAACCTTTGAATATAAAAAGGTTTTCCTAGTTTATTGCTTCCCTTCTAATCTTTTCTGTATTAGTTTTATTTGTACAAAAAATTTTAACATAATATAATCATAATTATCTTTTTTTTTTGTTTAATAATGAATTCCAGTTCTTTTTTGACCACAATTTCCTTCCCTCTCCATGGATCTGAGAGGTAATCTATCCTTTGTTCTTCTGATTTGCTTGTAACATCACTCTTTATGTCTAAATCATGAATTCATTTTGACCTTATCTTGTTATAAGGTGTTAGGTGTGGATCATTGCCTAGTTTCTGCCATACTAGTTTCCAATTTTCCCAGAAGTTTTTGTCAAATAGTAAGTTTTTATTCCAAAAGCTGGAACCTTTGGGTTTGTCTAATACTAGATTACTTTTTATTCCAAAAGCTGTAACCTTTGGGTTTGTCAAATACTAGATTATTATAGTCATTTGTCCTACACCATCTTATTATGTAGTATTCATCAATAATTCAACCTCCTTAAAACAGTTTTTAAGTAATTTCTAGTGATAAATGACCACCTGATACTGTATTACTATCACAAACCCATATGTTTCTATAATAAAATCTACATGACAGTCATTTGTTTGATACTTCTTTGCTGATACATTGTTAGATTTATGTAGGTGTTGCCCAGGGAAGAAAGACCTTTTGATTTCACTCTTAGGTCTTAACTGTTTCATAAGATTTACCTGGAGATAAACTAATTTTAGTTAAATTTGGCACATCTTGTGCCATATGAACCAGTGCCATATATCTACTCCCCACTTTTACTATTGCTTGTGATGTCTGTTCTCAAAATATTTCTACAAGCTTTTAACTTGATTATACTGTTCTCTGAGAACATCTATCAATCCCCTTTCTTCTTTTTGATGAAAAAGTATTAATATTTCTATGTTGAAGCTTAGGTTTTATGAACTTTTTATGGAATTTTATTTGTACATCTTCTTGATTCCATTTTAATGTTTAAAGTATATATTAAGATTGTTATTGTGTAAGTGTTAATGGCTTTATATGTGTCATTCCCATCATGTCTTGACGTTAGGATGTCATGCAATTTCTGAACATACTAAACTCTAGATTTCTTCTTGTTGACTTTGTGTTCAATATGTCTTTCCTAAAAAAGACAAAGTCAATTTAATGTCTGAATTCAAGCTTGAAAAACTTTAATCTCCTCAATGCAAATTAATATTCTTAAACTTATGAAGTCCAAATGACACTTTGATATCACTGGAGACAATCTTCACAAGGTGAAATAAGTGTTAGTATATTTTTCTACAGAGAAACATAACTTGATGCCATTCAGTAATCAAATGCAAATGTAAATCAGGATTTCTGTTTTATTCTTTTGCAGTATATGACTAAGCAGGCAATTCTTAGTTGCAGAGAAGGTGCTAATCTGAGCTGGCAGAAGAAGATACTGGTAGTTCCGTATACTAATGAAATTATAGGTCTGGTTTCCTCTTTCTTCCCTCCCTCAACCATGTCTCACCTTAAGTGCGAACCTGAGTCAAAGTCTGGACAATGTCAACAAAGGTAAAGGGCCTTTTGAGGCAGCTTATTCAATAATTATTCAATTGAAAATTGTTCTTTATTTTGGCATACCTTTTTGACCAACATTTGACCAATATATTTTTTGTTCTAAACATATGTGTATATATTTATATGTATAAAAATAAGTACATATTTGAGTGAAACAAACTATGAATGTTTGTATAAAGTGTGGAAACATCTAATGGGGAGCTAATGAAATGCCTTTGGTATTCTAGTCTTTAATAAAAATGTGATGCCTTCTGTTAAGAGAGAAGGGATCACTATTGTATTGGAGAGGCATTTTGAAAAGAGATTCATTAATAATTTCTGCATGACTGAAGTGCTTAAGCCAAAAATTGTAAATTCTTAACCAGACTTGCTATTTTATAATTTTATATGTAAGCTAAAGTTTCAGCAACCATTGCTGTAACTAACTATTCTGCTTTCCATTATCTTAATGGTACATAATTTTTTTTTTCATTTGATCCAGTTCGCATTGTCATTGTGTTTGATTCCTTTAAATATATATAAGTTTTTCATTGTCCTTTAAGGGTTATCTCCTGTCTATTTTCTTTTCCAGTGTCTATATCAGAGTTTTTAAACCTTTTTTGTGTCATGAACTCCACCTCTCCTTGGCATATAAGGAAACCTAAGAACCCCTTCTCAGAATCATGCTTATTTGTTTAAGTTCATAATTGAATAAAATGGCAAAATTCATGTGGATGTTGTAAATATAAAGATGTAGTTTTTCTCATTGAAATTCACAGGGATCTGTGGACCCCAGGTTAAGAATCTATAATCTTTAGACTGCCAGTCTTTTGATTGATATGGAAATTTTTTGGGGTGCTATTTTTACTACTTGTGTCCCTCTAGACTTTTGACTTTTACTTTAAAGAGCTGATTAAGGGTATCAAGAATTTTTGTTACACTTTATTTTTATCTGATTTTATTCCCCAAAATCTTTTTGGTTTAATAAAACATTTTTAAAAATACTTTTTTTTGCCAAAAACTGTGGGAGAATGTATTCATTTGTGTTAGTCATAGAAGATTCAAAATGCCAAATGTAGTATGTTCAGCAGTTGAGTCTTTTTCTCAGATTCCAATGGTCTAACTCCCAAAGATCATTCCTTTCTCATAGAGGCATGCTCCCCTGAGAATGAACCCAGTCAAATTCATTTGTGGATAGAAAACAAGTATGGCTATCTTAGACCTTATGGTGGCTCACCAATGCTACCTCAAGGCTGTACCTGCTCTGGTGGTCAAGGCCAGCTGCACTGAAGGATTTCCAGCAGGTGAATTATTTCTTATTTTTTTCCAGTATTGTTTTGCTTTCCTGTGTTACCAGGTCACAAAAGGAATTGCCTCTTTCACTGTCCCCTTTACCAAGATGATTATCATGACAATTCTGGGAAGGGCCAGCTTATAGTCTTATGCCAATCTTTCTATTACTTAGATTCATAGGAATAGTTAATCATGATGGCCAAGGTGTTAACCTAATGAATGGTATTGCCAAAGACCAATTGGCTCACATTTCTATGCTTCTACCAGGCCCTGTCATCTACTAGAGCAGCTTCAGGGAGCACAGAATCTTTACCTTACCAGTATTTCCTTACTTGACTGTTCCTTCTTTCTCTTTCACATCCATGGCATGCACAAGAGTTGATTATTGTTGTTATTGTTGTTGAACATTTGCAAAGTAAATCAAAACCCCCACTCAATGAAGTTTGCGTGAACTAGCTAACTAGGAAGCAAATGCAACCTTTTCAGTCATTTGTCCAGAAATAGAGGAAGTAACAGAAATTATGATGCCTCAAGAAGAGGATTTTTTTTATCAGTAAATTAGGAGTATGAGTTTGTTTTTGTATTTCTGCAGAACTCTCATGTCTATGAATAACACCATGTGATAAAGTGGACACTTTCTTCTTATCACTTTGCAGTTTTTAAAAGTTAGGATGCAAGCATATGTTCCTTTGCAGTATATTGCTATTGGGGAGCAGACTGGTTTTTCTTAGGCTTCCTCTGGTTAAAGGACACCAGCAGATGGTGTTCTTTGATTTTTGCATCATCATTCACAGGCAACATTTTTTTTAAAGGTCAAACTTCATCTGTAAAATGGCACTGGGTACTTTGGACAGGTCCCTTCCAGATGTAGATACTATGATTTGTATGACCTTACATGACCTTGAACCTACTAACAAGAATAACTCTATCTCTAAGCTACAGAAGACTAATAGATTCCAAAGTGGCAAATATACTTCCCTGGGTACTCTACTCTAATTCTTCTGATAAAAATAAACACAGAAGCCTCTCTAGCTTTGGTGGATAAGGTAGAAATAAATGTACCTTAGCTCTATCTATGTTGTCCTGATTCTGGGGTAAGATTGCATATGAGAGTATTTTCTTTCTCCCTTCTCATCAGTCTGGACTTCCATGACCAAGGAAATTTTCCCCAAAGATTGAAATCCATCCTCTTCCCCATTTTTGTCAGTGGGTATGGGACATGATACTCATCTCCCACCCCAAATATGTATTACAACTATTTGGAAGTTTGCAGGTATATTAATTAAATGAATGAATGAATGAATGAATGAATGAACAAACAAATAGTAAATAAATAAATGAAGAAATAGGTAGGTAAATAAATAAATAAAAGGGTAGGAAAACTTTGCTTTAAATTGCTTTTGACTGTACTCAGAATACTAATTTGAAATATCAGCTTTAGCTCAAGTATTTTCTGATATATATATCTTCTTCTTCTGCAATCAGTTTTTTTGATATGTAAACTTTTGTCTACTGAAAAATTTCAGCAATATCCTTCTTGTTGATATAAGTGAAGACTATGTAGAAGTTTTAGAATTTCTATGGGAGTTTATTGGTTTATTGGATATCATGAGGCCAATCTGTGCATATAATAAACCTGTTATTAAAATGTCTCTTTGTATTGCAAATGATGATTGGCAACTATATTTATCTATGCATTTCTGAATATTTTTAATCATTTGTTGTGCTAAAATTCAGAGACTGCTATTCTTCATTCTAGGGATAATCCTGCAGGTGGTGGCTCCTACTACAGTTTATGAGTCCCTATTACAATGTGCTTCATATTTAAAATCAGCTAGTAGACTTTGTAAACTTTAATAAAGGCATCTATTAAGATGGTACAGTAAGAACAGGAAGTGTGAAACATTCCTCTTGTAACTGTGGGGTTCATTCTCCCATTAATACCCACAAAGTCTAAAAGAAGAATGAGTTCAAACTTAGATGATGATGAAGGTGCAGATATGGGAAACACATATAGTATATGTCAAAATTCCCAGTAATGCAGAGCTGGGGAATCCTAGTGCTTATTCAAGTCTCATTAGGCATAGTATTTCTTCTGGGTTATTGCTCATCTGAATTCTTGGAGTTTGGTTTATCTGTCTGGTGCCAGTTCTTTCCATCCAATAGCCAAGATCTTATAATGTTGTCTAGCTGATTAAGGAAGATATTTACACATGTAGTTGCAAAAGAAAAATCCTTAACACCTCCTTTATCCTTGGACATTCTGTGATTAAATCAGTTGAAATGAGAACTCCCTTCTTTATGTCAGTTTTAACAAAACAGAGCCAGAAAGGTAAATCTGCAGCTAAAATATCATTCAATAAATAAATATAAAACAAAATAAAACAATAACAACAACAACAACAACAAAACAATATTAGGGGCAGCCACATGGCGCAGTCAATAAAACACTGAATCTGAAGGCAGAAGAACCTGAGTTCACATCTGGCCTCAGGCACAACTCACCAGTTGTGTGACCAGGACAAATCACTTAGCCCCAATTACCTCACCAAATGAATAGATAAATAAATAAAATTTTAAAAGGAAAGAATAGGTTATTTAATATTAATTAACAACATTAAGAGTGGCTTATTTATCATGCATGTAAATTTCCTAGGTGTCTATTTACTATGATCCAAACACTAATGTTAGCGATAATCTGTATTCTTAAATTTCCTCTATTGACATAAATTTTTGTCAGTTGATGGTATTTCAAAATCAGTTATAATTATATTTAGTTTTTCACCAGATTATTGATATAGTTAACATTCTTGTGAACTTTTCCCTTTGTAGAAATGTGTTTGTTGAATGTTTGTGACGCTGAGTTCAGAACTAGAACAGAAGAAATTCATAGCAATATTAACATCTCATTTTCAAATCTCAGTGAGCAATTTCTTTTGTAATGTTCTAATGCATTTATCTTAAAAGTGTGCTGCAGCAAGCTCAAACTAGCTAGTGACAATTCACTGTTAAATTTTTTACTGTAAACACTTATACCTCATTGCTGTTGTTAAGACATTTTTCAGTTCTGACCAATTCTTTGTGACCCCATTTGGGTTTTAAAAAATTTATCTTATTTGAAAAAAAAGTAAGAAAAAATATACAGAAAAGAAATACAAAACAAAATAAAACAAAAGAGAACATTGTCATGTGCCCAGCAGAACATCAGGGAGAATTCAAAATACATAACAACAAATTATCAGATCAAGAAAATATATATATATTAGTAGAAGAAATAATATTCATGAATGTCCACTTTTTTCTTTATTACCTTCTAAATTGTTCTTTGGTTCTCTGCTGTGCACCATATTTACTTTGTTCTTTTTTCCCCTCTTTCACCCCCCCCAACTTCCCTCAAGCAAGCTACAATTAAGAAAAGATATATATATATATATATGTATTCATTTGTAGATATACACATGTACACACACATACATACATACATACACATATATCTTTCTTATCCCTGCTGATTTTTTAATCTTTTGAGGTTTTCTTGGCAAAGATACTGGCGTGTTCTGACATTTCCTTCTTTAGTTCATTTTACACATGAGGAAATTGGGACCAACAGGGTCAAATGATGAATCCAGAGTCACACAACTAATATCTAAGATTTGAATTCAGGAAAACTATTCTTCCTGACTTCAGAATCATAGTCTGTTTATTGTGACACCTAGCTGCCACCTCAAAAATGGGGAAATGTTGCAAGTTAAGGATTGATTTATTATTTTGGTGTTTATTTAGAAGTAAGTGATAACAAAAATGTTAATAATTTGTAGTAAGCTTAAAATGCTATGTCTGCATTTTTCCCAAGAGCTTATTGTTAATGATTTACTAGCACATCTTTACTTATTATAAAAGACTGAAATATCTTTGTTGATACTTTACCTTTTGAGCAGGCTGTAGGCTTTTTGAGGGCAGAGATACTACTGTATCCAAAATGTGTCTCCTCCAGTTAGTAGCCCAGAACTTTCATAGATTTGCAGCTGAAAAGGACCTCAAAGGTTATCTAGGTCAATCCTCTTTTAATGAGGAAAGTGAAACTGGAAGCTTGTGTAATTGGTCTCAAGGTCACAAAGCCAGTAAGTGATAGAATTTGAACCCAAGTCTTCTGACTCACAGTAAATGCTAAAGAAAAGTTTGCCATATCATTTTGTATTTTACTACATTATACTATATGAATGAGTTCCTCATTGTAGCAAGTAGAGCCTTTAATGGTCATTTGCTAGCAAGTTAGACTTTTTAGGTATTTTTGTAGAAATGCTCTGCAAAAGAAATTAAAAACAAGTTTTGAAAATTGAATTCTAAAAGCAGTGTCCAAGGCACACAGAGATGTTTTTATTTTGGAGAACTAGTTAGCATTCAACAGTTTTTTTTAAAGAACCCCTAATCCTTATCTTGTATTTTTATTTATTTTTTTTATAATTAAAGCTTTTTAGCATTCAACTGTTAACATGAATTATTGACTGCTAATAATTAAGGTCCTCTGTAAAGTTCTATGTTGGTACCTCATTGTGGTGTGGAGATAGCCTGAGGTTCTTTTTAATGGTATGCTAGTGTAGCACAAATTATGGAAGGTCTTACCAAATAGAAATAGCTTTAAATAGTATCTGTGGGTGTATCTGTGTGCCAGTTGTACCAAATCCAGTCTCATTAAGTTCCTGGAGGCTCATCACAAGAAGCTTACCCACCAGGGGATGACTCCTTTGAGCCAGTACATCTCATGAAAATATTCACTAATCAATCCATAATAAAAATAGTTAGCATTTCTAGAGTGCTTTAAATTTTACTCCCCCCCAAATCCACAAATATTAGCTTATTTGATCTTCATAGCACCCCACAGGTGCTATTATCTTCATGTTACAGATGAAGAAAGAGACATTATACATAGTGTCTGAGGTTGAACTTGAACTCAGGCCCTTCTGAGTTTGCCGTGCCATCTAGCAGCTTAATAGAGAGTTTATTTGTATGAGTGGAAGGAATCCCAACATTGATCTTTAAAGTAATGATGTAAGTAATAAATAAATACAGAATGGATTTTCCCAATGTCTCGAAGAAACTTGTTTGACAAAGAAAAGGGGAATGTACTCAATGAATTACCAGATTATAATTTCTTTTCCATTCTCTAGACTAGAGGAGAACTAAAGGCTGTCAGAAATTTAGGCCCACAAATTGGAAATGAGAGTTGTGACATCTACTCATACATGCCATAACACACGTGTGCTGTCTGGGGGAGCCTAACTTGGATCTCAAGGCTCTCTTTACCTTTTCTCTCTTATGTTTCATTTTTTGTGTTAAGTTACCAAGGGGCACACACACACACACACACACACACACACACACCCCTTTGTGTCTAAGGATAATCATATCTAGGACAGGAGAGGGAAGACAGAAGAAAAAAGAAAATTAATAAGATATCTTCATTATATATTTAAAAGGAATAGTAAGTTATACATAATAGATTGATAGTTTCATATGAAATCATCTTTCTAATTATACATTATTTAATTTACTCCATAAATTAAAAATAAAATAAATAAATGTTAAAAAAAGAAAGGCTTTCAATATAGGGGGGTGGTCAAGTAAACACAATTATTTTCTTTACAAAAAAGATTCTTAAGTGTTCATATTAAATGCACATGTATTGTTACTACTCTTTCTGTTGTTCAATTATTTCTGACTTTCATGACAGATACTGGAATGCTTTGTTATTTCCTTCTCCAACTTATTTTACAAGTGAGGAAAACTAAGGGAAACACAGTTGAGTGACTTGCCCAGGCTCACACAACTAGTATCTGAAATAGGATTTGACTCATGAAAATGTCTTCCTGCCTCCAGACTCTATCTAATTGCCTCTAAAACAAATAGTATCTCACAACTCCTATTATAGTCTCCTGGAAGGTTGGTACTTAAAACATTAAATCATGAAACATTTTGTGGGATAAATGCATAGTAATATTGCTTTTATCTTGGTACCACACTGTTGGAACAATTCTCTTCAAGTCCCTATCTGCTGGCAAACAATGGCTCTTTCTCAATATTCAATACAAGAGCATTATGGTGACTATACAGAACTAGTTATTTGAACTTCTCTTGAATCTATGGCTGAAAAAATCTCCCCTTCAGTACTGCCCCTTGGTAACTTAACACAAGAAAATGAAACACAAGAGAGAAAAGGTAAAGAGGGCCTTGAGATCCAAGTTAGGCTCCTGTGTGTTATTCCATGTATGAGTAGATGTCACAATTCTGGAGGGGAGAGGAATCCCATCCCCCCAAAATTCAAATGAATGGTTCACAGAACTCCCATGTACTTAGTAGATGGGAAGAGAGAGCTCCAGAGAGTGACATCATTCCTCTTAATGTCTATCAAATAGCCACTCTTCTTGTATCAGTAGCCAATTCTCTTTGAAAGAACAATCCCTTATATGGCAGGAAGAACCCTAGGATTATTGGCCAAAACAAAAATGAGTATCATTTCAAGTCCTATTTTCTGCTTTCTACTTTGCTATAGCTTTTTTTTCTTTCTATCCCACCTCCCACCCCACTAAAGGCATTTAAAGTTAACCAGCTCTGCATATTTTTGATTTAGAACACATTTTTTAGCAGTTGGCATTCTCAATTTGATATCCTAATTAATCCTATTATCAGTAGCACTGCCACCTCCACAGTTTTTTAAATGAATCAATAACACTCATTTTAAGTACTGTGAGAATTAAAGGTAAATGGAAAATGAACTCCATGGTACTCTCAAAGCTAAGTCACTTTGGTTTCAGTTTCAACTCTGGGTACAGTAGAAATGCTGAGATTCCCCATATCTCTGGGCTCACTTGGCAGCCTCAGCAAAATGCCTTAAAAGACAAGTGAAATAAGAGGTCATGGGATGCTGCTTTTTTGGCATCAGAGTTAACTGTGGATATCATTATCAGAGGCTACATGAAAGAATATATGTGTGTATTTACATACAAAATAGATTGATATATATACATATGCATATATGCTTGTAATATATACAAAATATATGTTTAATATAACATGCATGTGTAATATATAATATGTGCACGTCATATATTCAGTAAACATATAATATAGTATATGCTATTTTGTGTGTATATGTGTTTATAGATAGCTATATAGACTTAGTTATGGATATAGACTTTACAAAGATACTACATAGGAATGGGCTTAAGACATCCCTCCTATTTTAGCAGGAAATCCTTTGCTTTTTTCACAAATTATTTGTTGTCCACATTCCAAATTATCTTCCATTCAGCTCACAAAATTATTTCAAAACGCATCTAATCATATCACTTCTCAACTCAGTTAACTCCAATGCCTTCTTACAATATTTAGAATAAAATATATATTCTTTTGTTTATCTTTTAAAGGTCTTCAAAACCTGGCTCCACTTTTTCATCCTAACTTCATTGTACTTTATCATTTCCCACACTCTACAACCCAGACAATTAGCTCTCCATTGCCCATTCCTGAATTTTGGCATAGGCCATCCTTGATTATTGGAATGTTCTCTCTCCTCCCCTGAATCTCACAGAAGTCTTCAATTCAAGTACTATCCTCTTGTCCTGAGTCCACAATTGCTGGGGCTCTCCTTTTCTCCTTAAATACTTTATATTTATTTTGTATTTTTTTTCCTCAATGAACAATCAACAGGCATGTATTAAGTGCCTATTTTTTGCCAGGTACTGAAACAGATACTGGAGACAAGTACAAAGAATGACTTGCTCTGATCTTGGAAGGTGCCCAAGTTCTAATGAGGAAGACAAGAAATATCTGTATAATTATATACAATTAGATACAAAAAAATACAAAGTAGTTAAATATAAGATAGTTTTGAAGAGAATGCACCAGTAATTGGGGGGGGGGGGATCAGTAAAGCTTTCATGAAGAAGATGGTGCATACATTTTGTTTTAAAGGAAAAGAAACATTATATCATATGTAGTCAGGAGAGACTTCATTTCTAGTATAAGGTATGACCCAGTACAAAGGTTTGCAGATGGGAAATGTAGCATCATGAGTGAAGAATAGAGAAAAAGTCAAGTTGACTGGATCAAGCATAGGTAGAGTGTAAGGTAATGAGGAATATGAATACAATGAGACTATAAAGTTTGGGAGTAAGTTGTGTTATATTTGCCCCTAGAGGTACTAGGGAGCTACAGGAGTTGATTGAGTAGGGAAGTGTCATGGTAAGATATACATTTAAGGAAAATGACTTTGGCAGCAAAGCAAGGATGGATAAAAAAGTAGAGAGAGATTTGAGGCTGGGAGATCAATTAGGAATCTTTTACAACAATAAAAGTAGTGATGTGGGCCCAAATTAATGTGGTAATTGTGTAAATAGGGAAAAAAAGTAGGGTATAAAAATAGGGGATAAATGTAAGAGATACTGTTAAGGCAGAAATAGCAAAACTTGGTAACTGATTGGATATGGCATTTGAGAGAATGAGGAGTGGAAAATAATAGTGAAATTACAAACCTGGAAGACTTGAAAAATGATGGTGTCTTTAACAGAAATTGGAAAATTTGGAAAAGGGCAGGTTTGAGGGAAAAGATGAGTTTCTGGCTGGACATGTTGAATTTATGATGATTAAGATGACTGAGATTGCCATCTTCTTGGGAAGATAAAAGGACATGGAATAAAATGCATGTGTGTAGAAGGACTGGCCTTGAAAAGAAATTAAAACAACTCTGCTAATGACTGAGGGAAGGAAAGGAGAAGAGATTGGTGATTGTTATCAAAGGGATTTTGAGATAAGAAAAAATCACCAGTCCTGAAGTCAGGAGGACCTGAGTTCAAATCTGATCTCAGACAATTAACATTCCCTAGCTGTGTGACCCTGGGCAAGTCACTTAACCCCAATTGTCTCAGCAAAAAGCAAATAATAATAATAATAATAGATAAGAAAAAATGAGAAAGGAGAATTCACACTGAAGAGTCTTAATTCTTTAAGACAAACAAAAAGCAAAGTCCTTGGCTGAGAATGGAATAGGTGTGTATATGTGTGTGTGTGTGTGTGTGTGTGTGTGTGTGTGTGTGTGTGTGTGTGATAGAGAAACCAAAGGAAGCAGAAGTTTGGAAAAATTTCTGCAAAAAATGAGATAGGGCATCAATTACAGGATAATAAGAAGATTATGCTGCAATGAGGGCCCAGTTGAAGTTGGATAGTTTTAATTTATGATATACCCATTGAGCACAAGACTTACTTCATTCTTCTCATCTGCCTCTGAGTAGAACAGAAAGGAACAGATGGTTAGAATAATACAGGGCTGGGATTTGGCAAAATATTTGCGGTAATAGAACAGGAGGATGAGAGATTTGAGAATAGGGCACAGTACAGAGTTAAAAAAGGCTAACCTTATAATTAAGATTGGAAAAGGAGGAAAATTATGTCAGAATAGGTATAATAGCCTGAGAATGTATTGAAGGTTAAAGAGACATTTGACAAAAATAAACTTGAAGCAGGATTCAGTAATTTAGTTTAGAACTACTGTTATAATCTGTGCGAGGGTAATGAGGATGAATGATGGAGATTATAATTAAACAGAAGAATGTCAGGATTTCTAATTAAGTAATGGTGAGATCCATTATATGACCATCCATATATATGCCTGAAGTAGAGTGAAGCCAGTCATGCTGGAATTTAAGAAGCCTGAGGAATTTGGAGGTTAGGGAATAGGAGTATCCTGATGTTGACATTCCCTAGTATAAGGGTAAGAGTTGGGGACTGAGGAAGAATGGTGAGTCAGTGATGATGTCTTTGAGAAAGGAGGGAGAATGATTTGGGGACCATTATGTAAAAGACCCATGATTTGCATTGGGCAGAAAATTTTGATTGAATGGACTTCAAAGTTTGTTGAGTGGTCAAGGCTGTGATAGAATAGCAGTTTCCTGATTATCTTTCTTTACCCTGATATAGTTTTCTCTCCTGCCCCTACCCCCAACTTCCTTTGGCCTCAGGTTCCCTAACAGTTTCCTTAGTGAAGCTTCCTTTTTCCCTGCTCCCCATGAAACCTGATTGGACCCAACTTCTCTGTATTTGGGGAAGAAGTGGAGCCCAATATAGAAAAAAGTCCAGTAGGGGCAAAAAGGACAAATCTGAAGAAGAAAGGGGGTACTGTGGGCTCAGGGGGCAAGAGTTTTACTAACTGGTCTAAAAGACAGGGAGAGTCCCAGAGGAACGCAGTAGGTTATAGAGAATGAGGAAGAGGACTCTGAAAAGGACCGCAAGTTAGTACTGGGAGGTGAGAATAGGTTTGGGGGCAAGAAAGAGGTCCTCTTTGGTTACCATAGATGGATGTCAGTGGAGACTATTGTACCTATGTGGGGTACGTTAACAGAGGAGGCACTCTCATTTCATAGGAAAGCATGAGGCTTAGGTGATCCATAAAGATTCAAAAGGGGGTCCTCAAAGTAATATTCCCATAGGAAGGGTTCAAGATAAGATATTCTTGGTAGTGGTTGTGGAAGAGGCTGTCCCTCTGAGCCTGTGGGCCTTGCATAAAGATGTCCCAAGTCATGAATTCCATGGTGGATGAGCTGCATCTGAGACATACTAGGATGAGGCATTCTACCTGGTGAGAATGGATTGGGATATGAGTAACAATGTCCAGGATTTTCAGCCCCAGGAATTCCGGCAGATGGAGGGCCATGGGCTCCAGCCCCATGAGGCATAGATGGGAGAAGTAAGGCTGGGAGTATTCCTGGAAGAAGGGTTCCAGTAAGTGGTACTGGAAATTGTAATGAATCTGGCAAGGACATTGCTGGTGGAGGAAACCCAAATTCCAAGCAAGACATAACAGGATTAGGAGAGGAAGGTGGAGGTAGCAAATAGCAAATGGCTCATGTGGCTCATTTGTGTAATGACAAGGGGTTCTATGCTGCCAGAAGTTGCTCAGCTGCAGAACCATAGTATTCACCATTAGAATCCTTCTCAGAGGCATTAGACACTGTGATATGTCAATAGCACAGATATTACCCATTTGTAGCTTCAGTTGTTGCAACAGAAGCATTGAGTGAGGCAAAAATCAATAAAAGGTCCCTTGTAATTTTGAGAGTCTTCAAGATAACCCCAAAGGCACAAAAATATCAAGCAGTTTTTCATCAATCTCAGGATCTAGATTCCTTAATCTAGATGTTGGTTCCTACATCTAAGTTCTTCTTATGTGTTGATGCTTTGTTCACTTGTATTGGTTTTCCATATAGTTTGATCATATTCATTATCTTTATGGCATAGCAAATATCCTTCTCACTCAGGAATTCCACATGCTGACCTATGATTCTGATCTTGGGCAGTAGGTATTGATAGTCCCATCTTGAAGAAAGAACTCCCATGACAGTGGCTCACTTGCCTTTTTCATCTGGGCCCCTCTGAAACTTAATGGCATCCTGATTGTATTTGGAGATGGAGGCTACCACTATACTGAATATGCTCCCATTATTACCTTTCAGGTGATTTTCAGAATCTTCCTAAGACAAATCAAATGGAAGAGTGATTCAGATTTTTGGCATGATGCTGGTATACTGCCCATGTTTCACAGGTTTTGTAGATCTTCAGTTTGGTAGGCAGCCTAATATCTTTCTTCCCACAGTGGATTATAGTAAGTGTTATATAAATGCTTGTTCTACTCCCCCTTCCATTGTTAAAATCTTCTAAGAGAGTGATACTTAAAGCTCTTAAAAACATAAAGCAGTTTCTAATATTGTTCATTAGACATTTCATCTCAGGTGATGATAAACTCATTAGACCTAGGAATGCTAGATCTCTCAAATTCATGACCTTAACTCCAACCCTGAAATCTACTTCAAAGCCCCTCAAAACACTCACCTCAAGGTTCATGTTTGATCATCTATTCAAGAAAAGAAGCACAAAATGAAAAAGGCAGGGCAGCTAGATGGCTCAGTCAATAGAGCACCAGCCCTGAAGTCAGGAAGACCTGAGTTCAAATCTGGTCTCAGACACTTAACACTTCCTAGCTGTGTGATCCTGGGCAAGTCACTTAACCCCAATTGCCTCAAGAAAAAAAAATGAAAAAGGCATCCAAGAATCTAGGCACAAGGGTCACTCAGTTGATTTCATATGGGAAAGATGTTAGGATAGGAAAAAAAAAGAGCTTATTCCATCTTCTCTTATGGGGAATTTTAAAGACAGAGAGAATTTTTTGTTTCTTAGCAGCTTAGAGTCCCTGAATAAGATGCCTCTCCCTTTGTCACTCTCTGTCTCTCTTAAATCAAAACAATTGATGGTCATATGAAAAAATCCTCTAAATCATTATTAATTAGAGAAATGCAAATTAAAACTACTCTGAAAGATTTTATTTATATATGCATATATATAAAATTATATATATGCATATATATAAAATTATATATATATATGCATATATATATATAAAATTATATATATATGCACACACAAACACACATATATATACATATATATTTCAATTTGGCTAAAATGATAGAAGGGAAAAGCAAAAAATATTAGAAAAGATGTGGAAAAATTGGGACCATTAATTAATTGTTGGCGGAATTGTGAACTGATTCAACTATTTTGGAGAACAATCTGGAATTATTCTCCCCAAATTTTAGATTCTCTATACCTTTTGGTCTCACAGTTTCACTACTGGTTTGTTTCCCAAGATGATTAGGGTGAAAGAAAAAGAACCTATATATTCTAAATTATTTATAGCAATTCTCTTTGGGGTGACAAAAAGCTAGAAATTGCAGGAATATCTGTCAATTGAGGGAATGGCTAAACAAACTATGGTATGTGATTATGATGGAATATTATTGTGCTATAAATAATGATGAGCTTGATGATTTTAGAAAAAACATGTATAGATTTGCACATAATAAAATGAAAAGCAAAATTAGTAAGAACAAGATAACACTGTATACACTAACAGCAATATTGTTTTAAGAACAACTTTGAGTAAGTCATTTTCACTATTAAAAATACCCAAATTAGCTACAAAAAAACATATGAAGAAAGACACTACCTACATCCAGAGAAAGAACTTATATATAGAAGTATATATAGAATGATTTTACATCTAAATATTTATTTATCATCTATCATCTGTCTATATACATATGTATGTATATATTTACATACATAAGTATATATGTACACACACACACATATATATTTGTGCCTAAAAGTAGTCATCTCTAGAGCAGAGGGAGGGAAGAAAAAAAGTTGCATGATAACTTTATTATATATTTAAAGACAATAGCAAGTTGTACACAATGGGTTTGCAGTTTCATGTACAATCATCTTTTTTATTATTCTACTATGTTATGGAAATAATCCTTTATTTCTTAAGTTCTAAAAAAAGAAAGGATGTGGGTGCTTGAATATATGGGTTGAATGAATCAAGGATCATGCCAAGGTTTGGTGACTAAAAGGATGGAATAACAGAAATGCAGAAAAAGTAGGTATTGGGAAGAGAGAGATAATATAAAGAGATGGGATTTAGATTTCAATCCATATATTCTGTTTATCCTATACAACTCACTCCATCCCATTCATAACATAAACAGGATTTTCTGTCTCACTGGGCAGAGCTTTTCCTTTTAGAAGCACCTGTCAAAGCTACAAGGGTATCTAAGAAGTAGGCAGTGGTCACACTACAAAGCAGAGAAATTTTTTCAATAATACCTGCTGTTGTTGCTGTGGGTTCCCAGTCATTGGTTAGACCACAACTTCCCAAAGGTGCTAACATTTGGCATAAATAGGATAAGGTTAGAAGTTCATTCAGGGAGTCAGGGAGTATTGGGCTAAAATGGATGAATAGTAGGTGTGGCTGTGTAGGAGATAAGCCCCACAATTAACTATAGTATGTCTCCATCTACCCATCTTTACAGGGTTAATTGCATACTCTGTGGAGTTATGCCATTGCCCCAGTTAGGAAAAGTTGATTTAAAGAACTAAGTTCAAAATAATGTTGGGTCTATGAAGTATTATGAAAAAAAGATACAAACCAAGCACTATCAGGGTTTAGAAAAAAGAGTATGTCCAGCTTTGGGGGATGAGGGAAGGCTTTATGAGTAATGTTAAATTTTATCTGGTCCTAGAGGGATAAGTAAGCTTTCAATAGATGGAGAGATGGGTAAACAACCTTTCTGAGGGAAGGAACATTGTAAACCGAGATAAAGTATGGAAATAGGGAAATATTCTGCTCATATTCAGGGAAGAGTGAGTTATTCCTACTAAAGCACCCTGATTTCAGGTTAGAATGTCTTTTTTTATTATTAAAGCTTTTTATTTGAAAAACATATGCATGGGTAATTTTTCAATACTGAGCCTTGCAAAGTCTTCTGTTCCAAATTTTTCTCTCCTTTCCCCCACCCCCTCTCCTAGATGGCAGGTAGTCTAATACATGTTAATTATGTTAAAATATATGGCAAATTGAATATATGTATACATATTTATACAATTATCTTGCTGTATAAGAAAAATAGGATCTACAAGAAAAAAAAACCTGAGAAGGAAAACAAAATGCAAGCAAACATCAACAGAAAACATTAAAATGTTATGTTGTGTGTGCAAGAATGTTTGTGGCAGCTCTTTTTGTAGTGGCTAGAAACTGGAAACTGAATGGATGCCCATCAGTTGGAGAGTGGCTGAATAAATTATGGTATATGAATGTCATGGAATATTATTGCTCTGTAAGAAACGACCAGCAGGACGATTTCAGAGAAGCCTGGAGAGACTTGCATGAACTAATGCTCAGTGAAGTGAGCAGAACCAGGAGATCATTATTCACGGCAACAACAATACTATATGAGGATCAGTTCTAATGGACATGACTCTCTTCAACAATGAAATGCTTCAAACCAGTTCCAATTGTTCGGTGAAGAGAGCCATATACACCAGAGAGAGGGATGTGAAATGTGGACCACAACATAACATTTTCATGTTCTCTATTGAGGTTTGCTTGCATTGTATTGCCTTTATTGGATTATTCTTTCTTGTAGATATGATTTCTCCTGCACAAAAAATGATGCAACAACTATAAAAAAATGTTATGTTGTGGTCCACAATCAGATCCCACAGGTCTCTCCCTGGGTGTATATGGCTTTCTTTATCCCTAAACAATTGGAACTGGTTTGAAACATCTCATTGTTGAAGAGAGCTATGTCCATCAGAATTAATTATCATATAGTCTTATTGTTGCCATGTATAATGATGTATAATGATCTCCTAGTTCTGCTCATTTGACTTAGCATCATTCATGCAAATCTCTCCAGGCCTCCAAGTTAGAATATCTTAAGAATAGTAAGAGATCAAGCAGGAAAGGAAGAATGTTAATAATTTACTTCTACTGTCATTAAATACTTTTGTGCTATACTAATAGTATTGGTTATTGAAATTTTTTGTTAAGTCCATAAATGACAAAGGAATAGGACTGGGGGGGGGTTCCAAATTCCCTGAATTATCCCTGTTAAAATAAGGTCTGTGGTAATGGCTACTCAAAACTTCCTTTTCCCAGAAAATCTGAAAATCAACTAGCTATCAATTTCTTAGTCATTCTCCTCATAAAGTTGCTAACTGTAAAATCTGTGACTTGAGATGTCTATATGTTAGTGAGCAAAATATGGGTCACAAGTAAATTGAACTAGATATTCCAATGCAAAGAAGCAAATTTGGCATCATAATCATTACTAAGATTTAGCAGGATGGTTCAGTTAACTGAAACATGGCTCTAAAAGGTTATATCTTTTTCAAGAACAACAGTATCAAATTATATTTTTTAAAAATTCACTCATAGAACATTCATTAATAGATTTCTTTACTCGTAATTCTCTATTATAAATGAAATACAAGGAATTATATTAGAAAATTCAAGAACAGAAGCTGGGAAATATGAAAACATTTGGATGAAAATCAATAGAAACTAAGTGGGAGCATTGTAGCAAACACTCTTCAGAAAATGGCTATTCCATTTTCTCTTATGGCCTTGATAGGTATGCACAACTGGTTTTCCCCATAAGGGATGGAAAAGCTGTCCCCAAGCCTTGTTTAGCTTAGAGGGGTAAGGCTTAAGCCATTGACATGATTTCCCAGTCTCCTAAAGAATCAAAAACTAGTCCAAGAGGAATCAGTATCTTTCCAAGTTGATGGATGTTTCATTGTTGTGATAAAAAAGCATCCTTTTATCAAAAACCACTTCCATATTAAAATTGGAGTAGGATGAATAGGACTGTATTTGCTTGAAAGAGCATGTTAGGGGAAAGGGAATCCATAGTGGTCATAAATAAGAGTAACGATAGTGTAAGGAAAGGATTTTTAAAATAGTAATCTGGGTTAGGGTAAGGGAGTCAAAATGGTGGGATGAGGAAATCAATGGCACACATAATTTGAAGGAGATTAGGGTTGGATTTGACTTTGGAAAATGAAAGGCTCAGAGAGCATATAATAACTAAAGTGATATCATGACGAACAAGTAATTCAACATTTTCTGCTTGGCCCCAAAAAGCACAATCAGGATTAATGGATAGATATTACTAGGAAGCAGATTTTGCCTTCATCTGAGGAAAAACTCCCTTTCTGGATCACTGCCTTGTTATGGCAGAGGGGTTAGCATGGTCATAGTGAAGAATTCAGACAACAGGTGATTCTCTGGAAAAAGGAAACAGGGAACCATTCCAGTATCTTTGTCAAGAAATCCCTATGGACTATATTTAAATGATAAAAGATATGACACCAGAAAATGAGCCTCCAGAGTCAAAAGCTGTTCAACACTTTATTGGGAAGGAATGGACAATTATAAGTAGTTCCAGAAAGAATGAAGAGGCTGGGCTAAAGCCAAAGGAAGCTCAGCTATAGACATGTCTGGTGATAAAAGGAAAATCTGATGCTGCAAAGGTTGATGCTGCATAGGAACCTGTGATGCAAGATCTCTGAACCAAGGTAAATTGTATGTGGTCAAATAGGAGATGAAAAGTTTAAATGTAGATATCTTGGATGTCAGTGAATTTTAATGGATGGAAATGGGTGAATGTAATTCAAGTGATCATCACAAATACTACTGTGATCAAGAAAAAAAATTGAAAAAAATTAGAAAAAAATCGAGTAGCCCTTATCAATAAAAAAGTGAAAAAAGCAGGACTGAGGTATAATCTCAAAAATAACAAGATGATATTCAAATCCAAGGCAGATCATTCAACAACACAGTATTACAAGTCTAAACTATAACCACTGATTCTGAAGAGACTAAAGCTACTCAATTTTATGAAGCCCTATAATATCTTCAAGAAATAAAACATACAGAGAGATGCACATTCATTGAAAGGGGTTGGAATCCTAAAGTAGAAAATCAAAAGATAATTGAAATGACAGGCAAGTTTGGCTTTGAAATATAAAATTAAACAGGCCAAGACTAATAGAGTTTTGTCAAGATAACTTGTTGATCGTAGCAAACACTCTTTTGCAAGAATCCCAAAAGTAACTCTATATATGCACATCACCAGATGGCCAATATTGAAATCAGACTGATATATCTTTTCTATCTATCTATCTATCTATCTATCTATCTATCTATCTATCTATCTATCGATCTATCGATCTCTATCTCTATATCTACTTTGAATCAAAGGAGGAAAAGAAAGAAAGGGAAACAAAAAGCAAGGAAAAGATATACTCAATTGAATGCAGAATTTCTAAAACCTAGTATCTACCAGAGCTGACAAAATTAATTTTCTAAAACTCAGGTTTCAATATTTTAATCTTCTGGTTGAAATTCAAAGGGCTCCCTGTTGCCTTTCAGATAACATATGTTTTAATTTGACATTTAAAGACCTCCTCAATCCAGGCCCAGTGTACCTTTCCAAGTTTATTTCACTGTGCTCCCCTTCATATACTCAACATATAAAAGTCAAGCTAAACCTATTTACCTGGTGTTCCCTAAAACTACAATCTGTGTCACCTCTTAGTCTTCCACAAGTAATATCTGAAAGGTACTTACTCTCTCACTTACTGTGGCCTCTTAGTTTCGTTCAAGGCTCAACTCAGTCTCCAAAGGGAATCTTCCTAATTTTTGTTTTCAGAATGTTTTCTTAAATAAACAATGCAAAGAAATAGAAGGAAACAATAGAATAGGAAAAGGCAAAAAATCTCTTCAAGAAAATTAGACATATCAAGCCAATGTTTCAGGCAAAACTGGGTATGATAAAAGACAAAAAATGGCAGGGACATTTAGAAAAGTAGAAGAAATGGCAATGATAAACAGAATAATTATACAAGAAAGATTTTAACATTAACAATTATCCTCATGATGTGACTTCCCGAAATACAACCAGAACTAAGTCAAGTAGGCCTTAGGAAGCATTGATAACAATAAGACTAGTGGAGGTGATAGAATTCCTGTCAACTTAAAATCCTGAAAGATGATGCTCTTAAAGTGTTGAACTCAATTGTCAGCAAATTTGGAAAGCTTAACAGTGTCATTTGGATTAGAAAAGATCAGTTCATGTCCCAATCCTAAAGAAGGATGATACCAAAGAATCTTAAATTAACTAACAATTATGCTCATTTTATATACCTGCAAGGTTATCTTTAACATTCTACAACACAGGCTTCAGCAACATGTGAACTGAGAATTACCAGAAGAGCAGGCTGGTTTTGAAGAGGCAGATGAACTAGATACAAAATTGCCAACATTCATTGGCTTATGGGGAAAGCAAGGGCTTTGCTTCATTGACTATACAAAGCCTTTGACTGTGTAGTTCACAATGAAATGTGTCAAGTTCTCAAAGAGATGGGAATACCAGATCATCTCAAGAAGCAACAGTTAGAATTAAACATGGAACAACCAATTAGTTTACAATTTGAAAAGAAATACGACAAAGGTATACATTGTCATTTTCTTATTTAACTTACAAGCAGAGTACATTATGTGAAATGCTACACTGTATAAATCAAAAGTGGAATTAAGATTTCCAGGAGAAATATGAACAATCTCAGATATGCAGATATACCACTCATTGTAGAAAGTGAAGAGGAATTGAGAAGCCTTGTGATGAGGGTGAAAGAGAAGAGTGTAATTGCTCCCATCAATTCTGGGCAAACCAAGAGGGGCAAAATGGAATCAGTGTCAGATTTTATATTCTTGGGCTCAAAGATCACTGCAGACAGCAACTATAGCTTTACAATTAAAAGATGATTACTGCTTTGAAGAAAAGCTATGGAAAATATGGTATACTAAAAAGAAGAGATGTCAACTTGTCAATGTAGTTATGGCAAATATGGCATACTAAAAATAAGGGACTTCAACTTGTTAACAAAGCTAGGGTTTTTCTTTAATATTTTATTTCCTCAATATGTATACATATATTCGATTTGCCAATATTTTAACATAATTAACATGTAGTGGATATCCTGCCATCTAGGGGAGGGGTGGGGAGTTGGGGGGAAAAATTTGTAACGGAAAGCTATGTAAGGGTTATTGTTGAAGAATTACCCACACATATGTTATTCAAATTAAATAAAAATTTAAAAAAATAAAAAAATAAAAAAAAATAAATAAAAAAATAAAAAGATCATAAGAACTCAAAAAAAAAAAGAATGTAAGTTTTTAAGAAGATTTTTTTTTTATTTTAGAAGTTGGCATTTTATTCATACACATTGCCCAAAGTAGGAGAGAGAAACTCTGCTCTTTATGTAACATTTTATCAGAGACATATCCTCCCAGGAAATAGTCATTGCAGTTTAGACCAATTACAGTGGAAAAGCATATAGTCTAATGAGAGCATAATAGTTTCTTGGATTTCTCTCATGGGGAGGGGGAAGGAATACCTTAAAAAAATATTTTATTTCCTCAATTATACATAAAGACAATCAATATTCTTTAATATTCTTTTTGAGTTCCAAAATCTCTTCCTCCATTTCCTCCCTCCACCACTGATAATGCAAGCAGTTTGATTCAGGTTATAAATGTGTTAAAAGAAAAAAAACAGGCAAAAAAAAATCCCTAAGAAAAATAAAGATAGGAGCAGTGAGGTGGCACAGTGGATAGAGCACCAGCCCTGAAGTCAGGAGGACCTGAGTTCAAAAGTATTTACATTCAGACTCTACCAGTTCTTTCTCTGGAGAGCGATAGCATTTTTCATTATAAGTTTTTTTTCCGGATTGTCTTGGATCATTGTATTCCTGAGAATAACTAAATTATTCACAGTGGATCAACATATAATATTACTGACATTGTAGACAATGTTCTCCTGGTTCTTCTTGTTTTACTTTGTATCAGTTCATATAAGCCTTTTCATATTTTTCTGAGAGCATCATACTTTTTTCACTTCTTTTAGTACAATATTATTCCACCACAATCATATAGAATAACTTATTGAGCTATTCTCCAATTGATAGACATCTCAATTTTCAGTTTTCTGTCATCACTAAAAGCTGTTATAAATATTTTTGTACATATATGTTCTTTTCCTTTTTGTTTTTTTTTCTCTTTAGGATACAGACCAAGTAGGGGTATTGCTTAGTGAAAAAGTATCCATGGTTTTATAGTTCGTTGGTCATAGTTTCAAGTTTCATTTCAAAAATAGCTGAATCAATATGCAACTTCACCAAAAGTGCATTAGTGTTTTAATTTTTACCACATCCCCTTTAACATTTGTCATTTTCCTTTTATGTTATATTAGTCAATCTGAAAGTGGTAGTATCTCAGAGTTGTTTCAATTGTTATTTCTCTAATCAACAATTATTTGGAGTTTTTTATATGATTATAGATTACTTTGAATACTTTGTCTGAAAACTTCTTGTTCGTATCCTTTGACCATTTATGAATTGAGAAATGGCTGTTACTTCTATAAATTTGACTGAGTTTTGGAGACTAAAGCTCCTTTTAATTATGTGATTCCATTATTCTGTGGTTCTATGAAAGTCTTAGAAACTAAAGCAACTAAGTGGCACAGTGAATAGAGGGCTGATCCTAGAATCAGGATGACAGGAGTTCAAATCTGGTGTTAAATACTTATTATCTCTATCTCAATTTCCTCATCTTGGAATGAGGATACCTACTTTCCAGTCTTGTTGTGAGGACCAAATGAGATATTTGTAAAGCACTTAGCACAATTCCTGGCACATATTAGGCACTCTATAAATATCAGATATTATTATCACTGTTATTATGAATACTTGGGCATTGTGGAACTACCTAGAGCAACAATTTTCAAACTCAAAAGGAATAGATTCCTGGTGACATATTGACTCAGGAAATCACAAATTAACACTAGCTATTTTGATTTATATTTTTATTTATTCTGTTAAACATTTTCCTTTTAAATTTTAATCTGGTCTGCATTGTACTTAGTTGCCAGGCTGTGAATTTGGCAATTCTGCTCTAGAGCATAATAGTAGTGGTACTTCCTTTAGTCTTGCATTTATTTTATTTACATTGCATTTATTTTATATGTACTTCTCTTGATAGAATGAAAATTCCTTGAAAGTATAATCCTTCCTTCCTTCCTTCCTTCCTTCCTTCCTTCCTTCCTTCCTTCCCTTTATTTTTGTATCTTGGATTTTTACAGCATCTCTTCAAATTAGCACTCAAATATTTTTGACTTAGATTTCCAAAGAAATGGCTACTGTTCTGAGTTGTAGATTATCTCATAGATTCAGGATCATAACTCAGTTTATTAGTCCTCATTAGTTTGCCTATATTGAGTAATCAGCCAACAGATACAATCAGCTTAAAGCAAAGGCATTTACTGAGATAGCATAGTAAGAACAGTAGTTAGAAAAACATTCCCTATAAATCTAAGGCACCCTCTTTCACAAATAGAAAGTGTCAGTGGAAAAAATGGCTATATATATACATATATATATATAGCCATTTTTTAAATATATATATATATTTTTTTATATATATATATAGAATAGGCTGATAGTGAGGCATATGTGTAGGGAACATGTGGCCAAGCCAACTTACCCTTCCAGTACTGTAAGGATCTGGGATTTTTTATTCTTCTTGTTATATCCTTGTGCTACTCCCTGATGTATACAGCAGTTGTTCTACACAAGTTGCTCATTGCTATAAATGGCTTGCTCTTTAGTATATATTGAGTTTCTTCTATATGTATGGGTTTCTCTTCTGGATGTCTTGGGGTTACTCCTTTCTGGAGACTATAGACTCCAATATTTTCAATTTTAGATTTAGCTAAAATCTTCAGCTAGAATATTATTGTTCCCTTCTGGGAGAAGTGAGTAGCTCAGAATTCAGCAGTTTTAAGTACTCTAAATCCTTCCTGTTAGGGATGCAAATGAATGGGTGGAAAATGGTAAAAAGTTATCAATAAGCTGAAGTTAAGACTTGTTCCAACTGTCTACTAAATTGCTTTCTTGAAGCAGGTTTCTTGCTTGCTTTCATAAAAAAAATTATCTATACAAAGTCTCATATCAATACATGGTTTAAATAATGCTACTCAAGGTCTTATTTCTTACAAGATTCAAAGTCATCTGCACACAATCTGGAAAGGCTTCGTTCTTCATAAACTACAAATGCAAATGCATTCTGAATGGAATGCATATCTCATTGTCTTTGTTAATTGTCTCCTATAATCTGCAAATTTGCCAAAGTCTTAAGGGGGCTCACGGTTAAATTTGGATTCCGAGTACCTAGACAAATGTTTGGAACTAGTAAACACTTAATGAATGCTTGTTGATTAATTGTTTGAATCTTCTCATTTAAAATGGGGAACTGTCCATCATCAACTTTTTTCTCTGACCCTGAGAACAGGTTTTCTGCTCTAGTGTCAGGAAAAACATGAATAAGAAAGAATAGCTGGACAAGGGCTTACAAGAACATTTGTTAAGTACCCTCCACTCATCTACTTTGAAGGCTAGAAAGAGTTCAACATGGGTCTGCTTTTTCATGGTAACTTGTTGTAAATAAATATACATGTGTAATGTGTATGTGTGGGTGTGGGAGTATATTTACAAAAAAAATATTTTGAACCTAGGAAGTTAACAGTGATCTTAGGAAATAAGTCATAATCATTCATAAAATGTTATATAAGATCGTTAAGTTATGCAAGAATTTTTTGTAAGAACCACCTCAGCAGAATTTAAATTAGAAGGATAAGAAGTTCAGAATGGAGTTGTTAATGACATTATTATACACTCACATGAACTGACTATGATAAATAAAGGAATGACATGCTTTTATTGTCTCTAAAGGTGACTAATAGCTATCACATTTCACTGTACAGAAAAAGTGGATGAAACCTGAGTCAAAAAAAATCTAGATCTAGGGGCAGCTAGGTGGCGCAGTGGATAGAGCACCAGCCCTGAAGTCAGGAGGACCTGAGTTCAAATCTGATCTCAGACATTTAACACTTCCTAAGCTGTGTGACCCTGGGCAAGTCACTTAACCCCAATTGTCTCAGCAAAAAGCAAAAAAAAAAAAAAAAAAAAAAAAAATCACTCTTCTGCCTACCTACAGAATGGTGACTTTTCTGAGAACTTTCTCCCAAACAATTTAAAAAATCTAGAGTTCAGTATGCCATTCTTTGAATTACATTAATTTGCTCAAAGTTTAGGCAGAACTTAGGCAGAAACCCTGAACTGCTTTTTTTCCACCAGAAGTAAATCTTTTTGCTTTGAGGTTGAGCTGAAAATGGGCTCAAGAAGTCCTTGAGGAAGAAGAACAGAGAGAGGGAGAAGGAACTTATACACCCCAGTCTGGGAGTGAGAAGAATTAGCATCTACAATAAATTCCAAACAGAGATAAATGTTTTTTTTTCATTTTTCAGAAAAAAATATTACAGATGATAATGTTGAAATATTGCATCCCACTCAAAGTAGGCAAGAGAGCTGTCAGAGACATAAAGGAGCTGCTGATTAAATGGATTATTAGTGATGGAATTTTAAATGCAGGTTATTTCTCCTCCCTTCCTCCACTCCAGGAGGAGAAAGTGAGGCTGGTGATTTTGTACTCAAACCCAACCCACTTTCACATCAAGGCATCATCTCTCTGATGTCATGTTCCTATTCAAGAATAAAGGTCAAACAACAAACCTGTTCAAGAGATAGGTCTGCTATTTTAAGCTTATTTTAGCTTAGGTAAATATAATTAGAAAGTTAAACTTTTATATATATACATATGTAATATATACAGCAAGTATATTTGGGAAGAACTTAGGAAACCCCTACCCAATTTTTCTTGTATCTCCTTAACACGTGTTAATAATTGATTTACAAGATTACCTTTTTGATAAAGTGTTATTTCACCTATCTCGAGTATTTTTTAATTCCTTTACTTTAGGGTAACCCATAATCAACCCCCCCAAAAGTCTCTGGGCCCACAGAGACAGGGTTCAGTCAGAAATCCTGATCCCCGGTCATTGTTTTTCTTTGACTCCTTGCCTCTATCTGGAATGATTCCAGAAACACTCAGGTATAACTTAAAATTAATTCATATCTATATTTTTCCAAATGTAAGTAACAAAATCCCAGCTCCTATATAGGTACCTAAGAAAGAAATACATATAGGTACTAATTGTTCAGTCATATCCAACACTATATGACCCACAGACCTTTGCCCATGGGTTTTTTTTGGCAAAGGTATTAGAGTGGTTTTCCTTTTTCCCCTCTAACTGATCCTTATTTTATAGAAGAGGAATTGAGGCAAATAGGGATTAGATTATTTGCTTAGAATTATTAAATATCTGAGATCAAATTTTAACTCAGATCTTCCTGATTCCATTCCCCATGCTCTATCTACTGCATCACCCTACCTGCCCTCCTGTAGAGGTAGTATAGCTGTTATTTCATACACACACACACATACACACACACAGAGAAAGAGACAGAGATAGAGAGAGACACAAAGAGAAAACAAAGAAAATGTGAAGTATTCAATAGAGCCTCCAAAGAAATTTTACACACATAGCAACATCCTGTGGTTTTAGCAAACACACACACTAAGGCTAACACATTTTGGGACTGTTAAACAAATATGCAAACTCCTATTCCCATTAGATGCTACCTGCTGAGTTTTGCCTTCAAGTAGAATACTGCTCAGAGATCCGAGTGATTTTCATTTATTTATTTATTAGTTAGTTTGTTTGTTTTTCTGTTATGGAGCACATTGCATGAGGAAATCCTATTTTCTCTATAAAGATTGGAGTTTTGAACTCTCAAACTTGGAAACTCTTGAACTTGGGGCTACCTATGAAGCAACTCCCAAGGTTACCAAGAAGATCCAGAAAAATCTTTTTTTCTCTTTATGGAAGGCTAACTTTATTAATATTTAGGGGCTTTGCAGAAAGGGGCATGAAGAAGAAGGAGAGAGGGATTCCTCTAGAGAAGAGTTTGGAAGATTATGAATATTATCTCTAAACTAGCTTCCCAGACAATGTGGGCATTCTTTTGTTTCCTTTTGCCATGTACTTCTGCAGCAAATTCATTCATATCCTAATAGATTTGTTACTATCTTTTGGACTCAAAGTACCCATTCTCCGAATCTTCCCTCCCTGCTTGTGTGAAATTTGTCTCTATGGTATAGTACTCTAATGGTACTCTAATGAAACACTTACCTGCCTGATAGGAGACTGCTTGAATACATCATATGGTTTGTTGGTATGTTTTTCCAATAGAAGAAAGTGAAAAGATAGTCAAAGAGATAGTTGGTTTAGCAGTTCATTTAAAAAAAAAGCATAGAAAGTGAAAATCACTCCAAAAAGAGTCTCTCCCCTTAAGTCCTAGCCAGTTTATCACCTTGAAAACAGCCTAAAATAAATAAATATTTAAAAAAAAAAAAGAAAAGAAAGCAGCCTGAATCACTAGGAATTAATCAGGAGTCCTTTCAGCAAAGTGTTAGTAGATATCTCCATACTGTCAATGGCAAGGTACCCTCCTATACACACTTAGAATCAAAATCCCTCTAATAATATTAATTTGATAAGGAAACTCATCAAATTGACCAGAACTCCCCTGATCTAAAATGTACCTTCAACATTAAGGATGATTTTGTCACTGCCAATTCACACTGGTTCATACTTATGGAAATGTACTATAAAAAGAAGAGCTAAGACAAAACTACAGAAAGCTGAAAAGAGAGAGCAGAAAGGGCCTATACACAGAGATTCTGACTGATGGGAAAACCTGCAGAGGCATGAGGCCCTCCAGAGAATTATGTGATCTGAGATGAGTGATCATGTGGCCCCAGAAATAACAGTTGGAGAGACAGAAGGCATTCTGGGACTCAACTGAGAGCAACAGGAATGCAAATTGTCAACAGTAGCATGGAAATGACAGAGAAATATATGAGTACCTGGACAAAATGGCAGCTGAAGAAAAGGAGAGGCATGCAAAAGAGCTATATCTGCTTCTCTGAAAATTCTGGGGACTAAAGAATTTCAACAAGTCTTCATGGATTTTGAGGACTAGAACTGATAGAAGAGGAAAGTAACAAATGTTGGAGGAGATGTGGAAATATTGGAACATTAATTCACTGCTGGATGAACTGAGAGTGATCCAAAGTTTTTGGAAAGCAAGCTGGAATTATGCCCCCAAAATTATAAAACTGTATACCTTTTGACACAGTAATACCATTATTAGCTTTATGTCCCAAGCTGATTAGGAAAAAAGGAAAAGGCATATATTCTAAAACGTTGATAGCTCTCTTGTGGCAGCAAAGAACTAGAAAGTGAGAGGATTCCTATCAATTAGGGAATGGCTAAATTAGGGAATGGCTAAACAATGGCTAAAGCAATACATGATTGTGATGGATGTGCTAAAAGAAATGGTGAGGTACTAGATTTTAGAAAAACATGGAAAGACTTGCATGAAATAATGAAAAATGAAAAAAAGAGAACCAAGAGATTATTGTATGTAGTAACAGCACTATTATTCTAAGAATAACTTCTAATGATTAACTTGTTTTGAGGGTTAAAATCAACTATAATATTCAAATTCTCAAATTATACTCAAATCAACTATAAGGAACCTATGAAGGAAGATATGATCCACCCCAGAGAAAAAACTAATAAATAGAAGTGTGTGTGTGTGTGTGTGTGTGTGTGTGTGTGTGTGTGTGTGTGTAAAGTGAACAGCAAAAAAACAAAAGAAAACTTAGAAAGGAAGCACAGAAAAGCAGGGTAGCTTTGAAAATAATGTATGGTACTTATTACCTAGTTGTTTTTTTTAATTAAAGTAAATGGTGTGAAATGGAAATCAATGATTTTATAATGAATCCCCTTTTTATATTGTGCTGTGCACATGAAAATGTTTTAGTTTTGGCTTTTGTATTTAAGTTCTCAATGAATAATTAAAGAAATTGGTATATTAGCAGTGGTAGTGAATTCTCTACTATATCACTCAGGACACCCTTAGGGAGTTATGAGAAGACAACTTCATACTAAGACAGAGTCTGAGAGCCCTTTGTCAAAAACAAAACAGGAAACAACCCTAAGGGATGGGAGGATCATAGTTTATAAAAATCTTTTTGCTTCATGGTGAAATAGGTACTGTGTTATTCTACGTCAATATTGTCAAAATTCTCCAATACTCCATCCTCTTTCTAATATCTGCTCTCTATCACTTTGGACTTGAAAGCCTGAGAAGCTGGTTTTTCTGAACCTTTAATCAAAACTATATCATCTATGAGTCTATTGCTAAGGATAAGTCCTCATGAGAATTCAAATGACCAATTTCTTCCCTAAAAATCTTTTGAGTCTAGTGTCTCCATCGTCAGATCTCTCTCAATCTGGTTTCCCAGCTCCCACCTCCATCCCACAATTTACACCCACATAATTACTCCAGCATGAAGTGTGGGCTTGTGGAACAGCTAAAGGCTTTAAAACCACAAATGCAGATCTGGAAGCAATCTTTCCCTCCTACTTCCTCCTCCTTCAGCAGGGGTGTCAGAGATGCTGCTGCTGCTGCGGCTGCTGCTACCTACTACTACATAATTTTCTCTTTGACTCATATTATGCAGCAGCTTGTAGATACTTATCTGTGTCCATCAATGTTGGTTCAGCATGCTCAGGAACAAGCTCTATACCACAATTGTTTTTTTCTTTCCCTATCTTGTCAGGCAAATGGCTTTTTTCCTAAAGTAGAGGATGCTTCTAGGGAAATGGTAACTCCCACCATTGCCTTGTATCACTATCAGAAATCATCATCAGAGAATACTGAAAAAACAGCCTTACAGGTGTGTGCCAGTAAATGTTTAACAACTAGTTGGGGTGGGAGGAGAGGGAAAAGAGAAAGAGGGGGATGGAAAGGAAGAAGGGGAAGGGGAGGATAAGAAAAAGGGAGAGGGGGAGGAGGAGTGGAAGGAAAAGGAGAGGGGAAGGGGAGGAGTAGGGAGGGAAAGAGGAATGAATACAAACAAACTTTTAAGGTTAGTTGGTATTAATAACATTTCTCCATCACTTTCTTGGTCTAGCCAAACAACTAAATAATAAATTATACCTTGAATGGTAGCTTGCTGTTATCTTTCTTTTCTTGTTCTTTTTTTTTTAAATAAAGCTTTTTATTTGCAAAACATATGCATGGGAGGGGCAGCTAGGTGGCGGAGTGGTTAGAGCACCAGCCCTGAAGTCAGGAGGACCTGAGTTCAAATCTGGTCTCAGACACTTCCTAGCTGTGTGACCCTGGGCAAGTCACTTAACCCCAATTGCCTCAGCAAAAAGCAAAAACAAAAACAAAACAAAAAAAAAATATGCATGGGTAATTTTTCAACACTGACCCTTGCAAAGCCTTCTGTTCCAATTTTTTTTCTCTTTTCCCCCCATCTCCTCCCCTAGATGTTAGGTAGTCTAATACATGTTAATTATGTTAAAATATATGACAAATTGAATATATGTATACATATTTATACAGTTATCTTGCTATACAAGAAGAATAGGATCTACAAGGAAAAAACCTGAGAAGGAAAACAAAATGCAACCAAACATCAACAGAAAGTGTGAAAATGCTATGTTGTGGTCCATATTCAGGTCCCACAAATCTCTCTCTGGGTGTATGTGGCTTTCTTCATCAATGAAAAGCTGGAACTAGTTTGAAACATCTCATTGTTGAAGAGAACCATGTCCATCAGAATTGATCATTATATAGTCTTGTTGTTGCCATGTATAATGATCTCCTGGTTCTTCTCATTTTGCTCAGCATCAGTTCATGCAAGTCTGAAATCATCCTGCTGGTCGTTTCTCACAGAACAATAATATTCCATGACATTCATATTCTATAATTTATTCAACCATTCTCCAATTGATGGGCATCCATTCAGGTTCCAGTTTCTTGCCACTACAAATTTTTTTTGCCACATGTAGGTCTTTTTCCTTCCTTTAAGATCTCTTTTGGAATATAAGCCCAATAGAAACACTGCTGAATCAAAGGGTATGCAGAGTTTGATAACTTTTTGAGCATAGGTCCAAAATGCTCTCCAGAATGGTTGGATCCATTCACAGTTCCATCAATATTGTATCAGGGTCCCAGTTTCCCACATCCCCTCCAACATTCATCATTATCTTTTCCTGTCTTAGCCAATCTGACAGGTGTGTAGTGGTACCTCAGAATTGTCTTAATTTGCATTTCTCTGATCAATAGTGATTTGGAGCACCTTTTCATATGACTAGAAATGGTTTTAATTTCTTCATCTGAAAATTGTCTGTTCATACCCTTTGACCATTTATCAATTGGAGAGTGGCTTGAATTCTTATAAATTTGAGTCAATTCTCTATATATTTTAGAAATGAGGCCTTTATCAGAACTCCTTGTTTTTTAATTAAAGCTTTTTATTTGCATAACATATGTGTAGGTAGTTCCTCAACATTGATCTTTACAAAGCTTTCCATTACAAATTCCCCCCCCAGTCCCCTCCCCTCCCCTAGATGGCAGAAAGTCCACTACATGTTAATTATATTAAAATACTTGACAAGTCAAATATATGTATACATATTTCCATACTTATCTTGCTGTGCAAGAACAATTGTATCTACATGAACAAAAAAAAATCTGAGAAAGGAAACATAATGCAAGCAAACATCAATAGAGAGCATGAAAATGTTATGTTGTGGTCCACATTTCATATCCCTCTCTCTGGATGTATATGGCTTTCTTCAATGAACAATTGGAACTGGTTTGAGACAATTCTTTGTTGCAGAGAGAGCCATGTCCATCAGAATTGATCATCATATAATATTGTTGTTGCCATTATAATGATCTCCTGGTTCTGTTCATTTCCCTCAGCATCAGTTCATGCAAGTCTCTCCAGGCCTCTCTGAAATCGTCCTGCTGGTCGTTTCTTACAAAACAATAATATTCCATAACATTCATATACCATAATTTATTCAGCCACTCTCCAATTGATGGGCATCCATTCAGTTTCCAGTTTCTAGCCACTACAAAAAGGGCTGCCACAAACATTCTTGCACATGTGGGTCCCTTTACTTCCTTTAAGATCTCTTTGGGATATAGGCCCAATAGAAACACTGCTGGGTCAAAGGGTATGCACAGTTTGATAACTTTTTGAGCATAGCTCCAAATTGCTCTCCAGAATGGTTGGATCTGTTCACAGTTGCACCAACAAAGTATTAGTGTCCCAGCTTTCCCACATCCCCTCCAACATTCATCATTATCTTTTCCTGTCATTTTAGCCAATCTGACAGGTGTGTAGTGGTACCTCAGAGTTGTCTTAATTTGCATTTCTCTGATCAATAGTCATTTGGAGCACCTTTTCATATGACTAGAAATGGTTTTAATTTCATCATCTGAAAATTGTCTGTTCATATCTTTTGATCATTTATCTATTGAAGAGTGGCTTGAATTCTTATAAAGATGAGACAATTCTCTATATATTTTAGAAATGAGGCCTTTATCAGAACCATTAAATGTAAAGATGATTTCCCACTTTGATGCTTCCCTCCTAATCTTGTCTGCATTAGTTTTGTTTGTACAGAAACTTTTTAACTTAATATAATCAAAATTATCTATCTGATGTTCAATTAAGAATTCCAGTTCTTCTTTGGACACACATTCCTTCCTTCTCCATAAATCTGAGAGGTAACCTATCCTATGTTCCTCTAATTTGCTTATAATATGACTCTTTATATCTAAATCATGAATCCATTTAGATCTTATCTTAGTATGCGGTATCAGGTGTGGGCCAAGCCCTAATTTCTTCCATATTAGTTTCCAATTTTCCCAGGAGTTTTTGTCACATAGTGAGTTCTTATACAAAAAACTGGGATCTTTGTCTTTATCAAAGACTAGATTGTTATAGTTATTGATTATTTTGTCTGGTGATCCTAACCTATTCCACTGAACTCTATTTCTCAGCCAGTAACAAATGGTTTTGATGGCCACTGCTTTATAATACAGTTTTAAGTCTGGCACAGCTAGCCACCTTCATTTGCATTTTTTTCATTAATTCCCTTGAAATTTTTGGCCTTTTGTTTTTCCAAATGAACTTTCTTTTAATTTTTTTCTAAATCTGTAAAATAATTTCTTGGGAGTTTGGTATGGCACTAAATAAGTAGATTAATTTAGTTAGTGTAATTTTTATTATATTTGCTCAGCCTACCCATGAGCACTTAATATTTTTCCAAGTGATTAGATCTGACTTTATTTGTGTGGAAAGTGTTTCATAGTTTTGTTCATATAGTTCCTGTCTTTCCCTTGGCAGATAGATTCTCCAATATTTTATGCTATCATCAGTTATTTTGAATGGATTTTTTTTGTATCTCTTATAGCTGGACTTTGTTGGTAATATATAAAAATGCTGATGATTTATGTGGGTTTATTTTATATCCTGCAACTTTGCTAAAGTTGTGAATTGTTTCCAGTAGTTTTTTAATTGAGTCTCTAGGGTTCTCTAAGTATACCATCATGTCATCTGCAAAGAGTGATAATTTGATTTCCTCATTACCTACTCCAATTCCTTCAATCTCTTTCTTCTCTTATTGCCAAAGCTAACATTTCTAATACAATATTGAATAGTAATGGTGATAGTGGGCAGCCTTGTTTCACTCCTGATCTTATTGGGAATGGTTCTAGTTTGTTGCCATTACATATTTTTATGCTTGATGATGGTTTTAAATAGATGCTACTGATCATTTTAAGGAAAAGTCCATTGATTCCTATACTCTCTAGTGTTTTTAATAGGAACAGGTGTGGGATTTTATCAAATGCTTATTCTGCATCTATTGAGATAATCATATGGTTGTTAGTTTGGTTATTGATATAGTTTATTATGCTGATAGTTTTCCTAATATTGAACCAGCTCTGCATCCCTGGTATAAATCCTACTTGGTCATAGTGTACTATCCTGGGGATGACTTTCTAGTTTTTTTTAATAATAAGCCCAATTCGTTGATCTTCTCTTTCTCTATTTTATGCAAGTAAGCATGTAGAGATATAAAATTATCCCTCATAACTGCTTTGGCCATATCCCAAAAATTTTGGTATGTTGTCTCATTATTGTCATTCTCCTGGATGAAATTATTGATTGTGTTTATGAGTTGCTGTTTCATCCATTCATTCTTTAGGATTTGATTATTTAATTTCCAATTAACTTTTGGACTATTTTCTTCTGGCCTTATATTGCATGTGATTTTTTATTGCATCATGATCTGAAAAAGATGCATTTATTATTTCTGCCTTTCTGCATTTGATTTTGAGGTTTTTATGCCCTAACACATGGTCAATTTTTGTATAAGTTCCATGAATCACTGAGAAAAAAGTAAACTCCCTACTCTCTCCATTCAGTTTTCTCCAAAGATCTATCATACCTAAATTTTCTAAAATTTTGGTTACCTTCTTAACTTCTTTCTTTTTCAATTTGTGGTTCGATTTATCTAGTTCTGAGAGAGCAAGGTTGAGATCTCCCACTAGTATAGTTTTGCTGTCTATTTCTTCTTGTCTCTCTCTTTACTTCTCCTTTAGCAATTTCCATGCTATACTGCTTGGCGCATATATGTTTAATATTGCTATTGCTTCATTATCTATGGTACACTTTAGTAAAGTATAGTTTCCTTCCTTATCTCTTTTAATTAGATCTAGCTCTGTTTTCACTTGATTTGAGATCAGGATTGCTACCCCTGCTTTTTTTTTTGTTCACCTGAAGCATAATAGATTCTGCTCCAGCCCTTTACCTTCACTCTGTATGTATCTCTTTGCTTTAGATGTGCTTCTTGTAAACAACATATTATAGATTTCTGGATTTTAATCCAGTCTGCTATCCATTTCCATTTTATGGGAGAGTTCATCCCATTCACATTCACAGTTAAAATAATTAATTCTGTATTTCCTGCCATCTTATTTACCCAAAGTTATGTTTTTCTCTTTCCTTTCCCTGTTCTCCCTTCCCCTCTCCCCAGTATTTTGCTTTTGATGACCACCTCCCACAAATAGTCCTCCCCCCTTTAGAGCTTTTTCCCCTTTTTAACACCTTTTCCCTAATTCTTCTATTTTCCCTTCTATTAATGTATCCCCTTCTTTTCCCCCTTTCCTTCCCACTTCTCTATAAGGTAGGACAAGTTTCTCTGAAACCAAATATATCTGATAATCTCTCTTAGAGCGCAATCTGATAAGAGTAAGATTCACACAATGATCATCCCCCTCCCTTCTTTCCCTTAATTATATTAGGTTTTCTTTGCTTCTTCATGAGATTTTACCTTATTTTTACCTCCTTCTTTTACCTTATTTAACCTTCTTTTTCCTCTTTTTCCAGTATGATCCCCTTTCCACCTCTAGTTTCTTTATCATATTATCAAACTAAAACCAAATTATACTCACATTCTCTAAGTAGACCCATAATAGAAATATAGTTCTCAAGAGTTCTTTCCTTTTTACTTTTTTATGCTTCTCTTGAGTTCTGTCTTTGTAAGTCAAATTTTTTTTTTATTCAGATCTGGTCTTTTCATTAGAAATAGGTGAAATTCACCTATATCATTAAATATCCATCTTCTTCCCTGGAAGGTAATGTTCATTCTAGCCGGATAGCTTATTCTTAGCTGTAATCCAAGTTCCTTTTCCTTTTGGAATATCTGATTCCAAGCCCTTTGATCCTTTAAGGTAGAAGCTGATAGATCCTGGGTGATCCTAATTATGGCTCCTTGGTATTTGAATTGTTTCTATCTAGATGCTTGCAATATTTTTTCCTTGGTGCAATAGTCCTGAAATTTATCCATTATAGCCCTTAGGGATTTAATTTTTGGGGTCAATTTCAAGAGGTGTATTCTTTCGATGGCTATTTTACCTTCTGATTCTAAAACATCAGGACAGTTTTCTTTCATGATTTCCTGGAAGATAGTGTCCAGGTTCCTCTTTTCATCATGGCTTTCAGGATGCCCTATAATCCTTAGATTGTCTCTCCTAGATCTACTTTCCAGGTCAGTTGTTTTTTCTTGGAGATATTTCATATTTTCTTCTTCTTTTTTTTTATTTGACTGATTCTTGAAGCCTTATTGAGTCATTCCCTTCCATTTGTTTAATTCTAATTTTTAGTGATTATTTTCTTCAGTTACCTTTTTTTAGCTCCTTTTGTAATTGGCCACTGAATTTTTTTGTTCATTGCATACTTTTTCCATTTCACCAATTTTGTTTTTCAGTGAATTGATGTCTTTTTCATATCTCTTCTGTAGGGCATTATATCCTTCTTGCAATGATCTCATTTCATTTCCCCATTTTTCTTCTAACTCTCTTTTGAGATTCTTTATGCAATCTTCCAGGAAAGCCTTGGGAAATGGGGACCAGCTCATGTCTCCCTTTGTGGCTTCCTCTGGAGTTGCTTTATTTTTATGAACCTTAGGATCTGCGGTCTATTCTTCTCTCTCTCCATAAAAGCTGTCTATGGCATGAGTTCTTTTTTGTTTTTTATTCATTTTTAAAGCTTTAGGTCTGTTCAAAGCAAAGGAGACTTCTGGAGGTGGAGCCAAGATGGTGGAGATCAGACAAAAGTCTCTGTAACCTCCTCTAACCTTCCATCAAACCAACAACATATGAAGCCTCTAGGCTGATTTTGAAGTAAAATAATCCACAATATCTGGAGGACAACACATTTCTAGAAGAAGATACTCTGGAAGAACTTCAAAACATGTCTTTTTTAATTGGGCAGGGAGGTGGTCTGCTGAACCCAAACTGCAGAACAGGGAGACCAAGGCAGGGAGCTGGAGCAGGGACTTGGAACAGGAGTCAGAGCAGGAGTTGGAGCTTTGTGCTTTTCACACACCTGTGAGTCTTCTGTGGGCCTCTTGGGCAAATCTGTCCTGATTGTGTGCAGGTGGTTTGGAGGGTCTGCCTTTTGTGGGGGGTAGATTGTGAACCACTGAACCCCTGATGAGCACTGGACCTAGGTGCCATTACACAGCCCCCTAAAGCAATCAATCAATCAGCAGAACTGATCAGCACCTGAAATAATTCAATCAGCAGAACTGCCCAGCACCTCAAATAACTCAATCATCAGACCTGCCCCAGGGAAAATTAAAGCAGCTTTCCCTCATTTGCCTTGAACAGACCTCACACCTTTTAAAAAATGGATAAAAAAACAAAAAGAGCTCTCACCATAGACAACTTTTATGAAGAGAGGGAAGAACAGACCTCAAATCCTGAGGCACCTAAATGTAAAGCAACTCCAGAAAAAGCCCCAAAGAAAGACATAAACTGGTCTCCATGTCACAAGGCTTTCTCTGAAGATTACATAAAGACTCTTAAAAGAGAGTTAAAAGAAATATGGGGAAATGAAATGAGATCACTGCAAAATAAAATGGAAAAAATGGAAAAAGAATGCAATGAACAAAAAAATGTAATTGGTCAATTGCAAAAGGAACTACAAACTGTAACTGAAGAAAATAAGACATTAAAAATTAGAATTGAACAAATGGAAGTGAATGACTCATCAAGACTTCAAGAATCAATCAAACAAAAACAAAAAAAATGAAAAGATAGAAAAAAAAAACATGAAATATCTCCTAGGAAAAGCAACTGACCTGGAAAATAGATCTAGGAGAGACAATCTAAGGATTATAGGGCTTCCTGAAAGCCATGATGAAAAGAGGAACCTGGACACTATCTTCCAGGAAATCACAAAAGAAAACTGCCTTGATATTTTAGAATCAGAAGGCAAAATACTTATTGAAACAATCCACCGATCACCTCCTGAAAGAAACCCCCCAGGAATATCATGGCTAAATTTCAGAACTATCATACCAAGGAAAAGATTTTACAAGAAGTCAGAAAGAAACAATTTAAATACTGAGGAGTCACAATTAAGATTACCTAGGACCTAGCAGATTCCACTTTAAAGGATCAAAGGGCCTGGAATCAGATATTCAGAAGGGCAAAGGAACTTGGATTACAGCCAAGAATAAGTTATCCAGCTAGAATGAGCATTATCTTCCTGGGAAGAAGATGATCATTCAATGATATAGGAGAATTTCACCTATTTCTAATGAAAAGACCAGAACTGAACAAAAAAATTGATCTACAAACACAGAACACAAGAGAAACATAAAAAGGTAACGAAAAAAAAAAACTCTTGAGAACTATATTTATGTTATGGATACTTATTTTATGATTTTATGATTATATTATGATTATTATGAAAATAACAAAGCAAAGGAGTGATAGCTACTTTAATTTGCCCTGGGGCAGTTCTGCTGATTGACTTCTGGTGCTGGGTAATTGGGCCAGGTCTGGTGTTCTTAGAGGTTTACAATCTACCTTTTATAAAAGGCAGATCTGCCAAAGCACCTGCTTGCAACCAGGGAAGAGTGGGCTAAGAGGCTCACAGAAACTTCCCAGGTACTTTGAATCTGCCATGTTTAGTCTGGGCTGGCTTCCTGCCCTCTCCTGCAGCTGCCATCTGAGCTCAGCAAACTGACCAACCCCCTGCCTGTCTGAAACAGATTTGCTCTAAAGCTCTTCCAAGGTAAATTCTTCTGGAAATGTGTTGTACTCCAAATATTTGGAAGTATTTTGACTCCAGAACCAGTTTAGAGGTTTAACCTGCTGTTGGTTTGAGAGAAAGGTCAGGGGAGATCACAGAGAGCCATGTCAGCACTCTGCCATCTTGCTAGCTTGCTGTTTTCTAAGGTGTATGGAAGTGCTCATACTAAAAATTTAACTTTTGGCTTATTGAGGCTGGCTCTGGCATTCTAGGTCTAGCTCTGATTCCTGGGTCTAGCCCTGATGCTCCCAGAGAGACTGCTCTTCTCATTAAAATAAAAGGCTAAATAAATAACAAATAGTGGATAGCCCCTATTCTTCTTTCTTGCACTTACACAGGGAAAAGATTCATAACCCTTTGGCAATTTGGGGATGTCTACGTGCTTCACCTTAGAATAACATTTATATTTGCATAAAATAAAACTCATGATTACAAATAAAGATTCCCCTCCCCCCAATTCATGGACCCTGTAAATCCTATGCATTCCCTTCCTTAATAGCTAGGGATGGAAGGAATAACTAATAACCAATAATCTTCTTGCCTATAAAACTTGAACTCCTGGAGTTTGGGAGGGATTGCCGCTCTTTTCTTAATTTGTCTTTACATTTTTTAATCTTAAGAAAAATTGGGCTGGATTATGTAAATTATTGTAGGTTGCTTCTTGAAAGCTCTCCCAAAATTGTGGAGGAGAAAGAATTGATTCAGAGAGTGGCTCCTGATGCCTATAATCAGGGCCTAAACTGGGAGAAAGAATCCTGCCTGAAGATAAAGATTTTGGTTTCCTCCATACTCAAATTATTCAAATGAACCTATGGTCTCATTGATTTGGAAGTTTCCTTCAATGATACAGTCTACAATTAATCCATGTCAGTACATTCAGTATGATTGTTCTCCATGATTTTCTCAAGATTATTTGCAAAAGATCTATATAATATACTAAAAGCTTTTCTCAGTTCTCTTCTCCTTAGCAAGTCATCACTGGAACATTTCAATTGTCCACCTGTTATTTAGGCTTCCAGGTGATACAGTGAGAGCTCAATGTAGATCTGAATAAAAATCTCATGGCAGATACTTACTAGCTGTGTGATACTTGACAAGTCACTGCATCCCTGCCTCAATTTCTTTACTTGTAAAATGGGAATATTATCTACCTCCCAGGATTGTTGTGTTTCAATTAGATAATATTTATAAAATGCTTAGGCTGGGTCTTTGATATTTAATGTTGCTGTTATTATTATTATTATGCCTTTTCTATTATACAATTTCTTGATGTCTTTATTTACTCTTCTTCTTTTTAGCTTTTTCTCATGCCATGAGATTCCTGGGGGATTTAAGTTTGGGGTTTCTTTCAGGAGGTGATGGGTGGATTGTTTCAATAAGTATTTTGCCTTCTGATCATATGTGGCAGCCTATTTACACTCACCATGCTCTTTTCTATTACCTCAGTGTGACACTCATATTTTTTGGAGGCAAGGGATGTTCCATGTTTTGTTTCTATGCAGAAGCAGAAGTAGTAAAATGTTGGTGTTGACAAGATGGGCCTTCACTTTCAAAGGAAACTTAAGGTTGATAAAAAAAGCTTTGCAATTCTCCAAAGCAATTTAAGCCTACTCTTCACCTCCTCTTCCTTTTCAACCTTGGGCTGAGCCTCTTGTCCATATGTTTTAGTTATATATGTTTAACTTTTTAAATTACCCACTTTGTTTTTGGAAAAAATAGCTTCTTATCCCTGCATTCACTCCATTTTACTAGCTTTCTTAGACCCGTTTGTTTTTTTACCTTATGCCAAAGTCAGGTTGTAAGGTCAATTAAACAAGCATTTCTGAGCAATCTACTATATGCAAGATACTATACAAAGTTTTGGGGATACAAATAAGGGAAACATAATAAAATAAAACAAAAAAAAATTCCCTGCTATCAACAGGCTCATAATTTATTGGAGGAGACAACATGTGAACAATCTCAGTCTGAACTTATTTTTTATACTTTATTGTAATTTGAAAATATTGCAAGGTTTTTGTTTTTGTTTTTTTGTTTGTTTTACACATTGAAGGTCTGTGGAAACCCTGCATTGAGCAAATTTATGCTCACTGTGTTACATTTTGGCAATTCCTATAATATTTTAAAATTTTTCATTAAGATCATATCCATGATGTGTGATCAGTGAATTTTGAAAGTACTATTGTAATTATTTTGGGGTACTACAAACTTAACCAATATAAGACAGTGAATTTGTTGTGCCACCATTCCCGTCTCAGTTTCCCTCAATTGTTTTGTCTCAATTTCCCAATTGTTCTGCCTGGTGGCAACTTCCCTTTCTGGACATTAGAACTGAGATAATTGGGGCCACAGAGTTATGGCCACTGGCATTCCAAAGAATTATAAAACCTCCAGATGACCTATCTCAAATACCTAAACATACCCCTTATCTTTATGGTCTCAGACTCAGTGTCTCCTAGCTTCTTCCCAAACTTATCAAAATTTATGATTCTTCCTCCATACCCCCAATCTGTCAGAACTGAATTTATTGTCCTTTCCTGGAATTCCAATTCCCCCCAAGTGCCTTACCCCTCCTTCTGCCTTTGTTTCCTTGAGTACAGGAGCCCTATAAGAGTCCTTGGAACTCCTTACTAGGGTGCTGGATATTTTGAGATTCAGATGACTGGCTAATATGGCTGCCAGTCCAAACTCTCCATGGACTGAATACTTTGAGACAATAGTCCTATTCAGTCGACTAGTCTTATCTCTCCATTACTATCAATAAAATATTAATAATCTTTAATACTGCCTCAGTTTCTCCTGAGCATTACAAACTTTACCAATAACTGTTGGGCATTGTGACTGCTCTACCCACTAACAGTTCCACATCTGTCTATCTGTTTTTTAACTTGGGCTTCCCTATTCCTTAGACACAATGATATTGAAATTAGGTTAATTAATGAAACCAACATATAATGAACTCTAAATGTTCAAGGGAAAGGAAATCCAATTGATGCAACAAACTTCATTGTTATTTTAAGAAATTTTCACAACCACCTTAACCTTTAACCACCACCATCCTCATCAGTCAGCAGCTATCAACATCGAGGCAAAGCTTTCCACCAGCAAATAGGTTATGATTTTCTGAAGGGTCAACTAAGCAATTTTAGGTTTAAAGTATTTTTAATTAAGGCATATCCATTGTGTTTTTAGACACCATATTATTATCTCCTTAATATATCATATCATAAACATAACTTTTATTATGCACTGGGAAACCAAGAAAATTCAAGAAAAACAAAAGGTCAAGAATTTCAAGGGAATTAATGAAAAAAATGCAAATGAGGGTGGCCTAGCTGTACCAGATCTAAAACTATATTATAAAGCAGTGGTCACCAAAACCATTTGGTACTGGATAAGAAATAGAGTAGTGGATCAGTGGAATAGTTTAGGTTCACAGGACAAAATACTGAATGACAATAGTAATCTAGTGTTTGATAAACCCAAAGACCCAGTTTTTTGGGATAAAAACTCACTATTTGACAAAAACTGCTGGGATAATTGGAAACTAGTATGGAAGCAATTAGGCATTGACCCACACCTAACACCATATACCAAGATAAGGTCAAAATGGATTCCTGATTTAGGCATAAAGAATGATATTATAAACAAATTAGAACAATGTAGGATGGTTTACCTCTCAGACCTGTGGAGGGGGAAGGAATTTGTGACCAAAGAAGAACTAGAGGTCATCATTAATCACAAAATAGATAAGTTTGACTATATCAAGTTAAAAAGTTTTTGTACAAACAAAATGAATGCAGACAAGATTAGAAGGGTAGCAGTAAACTGGGAAAATATTTTTATATCCAAAGGTTCTGATAAAGGCCTCATTTCTAAAATATATAGAGAATTGACTCAAATATATAAGAATTCAAGCCATTCTCCAATGGATAAATGGTCAAAAGATATGAACAGACAATTTTCAGACGAAGAAATTGAAACTATTTCCGGTCACATGAAAAGGTGCTCCAAGTCACTATTAATCAGAGAAATGCAAATTAAGACAACTCTGAGATACCACTACACACCTGACAAATTGGCTAAAATGACAGGAAATGATAATGATAACTGTTGGAGGGGATGTGGGAAAACTGGGACACTGATACATTGTTGGTGGAACTGTGAATGGATCCAACCATTCTGGAGAGCAATTTGGAGCTATGCTCAAAAAGTTATCAAACTGTGCATAGCCTTTGACCCAGCAGTGTTTCTACTGGGCCTATATCCCAAAGAGATTTTAAAGGAGGGAAAGGGACCCACATGTGCAAAAATGTTTGTGGCAGCCCTTTTTGTAGTGGCAAGAAATGAAATTGAAAGGATGTCCATCAATTGGAGAGTGGCTGAATAAATTATGGTATATGAATGTTATGGAATATTATTGTTCTGTAAGAAACGACCAACAAGAAGATTTCAGAGAGGCCTGGAGAGACTTGCATGAACTGATGCTGAGTGAAATCAGCAGAACCAGGAGAACATTATACACAGCAACAAGACTATACGATGATCAATTTTGATGGACATGGTTCTCTTCAACAATGATGTGATTCAAACCAGTTGTTCAGCGATGAAGATAGTCATATACATCCAGAGAGAGGCCTGTGGGAACTGAGTGTGAACCATAACACAGCATTTTAACGCTTTCTGTGAATATTTCCATGTATTTTGTTTTCCTTCTTAGGTTGTTTTTTCTTCTTCTCTTTCTAGATCTGATGTTTCTTGTGCAGTAAGATAACTGTATAGATATGTATACATGTATTGTATTTGTCATATAATTTAAAAAAAAAGAAAAAGTTTCAGGCATGGGGAAGAAGTTGGAGGTTGGGGGAACACAGATCATTAGTAAAAATGTCCAGAGTCAGGAGATAGGAGCATCCTTTACAAGGAATAGCAGAGAAGCCAATGCCACTGGATCTATGAGAATTTAGAAGGAAGTAAAATTTAAGATTTAAAAGTAGGAAAGGATTAGGTTATGATGGCTTTTAAAAGCTAAATAGAGAATTTTATATTTGATCTGGAGGTAATAAATATGTTTATTAAAATATAGGAAGATACATGTCTTTATAACAGGCAATCAACAAATATTGAGTGTTTCCTATTGCTATACTTATTGTCTGCTATTGTTATATTTATATAGATAAAAATCAAAACAGTAATAGTATAGTTACTAGTAAGATAATATGCTAGTAGCTATTTCTATTATAGTAACTATTAGTAGTAACTATTATAGTAGAATACATTATTACTATTAAATTATTAATAGTAATAGTATATTATACTATAGACTAAATACTACCAGTTTGTATACTACATATTAACAGTAATTAATATAGCTTTATAATTATAACAAGCACATTATAGATCAATCAGTTAGAAAACCATAATAATAATTCATATTTACAATAATTGAGGTCCATAAATCTATTTCCCCACAAGGACTTTGTGAGATAAGTAATATGAATCCCATCTTACAGGGGAGTAAACTGAGCTTCAATGGAGTAAAGTGGCTTATCTATAAATACTTACCAAGTAAAAGATTCTAGACTCAAACATAGGTTTTCTGACTCCAGTCCAGAATTTTTTCTTCTCTTTTTCATTAATCATCACAGATCCATTAACAGAACAGATACACGTGGCAAATGGATCCATGATCTATAAGGCAACTCCTTTCTGGGGAGTTATTACTTCTGGGAGTTATACTTTTCTGAGTATAGCATGTGAGACTGTTTTCTTTAACTTGGTTTAGTCACTGTCTATAGCTTAGCCCTATACACTTATTATTCTCCACTACCCTCTTATTCTCTTAGATTCTGTTATTTATTTTTTTGATCTGAAAGGCTTCCACAAATGAGGCTTGGTAAATTCTCATAATTCTAGTCCAGTGAGATTTTGCAAATGTGGCAGCTCACTGCTACACATTTTCCACACTCTAAAGATTGTCCTATAGACCATAGCTCCAAAATGCTTTATTTCTGTTTGGAGTAATCCCACCATGATCCCCTGTTGCTACTCTGATGCTCTATTGATATGTCCTATCAATAGTCCCCATGTCCTAGAGATATGACAGGGGCTCTCAGTATTGAGTTGTAGTTGTTTATCCCTCTACAATCTGGCATCCCCCCCCCACACACACACACTCAATTTGAATCAAGACATAAAATCATAAAATCTCAGTATTGGACAGGACTTCAAAAACCATCTAATTAGAGCTCTACTTGGAGTATGGATATTTTTTATATAATCTGCCAGTGATCCTTTAACTTCTATTTGAAAACCACTAATTTAGGATAAAGAACCCATAAGTAATACAGTGTATTGAACTCTGGATCTAAATCATAAAGGTTTCAATTAAAATCCTACCTCAGACACTCACTAATTGTATGACTCTGGCAAGTCAATTTCTTTTTGCTTCAGTTTCCTTATTTGTAAAAATGGGGATAATAAGAGCATCTATCTCCTAGGGTTGTTGGAAGGACAAAATATAGTGAAAATTTTATAACATTTTGTTAGATCAGTGGACTGGTCCAGAAGGTTCTTTTGTTTGATTACCTCAGACCCCTGATCCATCTCCATTAGACTTTTTCTTGTGGAGCTATATGAAACTTTCATGGATGTATCAAAATGTCATTCTTTGCATGATCTTAAGGTAGGATTAAAAAACCCATTTTTTGAGCCATTGATCAGAGATTGATGAAAGTTTTTGCAAAGTTTGAAAACTGACTCAATAGGCAATAAGTATCATAAGAAATTTGTTATATTAAATTTTAATAAGAAACACAATTATTTTAAAAAAGAAATAACTTTTCAAATGTCATTTTTGTAAATTTGTAGAACTTACATTTATGAAGTTATTAAAGCTTAAAACTACATTAAGATGTTTCTGACCTCCTGTATTACCACCTTGCCAAGAAAACCCAAAGTACTGAAAAATGATTTGAGGTGATAAATAACCATTGAGGAAAGGTTTTCAGATATTTTGAGACAGCAGAGGAAGGGATATGACTGGTAAATGTATATATCATCCTATTTCTGATAATGGAAGATTTAACCTTTTTAGCTCTAAAAGCCTTGCCCTAGGCCATTTCTCCCAAGCTTGATTGGCAAGTACCTCACTCAAATAGCATACTATTTGACCTCAGATTTCTCAATAGATCTAACTTTCAAGTCTTCCTATGTTTTTTGGCTGGAGTGGTAAAGTGAATAAAATCTCAACCTTGATGTCAGTCTTTAAAGAAATCTAGCCTTTGGTTTACGGTTTTGTTTGAATTTGGATCCTATCCCCATTTTTTGTCCTATGAAGAGCCTATGATTGCTCTACATATTAGTCCCCCAGCCCTTGTAGGGAATATACCACTCCCTGGTCATTCCAGAAAATCACAAGACTCATCCATACCTCAGAAACATTGGACTTAAAAGCTTTCTCCTGTGTAAAAAATATATATTAATGAAATAATAGAATGATGGAAAAGGACTTATTAAATTTAATAGGAACTGCAATAAGCAATAAAAGACAGTATATCCCCTCAAAAAGCTTCTAGCCTATTAAAGGATGTGGCATAAATAAAAGAATGAGTACTAGGAATAGGTATTTTCCTTTAGAAAGTTACAAGGATAGAAGCCAAAGAGGAGCAGATGGAGTCAACTTTTCCAGTAGAAATGATAGAATTGATTTAGTAATGGTTCTGGTGCTAGAAAATGTGTGTGTGTGTGTGTATGTGTGCATGTGTGTGTGTGTGAGAGAGAGAGAGAGAGAGAGAGAGAGAGAGAGAGAGAGAGAAACAAAGACAGAGAGATGATAGATGACTTGAGAAGTAAATTGTAGCATGGCTAGAACCTCCTAGATTTAGTGGGCAACTTACTAAGTTTCAGAGAAAAGGTCCAGGGCAACATTAGAGGTAAATAGGTTAAATCCTCCATTATCAAAAATAGGATGATACATACATTTATCAGTCCCATCTCTTCCTCTATCATCTTAAAACAATTGGTTCTTGATGATTCTTTATCCCCTCTAACTAGCCTATGATTTTTATGACATTTTTATAGTAGATGCATAGCAAATTGTAGCATTATTTCAGAGTTGGAAAAAAATGAGTATCAGGGAGGCCATTTAACTTTGGGAACCAGGAGATATGGGTTTTATTTTAGCTTTGCTAAAGACCCTTCATCCAGCTTGAGCATTCCTAGCTGATGTTCTCTACAGTGGCATATCCTAGACAAAGGTCTATTTTCTTATTTGGGTGTGTGCCACTCTATTTTAGTTTTAATGGATAATAAGCAGTACTTTCATTGCATTCTTTTGTTCCTATAGACAGTTTTCTTTTCTCATCTCTCTTCCTCCCACTCCCTCTACATAGAAAATATTAAAACTCCTGCCATAGAGGAAGTGTTTCAGATGGGGGAAGGGGAAATAGATAGAAGAGCTTTGCCTCCCCCTTAAATTTTTCAAAATGCCACAGTACTCTGGATGTTGCTAGACTTGAGAGAATATAATGATGATTTATACAAGTTTCTAATGAATATGTACTAGCGAGCATAATAATCTAATCGGAGACATGGATTGTTCACTATAAAAGTCTCAGTTTTCTGTGTCTCAGTGGCAGACCCAAACTTTCTCTTCCAAGTATATATGTGACTCAAGTGCCATGTTAATAAACAGTTTGTCTTTTTATAGAATGCTTTTTGAAGATTATGGAAATTTTCCCAATGAAAAATTTAAATTTTCTAATATTTATCTACCAAAGAGAGAAGGTCTGTGAGAAAGTGATCTTCCCATTCTTCTGAGTCAAAGTTAGAGAGTAGATTCATGACTTCCTCTGTCTTGAGGGAAGTGTAGTCTAATGCTGCAAGGATAAGAATTGCTATTTCAGGTATCTCAGAGTTTGACTGCAGTCAACACTAGATACATAACGTCTGAAGGCAAACAAGGAGGTTAGGAATAAAACAGAAGCATAACCAAATTATGCAGCCTAGGGAATTAAAAGGAACATTGTGTGTACAGAGCCTGAGCTCTGGAGGAATTAAGTGACCTGGCTAAAGTCACATAAATATTAATAAGCACATTTGGAATTTGAACCCAGAACCTCTATTTCTTCATGTGTAAAATGAGTCATCATCATCAAACAATAATATTTAGCTTTATAGAGAGCTTTACAATTTGCAAAGCACTTTATTGATTTTATCCCATTTGATCCTTGCATTAGCTCTGGCATATCTGCATTTTCCAGATTAGAAAATTTAGGCAGGCAAGAGATTAAGTAATTTGCCTAGTAAGTATGTCTGAGACACACTTGAACTTGAATTAAAGGTATTCCTGACTCCAATCTAGTGGTCACTGTGCAACCTAGTTGTTTCTGATGGGATTGCATTAGGAGTTCTCTGAAGTTCCTTCTAGCCCTGAGTCCTCTGATCTTAGGTAGTTAATTGAGGACATGCTTGTTATAACCAAGCTTCCAAGTTCATGTTAAAGCATAAACTGAGGTAGGGAAAATAGAGTGGAAATTAGAGGAAGGACTTTCTCAAAAAGCAAATATATTGTTAGCCTATCAAATACTAGACTTGGAGTCAAGTAGATTTGACTTCCATTTCACCTTGGATGTTGACTAGCTCTATGACCTTGGGCAAATAACAATCTTACTGAGCCTCAGTTTCCTCATCTGAAAAATTAGGGAGTTAGACTCAAAGGAACCCAGAAATTCTTTTTCCTTTCATTATTCACAATAATTTTGATGATACTGATCCAAGGTTTCCATCTCTGCCCAAGAACTTAATGCTTTACTATTTAAATGAAAGCCACTGAGAAAACTTAGGAAACAATTTATTCTGATTTTTGTCTCATCTCTCCAATTTCTAGCTCTGACATAGAGCAAGCACTGATGGCTTGTAACAGTATCACAGAATGTTAGAGCTGAAAGAAAACTTAGAGATCACTTAGTCCCCTCTCCTCACTTTATAGAAGAATAAATTGAAGACTAGAATGTTAAATACCTTGACCAAGGATTCATAGTTTCAATAGGGATTTAGTGAGAAATATTTAACAACTGAGTCTAGGGAAAAAGTTTACTATACATTATTGACATTTTTGCTATTACTTTCTTAAGTCTAAGAAATCAACAAAATGATAAGTCTAACTTTGATTTTTGGAACTTGTCATTTTCTGAGGTATAAATGCTCACAATGAAAAAAGCTAACAATTAATTAAATTATTCAATTAAATAAATTATAAATTAATTAAACTAAATTTAATAATTGATTAATTAGAGTTTAACAAGCTCTTAAGCCTGTAAGAGCTGGCTCTAGTGCACCCCTGCATATTACACATTGGAACCAGAACTTGAATCAATTCTTCTGACTCTAAGCACAATACTCTTTCTAAAAATGCCTCCATTCTTCTATTTATTATTCCAAGGTAGAAAATACAAATGGCTTAAACATTCTTTAAGAAAATTCATAAATGTGGGGCAGCTAGGTGGTGCAGTGGATAGAGCAGTAGCCCTGAAATCAGGAGGACCTGAGTTCAAATCTGGTCTCAGACACTTACCATTCCCTAGCTGTGTGACCCTGGGCAAGTCGCTTAACCTTAATTGCCTCAGAAAAAAAAAGACAATTCATAAATGACAGATTCATAGTAGACATTTAAGTGAATCCAATCACCTTTGGAACTAAAAACCTAGCCTTTGAGGTTATCACAACATGTCTTGGTGCCTCTTTCAGAGTCAAAATATAAAGCTAGATGGACAAGGGGGTTTCAGTTAATGAAGCATTTATTATACCCCTTCCACTTTAAAAAATCTTCTTCATCACCACATTTAACTCTTTTCATTTTCAATTAGCTAACTGTAAGGAGGGTCATTTGTCAAATTTTCATGTGATTCTATGCTGTTAGAAATATTTATAAAACTACCACTCATTATCCCTATGCCTTTGTGGGCACAGTTCCCTGATCTGCTATAGAGTCTATATATGGGCTTCTTCATTTGGCTTTATTTTTTCCTTTCATAATTGTATTGCAATATAATTGATTTCCTTTGTAATACTGCATATTTTGCTTTGTATACTTAAAAAAAAATTTGAGAGAAAGCCCAAAAGTTTCACCAGGCTGCCATAGGGCTTAATGACATTAAAAAAAAAAAAAAAAGATTAAGACTCTTTGTGCTATGGGGAATTCAGAAACTTGCCATTCAGATATACTATTCTACATAGAATCTGACTGACCTATTCTCAGTACTAGTCTCATTGAATGGAGGTGGAAACACTGTAATTTTGAACACATCAATTCCTAAGTCTCTAATACAAATTGATTCATTTCCCCACTCTCGACATATTTCTGACTCTCACAAGCAAACCTACAAAGTTCCCAACCTTCTGACACTCCTTCATACATGATGATACTATCTCAATCAACTTCCCTCCTTCAACCCCTATCCATAGGTTCTCTAGTCCTCACTCCCATAACTGTCTAATTTCTCTTCCTGTGCACATTCTGATTCTCTAAAAAGTATTATTGCATATCAATATACAATCTACTCATGGAAATCTCCTTCCATGTGCCCAGGGGCTACTTTCTTTTATTACTTCTAATAACAGCCTTGGGGGTATGTCTTTTTCTTCCTAGATAAATTCAGAATATAATTGGCAGAAGGTAGAAACTATGTGAACTTCAGAACATAATTTGTTTTACCTTTGCTAGCACCTGGTAGAAATAAGGATATGAGTCTAAGGAAAACTATTCACTTTCTCTAACCAGCATTAATTATTTGCTATTTGCAAAGGACAGAAAAGCATGATAGGAAATGATGGATAAAAATTAATTTACCTCAGTGCCAAGCAATTCATTTTCTGTCTGAGGAAGCAAATCCAAGTCAGAGGTATGTTATAATTTTGTTTTTGTTGTTTAATCATATTCAACTCTTTGTAATCTTTTTTGGAGTTTTCTTGGCAAAAATACTTCTTGGGGGGGGGAGGAGGGGGTGGAGCCAAGATGGCAAAGTGAATCACTCTCTGTGACCTCCTCTGACCTTTCTCTCAAACCAACAGCAGGTTAAACCTCTAAACTGGTTCTGGAGTCAAAATACTCCCAAATATTTGGAGTACAACACATTTCCAGAAGAAGTTACCTTGGAAGAGCTTCAGAGCAGGTCTGCTTCAGACAGGCAGGGGGTTGGTCAGTTTACTGAGCTCAGATGGCAGCTGCAGGAGACGACAGGAAGCCAGCCTGGACTAAACATGGCAGATTCAAAGCACCTGGGAAGTTTCTGTGAGCCTCAGGTGCTTTGGCAGATCTTCCTTTTATAAAAGGTAGATTGTAAACCACTGAGAGCACCAGACCTGGCCCCAATTGCCCAGCACCAGAAGTCAATCAGCAGAACTGCCCCAGGGCAAATTAAATTAGCTATCACTCCTTTGCTTTGAACAGACCTAAAGCTTTAAAAAATGAAAAAAAGGAAAAAAAAAAACTCTTGCCATAGACAGCTTTTATGGAGAGAGAAAAGAATAGACCTCAGATCCTAAGGTTCATAAAGATAAAGCAACTCCAAAGGAAGCCACAAAGGGAAACATGAGCTGGTCCCCATTTCCCAAGGCTTTCCTGGAAGATTGCATAAAGAATCTCAAAAGAGAGTTAGAAGAAAAATGGGGAAATGAAATGAGATCATTGCAAGAAGGATATAATGCCCTACAGAAGAGATATAAAAAAGACATCAATTCACTGAAAAACAAAATTTGTGAAATGGAAAAAGTATGCAATGAACAAAAAAATTCAATGGCCAATTACAAAAGGAGCTAAAAAAAGGTAACTAAAGAATATAATACATGGGGCAGCTAGGTGGCGCAGTGGATAGAGCACCAGCCCTGAAGTCAGGAGGACCTGAGTTCAAATCTGGTCTCAGACACTTCCTAGCTGTGTGACCCTGGGCAAGTCACTTAACCCCAATTGCCTCAGCAAAAAGCAAAAAAAAAAAAAAAAAGAATATAATACACTAAAAATTAGAATTGAACAAATGGAAGTGAATGATTCAATAAGGCTTCAAGAATTATTCAAACAAAAAAAAAAAAGAAAAAATAGAAGAAAATATAAAATATCTCCTAGAAAAAACAACTGACCTGGAAAGTAGATCCAGGAGAGACAATCTAAGGATTATTGGACTTGCTGAAAGCCATGATGAAAAAAAGAACCTAGACACTATCTTACATGAAATCATGAAAGGAAATTGTCCTTATGTTTTAGAATCAGAAGGTAAAATAGCCATCGAAAGAATTCATCAATCACCTCCTGAAAGAGACCCCAAAATTAAATCCCCAAGGACTGTCATGGTTAAATTTCAGGACTATTGCACCAAGGAAAAGATATTGCAACCATCTAGATAGAAACAATTCAAATACCAAGAAACTATAATTAGAATCACCCAAGATCCTGATTTCAAATCAAGTAAAAGCAAAGATAGATCTCATTAAAAGAGATAAAGAAGGAAACTATATTTTACTATTTCAATATTTATTTCAATATTAGGAAAATATCAGCATAATTAATTATATTAATAAACAAACTAACAAAAATCATATGATTATCTCAATAGTGCAGAAAAAGCATTTGATAAAATCCCACACCCATTTCTATTAAAAATACTATACAGTATAGGAATAAGTGGACTTTCCCTAAAATGATCAGTAGTATCTATTTAAAACCATCAGCAAGCATCATATGTAATGGGGACAATAAGATCAGGAGTGAAACAAGGCTGCCCACTGTCACCACTACTATTTAATATTGTATTAGAAATGTTAGCTTTGGCAATAAGAGAAGAAAAAGAAATTAAAGAAATTGGAGTAGGTAATGCTGAAACCAAATTATCACTCTTTGCAGATGATATAATGGTATACTTAGAGAACCCTAGAGACTCAACTAAAAAACTACTAGAAACAATTCACATCTTTAGCAAGTTGCAGGATACAAAATAAATCCACAATAAATCATCAGCATTTTTATATATTACCAACAAAGTTCAGCAGCAAGAGATACAAAAAGAAATTCCATTCAAAATGACTGTTGATAGTATAAAATATTTGACACTCTATCTGCCAAGGAAAAGTAAGGAACTCTATGAACTAAACTACAAAACACTCTCCACACAAATAAAGTCAGACCTAATCAGTTGGAAAAATATCAAATGCTCGTGGGTAGGCCGAGTGAATATAACAAAAATGACAATACTACCCAAACTAATTTACTTATTTAGTGCCATACCAATCAAACTCCCAAGAAATTATTTTACAAATCTAGAAAAAATAGTAGCAAAGTTCATCTGGAAGAAAAAAAGGTCAAGAATTTCAAGGGATTTAATGGGAAAAAATGCCGATGAAGGTGACCTTGCTGTACCAGATCTAAAACTATTTTATAAAGCAGCAGTCATCAAAACCATTTGGTACTGGCTAAGAAATAGAGTACTCGATCAATGAAATAGGATAGGATCACAGGACAAACTAGGCAATAACTATAGCAATTTAGTGTTTGATAAACCCAAAGACCCCAGCTTCTGGGATAGAAACTCACTATTTGACAAAAACTGCTGGGAAAATTGGAAACTAGTATGGAAGAGATTAGTGCTTGACCCACACCTAACACCACATACCAAGATAAGATCTAAATGGGTTCATGATTTAGACCTAAAGAATGATATTAAGCAAATTAGAGGAACATAGGATAGTTTACCTCTCAGACCTGTGGAGAAAGAAGGAATTTGTGCTCAAAGAAGAACTGGAACTCTTAATTGAACACTACATAGATAATTTTGATTATATTAAGTTTAAAAGTTTTTGTACAAACAAAACTAATGCAGACAAGATTAGGAGGGAAACAATAAATTGGGAAATCATATTTATATTTAAGGGTTCTGTTAAAGGCTTCATTTTTAAAATATATAGAGAACTGACTGATATTTATAAGAATTCAAGCCACTCTCCAATCAATAAATGGTCAAAGGATATGAACAGACAATTTTCAGATGATGAAATTAAAACTATTTCTAGTCATATGAAAAAGGTGCTCCAAATCACTATTGATCAGAGAAATGCAAATTAAGACAACTCTGAAATACCACTACACACCTGTCAGATTGGCTAAGATGACAGGAAAAGATAATGATGAATGTTGGAGGGGATGTGGGAAAACTGGGACACTGATGCATTGTTGGTGGAACTGTGAACAGATCCAACCATTCTGGAGAGCAATTTGGAACTATGCTCAAAAAGTTATCAAACTATGCATACCCTTTGACCCAGCAGTGTTCCTACTGGGCCTATATCCTTCAAAGAGGTCTTGAAGGAAGGAAAGGGATCCATATGTGCAAAAATATTTGTGGCAGCCATTTTTGTAGTGCCTAGAAACTAGAAAATGTATGCCCATCAGTTGGAGAATGGCTGAATAAGCTATGGTATATTAATGTCATGGAATATTATTGTTCTGTAAGTAACGACCAGCAGGATGATTTCAGGGAGGCTGGAGAGAATTGCCTGAACTGATGCTAAGTGAAATGAGGAGAACCAGGAGATCAATATATGTGGCAACAACAAGAGTATATTATGATCAATTCTTATGGACATGACTCTCTTCAACAATGAGATGATTCAAAGCAGTTCCAGCTGTTCACTGATGAAGAAAACCATAAACACCCAGGAAGAAGCCTATGGGATCTGTGGGTGGTCCACAACAGAGCATTTTCATGCTCTCTATGGGTGTTTGCTTGCATTATGTTACCCTTCTCAGATTTTTTTTCTTGTAGATTGGATTTTTCTTCTACAGCAAGATAACTGTATAAATATGTATACACATATTCAATTTGTCAAGTATTTTAACATAATTAACATGTATTAGACTTCCTGCCATCTAGGGGAGGGCGTGGGGAGAAGGAGGAAAAAATTAGTAACAGAAAGCTTTGTAATGGTCAGTGTTGAAAAATTACCCATTCATATGTTTTGCAAATAAAAAGCTTTAATAAAAAAGATACTCCCTCAAGTCATTTTATAGAAGTGGAACTGAGGCAAAATGGGTTAAGTCTCTTGCCAAGGGTGATAAAGCTAGTAAGTTCCTGAGACCAGATTTGAATTGATAAACATGAGTCTTCCTGACTCCAGGCCCACTGCACTACCTAGGTGCCTATAATAATACTTTAGAATTAAACAGCATTTCTGATGACAAGTTTGATGGCAGATCAAATGAGAAATTCAGGAGAGACAGTTGAGAAGAAGCTAGTTGACTAAAAGGACAAAGTGATTCAGAGAAGAATTAAACAGAATAGTTTTTTTGTTTGTTTGTTTGTTTTAATAATTGAGCTCATCTTCTGACTTTGTTAACTTTAGATGCAGGCTATCTAAGGAAGGGCTAACTGAGAAGAACCAAAAACACTCTTTTGCAGAGGAGAGGCTTTCTAACCATAACATCCCTAATGGATGTGGAATAGTTGACCCTGCAGATAGGTAGATTATTAAAGAACAACTAGAACAGAGATGCCACACCTGGTACAGAGTAGCAGAAATACCCTGTAAAGGAGTAGATGATGAGGATAAATGAATAACTATATTTAATCCAGGGAGGAATATGCACAACAGAAACAAATATGACAATAGTCATTAAAATACAAACTCAGCAGCTTTGCCATAGTGGAACCAAGAATGACTCCATCTATGCGTGTACATGTATACTTGTTTCCTATAAAAATATCCTCCTAAGCAGCTATCCTGGTATATACAACAAGTAATTTCTTTGCAGGCACACTCTTCCTACTGATTAGCTGTGTGTTTGTGGGATGTTGAGCTTTAGGTTTACTTGCAGGGGAAGTAAACATTCTATAGTTATTATTTTTTATTAAATATTTTGTTGGGTTCTCTGGCCAATTAGAATAAAAGTAAACAGTGGAAATTCATGAGTTATAGGCAAGAGGCTTTCACTGGGGAAAGTATACTAATCATGTACTTTTAAGTGTAATCTGAATTATTAACATTTTGTTCATCACTTTTTTAGTTCTGGTCAATGGATAACACAATAAACCAAATTTATTTAAAAATCCAGATTTATAGTGTTTACAAATTTCCAAGGTGTAACTATTTGCACTGAAAATTTGACAATTGGTTCTCTCTGGATTCTGAGGTAGTTGACTCAAAAATTCCCCTGGTTATAGGTAGAAAATGTTCTGAACCCGAAAGGGTACAAAGAACATGGAGCACTGACCTAAAGATACATCGGTGATGATAACAGCATGAAGTACACTGGCTTTCTCAAAATCTTACACATGTGGGTGAGAAAGTAAATTCAAAGATATTAGGGACAGTGAGTATATGAATGAAAAGTGAATTATGGTCTGTCACCAGAAGACATGATAGTTTGATAGTGATGATAAGATGAAAATCACAGAAACATAATGTCAGGGATCCTTTAGTACACAGAGACCTCCATGGAAGTTAAACCATGATTTTGTGTAGCCCTGAGGAAATGTGGAAACACCCCATGGAACTTAAGTATATACCAGTCATCACTATTAAGACCCCAGGTAAACTACCAGACCTCTACAGTTTCCAGAAGTGCTAGCCCCTGACCCCCTCAGTGCAGCACCAGACAGAATGATCGACCCATGGACCTTTTGGAGACATCAGTGTAGTATCATGTAAACAATCAGGACCTGCAGCCACTGGTACAAGAAGCTTGAGAAAATACTCCTTTTGTCCTTGGAGCAGAGCTCAAATTTAAAAGAAAGAAAAAATCCTGTTCCGTTCTATGTCTCCTTCACTCCCCTCCCTAAAAAAGATAAGCAAAAACAACAGAAAAATAATCCCAATAGAAAGTTATGGTGACAGGGAAAACCATGACACAAATTCAGAAGAGGTCAATAATAACAAAATGCCTATGGGCAAAACTACAAAAAAGAAAATGAAGAAGAAGAAGAAGAAGAAGAAGAAGAAGAAGAAGAAGAAGAAGAAGAAGAAGGAAGAAGAAAAAGAAAGAAGAAGAAGAAGACTGGTGAAAAATTGGGAAAAGAAATGAGAATGATTAAAGAAAATAATGGAATTAAAAGTCAACAGCTTGGAAAATTTCTTAAAAATAGAATTGGTCAAATGGAAAAGGAGAAACAAAAATCTATTTATGAATACAACTCCTTAAAGAGTAAATTGGCCAAATGGAAAAGAAAGTATAAAAACTAAGAAAAACAATACCTTAAAATTTAGGATTGGGCAAGTGAGCTAATAACTCTAAGACATCACGAATCAACTGCACAAATTCAAAAGAATGAAAAAAATGGAAGAGAATGTAAACTACTTCATAGGAAAAACAACTGACTTGGAAAATAGATCCAGAAGAGACAATATCAGACTACATGAAAGCCATAATCAAAAGGAGAACCTGGACAGCATCTTTCAAGAAAATATAAAGGAAAACTGTTCTGAATAGGTCAAACAACAAATAACTGAAACAATTTGTAATTTCATTCAAGAAAATGACAATAATGAGACAACATACCAAAACCTAGGGAATGCAGCCAAAGCAGTTCAATTTTATGTCTCTAAATAACTACATAAATAAAATGGAGAAAGAGGAGGTAAATGAATAAAAAGAACAAATTAAAAACCCCCAATTAAATACCAAATTACGAATTTTGAAACTCAAAGGAGAGATTAATAAAATAGTAACTAAGAAAACTATTGAATCAATAAACAAAACTGAAAGTTGGTTTTGTAAAAGAAAAACTAACAAAATAGATAAACCTTTGCTTAATTTGATGAGAAAAAGGAAAGAAAAAAAAATCACCAGCATCAAAAATGAAAAGGAAAAACTTACCACTAATGAAAAACAAATTAAAGCAATAATTAGGAGATATTTTGCCGAACTCTATGGCAGCAAGTCTGACAATCTAACCAAAATGGATGAATATTTACAAAAATATAAACTACCCAGATTAACAGAAGAGGAAATAAAATATTTAAATAGTCCCATTTTAGAAAAATAAATTGAACAAGTCATCAATGAACTCTCTAAGGAAAACTCTCCAGGGCTAAATGGATTCACAAATAAATCCTACCAAACATTTAAAGAACGATGGATTACAATATTATGTAAATTATTTGGAAGAGTAGATAAAGAAGGAGTACTCCAAATTCCTTCTGTGACACAAATATGGCACTGATACTTAAACCAAGAAGGACCAAGACAATAAAAGAAAATTACAGACCAATTGCCCTAATGAACATTTATACAAAAATTTTAGATAAAATATTAGCAAAGAGATTACAGCAATTTATCAGCATGATAATATACAATAACCAAGTGGGATTTATACCAGGAATGCAGAACTGGTTCAATATCAGGAAAACTCTTACCATAATTGACCGTATCAATTACAAAACTAACAAATCATATGATAAATTCTCAATATGTTTTTGACAAAATAAATTTCATTCCTATGAAAAACACTAAAGAACAGGGTGATAAAGGGAGCTTTCATTAAAACAATAAGCAGTATCTATCTAAAACCTACAGCAAGCATTATTCACAATGGAGAGAAGGTGGACACATTCCTAATAAGATAAGAGGTGAAACAAGGGTGCCCATTATCACCACTATTGTTCAACATGCCCTAGAAATGTTGGCTTTATCAATAAGAAAAGAAAAAGAAATTAAAGGAATTAGAATAGTCAATAAAGGAAATAAAACTATCATTCTTTGTAGATGATATTATGATATGCTTAGAGAATCCTAGAAAAGCATCCAAAAATCTAATAGAAACAATTCACAGCTTTAGCAAAGTTTCAGGATATAAAATAAACCCACACAAATCATCAGCATTTCTATGTATTACTAACAAAGCCCATCAGAAAGAGATAGAAAGAGAAATTCCATTTAAAATTACTGTAAACAAAATAAAACACTTGGGAGTCTACCTGCCAAGACAAACCCAAAAACTATATGAACACAATTATAAAATACTTCTCATGCAAATAAATTCAGATCTAAACATTTGGAAAAATATAAATTGCTCATGACTAGGCCAAGCTAATATAATAAAAATGACAATTCTGCCTAAATTGGTCTACTTGTTAAGTGCTATTCCAACCAAACTGCCAAAACATTATTTTATAGAACCAGAAAAAAATAATAACAAAATTAATCTGGAAGAACAAAAGGTCAAGAATATCAAGGTAATTAGTGAAAAAATTAAAAAGGATGGTGGCAGTACCAAACCTAAAACTATATTATAAAGCAGCAATCATCAAAAATCATTTGGTACAGGCTAAGAAATAGGGTGGTGGATCAGTGGAATAGATTAAATATACATGACACAATAAGCAAGGCTTATAATAATCTAGTATTTGATAAACACTCAAACTCCAGCTTCTGGAATAAGAACTCAGGATTTGACAAAAATTGCTGGGAAAACTGGAAAATAATATGTTAGAAACTTAGCATAAACCTAAATTTCACATCTCATTCCAAAATAAGGTCAAAACAGATACATGATTTGGGCATAAAGGATGATACAATAAACAAATTAGGAGAACAAGGGATAATTTACCTATCAGATATTTAGAAAAGGGAGGAATTTATGACCAAAGAAGAAATAGAGAACATTATTAAAGACAAAATGGGCAAATTTTATTATATTAAGTTAAAGAGTTTTTGCACAAATGAAACCAATAGAAACAAAATTAAAAGGAAAGTAAAAAGGTGGGAAAAAATCTTTACAGCCAGTATTTCTAAAATATGTGAAGAGCTTGTCAAATTTATAAGAATACAAGTCATTTCCCAATTGACAAATGGTCAAAGGATATGAACAGACACTTTTCAGATGATGAAATTAAAGCCATCTATAGTCATATGAAAAAGTGCTCTAAATAACTATTGATTAGATAAATGCAAATTAAAACAACTCTGAGGTACTACCTCATACCTCTCAGACTGACTAAGATGACATGAAAAAATGATGATAAATGTTGGAGAGTATGTGGGAAAACTGGGACATTAATGCATTTTTGGTAGAGTTGTGAAATGATTCAACCATTCTGGAGAGCAATCTGGAATTATGTCCAAAGGGCTAGAAAACTATGCATACCCTTTGACCCAGCAGTGCCATTACTGAGTTTGTATGCCAGCGAAATCATAAAGGAGGGAAAAGAACCCACATTTGCAACAATGTATGTACCAGCTCTTTTTGTGGTAGCAAAGAATTGGAAAAGTAATGGATGCCCATCATTTGGGGAATAGCTGAACAAGTTGTGGTACATGAAGGTAATAGGATATTATTGTTCTATAAAAAATGATGAGCAACCTGATTATAAAAAGGCCTGGAAAGATTTACACGAACTGATGCTGAGTTAAACAAGCAAAATCAGGAATATATTGTCCACAATAACACAAGAATGTGCAATGATTAACTATGAAAGGCTTGGTTCTTCTCAGTAGGTCAGTGATCCAAAGAAACCAGGGAAAGAACTAAGGAGACTGAATATAAACCAACACCTGCTATGTTTACTTCTTTTTCTGCTTTTTTTAAAATCTGTCCTATGTCTTTTGCTGTTTGCTCTGATTTTTCTTTCCCAACTTAATCCATAAAACAATGTGTATTAAAAATAAACTTTTTAAAGAAGGAAAACTTTTCTGATATCTTGGAACCAGAGGGCAAAATAGACATTGAAAGAATCTAACAGGAAAAAAGATCCCAAGATGAAAATTCCAAGGAACATTATAACCAAATTTCATAAAGGTCAGGTCAAAGGAAAAAAAGTATTACAAGTTCCTAGAAAGAAGCAATTCAAATATTGGGGAGTTATAATCAGGATGGCACAGGATTTGGCAGTTGCAATATTAAAAGATCTAAATCATGAACCATGATACTCCAGAAGCAAAGGAGCTAGGACAACCAAGAACCATTTAACCAATAAAATTAAGCACAATACATAAAGGAGAAAAATGGTCATTCAATGACATAGAAGGATTTTGGATTTTCATATGGAAAACACTAGAATTGAAAAAAATTTGATTTCCAATATCAAAATCCCAGTTTAAAGTGGAAAAGAAACAATTCAATAGAGCTAAATTGTGTACTTATATTCATGAGAAGATGATACTAGTAATTCTTAAAAATTTTATCACTAATAGTTCAGCTAGAAGGAATATACATAGACAGAGGATATGGGTATAAGATGAATTTGAGGAAATGACTTAAAAATTTAAAGAATGAAAAAAGGAATACCTGGGTGCAAAAGTAATGAAGAAGTAAAATGGTGTAAAGTATTTCACATGAAGAGGCACAAAAGACCCATAATAAAGGAGGGGAAAATGGAAGGATTGGCAAAGAGCATTGATTGAACCTTATTTTCACCAGTCAGTACTCAAAGAGGGAGTTTTATACATGATCAGTTAAATATAGAAATCTATCTTGCCTGACAGTAAAATAGGAGGAGAAGAGATTAAGTAAAAGTTAGGAGTATGGGGAACTGACAGAAGGGAGGGAAAATCAGAGGAGATGGTACACAAATGCAAAATACTAGTGAATAAAGGAAGGGTGAAAGGAGAGAAAAAAACAGAGGGAAGAATAGAATGGAGTAAAATACATAGGTAGTAATCATAATTGTGAATATGAACGGAATGAACTCTCCCATAAAATGGAAATAGATAGCAGAGGGGATAAAAAAAAAAGCTAGAATTTTACAATAGGCTGTTATTAAGAATCACACAGAGACACACAGCATAAAGGTAAGGATGATGAAGTAGAATTTATTATGTTTCAGCTGAAGTAAAAAAAAAACAAGCAGAGGTAGCAATCTTGATCTTAGACAAAATAAAAACAAAATTAGGCCTAATTAAAAGAGATGAGGAAGGAAATTACTTCTTCCAAAAGGTACCAAAGACAAAGAAATAATATCAATACTAAATACCTGTACACCTATTTTAACTGTGAATGTGAATGGAATGAATTCTCCCATAAAGCGGAAGCGGATAGCAGACTGGATTAAAAACCAGAATCCAACAATATGTTGTATACAAGAAACACATCTAAAACATGGAGATACATACAGGGTGAATGTAAAAGGCTGGAGCAGAATCTATTATGCTTCAGGTGAACAAAAAAAAGCAGGGGTAGCAATCCTGATCTCAGAACAAGTAAAAGCAAAGATAGATCGAATTAAAAGAGACAAAGAAGGAAATTATATCTTCCTAAAGGGTACCATAGACAATGAAGCAATATCAATACTAAACATATATGCACCAAGTGGTATAGCATGGAAATTCCTAGAGGAAAAGTTCAGAGAGATGCAAGAAGAAATAGACAGCAAAACTATAATGGTGGAGGATCTCAACCTCCCTCTCTCAGAACTTGATAAATCAAACCACAAAATAAATAAGAAAGAAGTTAAGGAGGTAAACAAAATGTTAGAAAAGTTAGGTATGATAGCTTTTTGGAGAAAATTAAATGGAGACAGAAAGGAGTTTACTTTTTTCTCAGCAGTCCATGGAAGTTATACAAAAATTGACCATGTGTTAGGACACAAAAACCTCAAAATCAAATGCAGGAAGGCAGAAATAATAAATGTATTTTTTTCACATCATGACAGAATAAAAATCACATGCAATATAAGGCCAGGAGGAAATAGACCAAAAACCAATTGGAAACTAAATAATTTTATCCTAAAGAATGAATGGGTGAAACAGCAAATTACAGATACAATTACTAATTTCATCCAAGAGAATGACAATAATGAGACAACATACCAAAATTTGTGGGATACAGCCAAAGCAGTAATAAGGGGAAATTTTATATCTCTAGATGCTTATTTGCATAAAATAGAGACAGAGAAAATCAATGAATTGGGCTTGCAACTAAAAAAGCTAGAGAAAGAACAAATTAAAAACCCCCAATCAAATACCAAACTTGAAATCCTAAAAATAAAAGGAGAGATTAGTAAAATTGAAAGTAAATTAACTATTGAATTAATAAATAAAACTAAAAGTTGGTTTTATGAAAAAACCAACAAAATAGATAAACCGCTAGTTAATTTGATTAGAAAAGGAAAGAGGAAAATCAAATTGTTAGTCTCAAAAATGAAAAGGGAGAACTTTCCACCCGTGAAGAGGAAATTAGAGCAATAATCAGGAGTTACTTTGTCCAACTTTATGCCAATAAATTTGATAACCTAAGCGAAATGGAAGAATATCTACAAAAATATAGATTTCCCGGGGGCAGCTAGGTGGTGCAGTGGATAGAGCACCAGCCCTGAAGTCAGGAGGACCTGAGTTCAAATCTGGTCTCAGACACTTAACATTCCCTAGCTGTGTGACCCTGGGCAAGTCACTTAACCCCAATTGCCTCAGCAAAAAGCAAAAAAAAAATATATATAGATTTCCCAGATTAACAGAAGAGGAAATAAATTACTTAAATAGTCCCATTTTAGAAAAAGAAATAGAACACATCATTAATTAACTCCCTAAGAAAAAATCCCCAGGACCAGATGGATTTACATGTGAATTCTACCAAACATTTAAAGAACAATTAACTCCAATATTATATAAACTACATGAAAAAATAGGGAATGAAGGACTCCTACCAAACTCCTTTTATGATACAGACATGGTACTGATACCTAAACCAGGTAAAACAAAAGCAGAGAAAGAAAATCATAGACCAATCTCCCTAATGAATATTGATGCAAAAATCTTAAATAAAATATTAGCAAAGAGATTACAGAAAATCATCCCCAGAATAATACATCATGACCAAGTAGGATTTATACCAGGAATGCAGGGATGGTTCAATATTGGGAAAACTATTAACATAATTGACTATATCAATAACCAAATTAACAAAAAACATATGATAATCTCAATAGATGCAGAAAAAGCATTTGATAAAATCCAACATCCATTCCTATTAAAAACACTAGAGAGTATAGGAATTAATGGACTTTTCCTTAAAATAGTCAGTAGCATTTATTTAAAACCATCAGCTAGCATCATATGTAATGGTGATAAACTGGAACCATTCCCAATAAGATCAGGGGTGAAACAAGGTTGCCCACTATCACCATTACTATTCAATATTGTATTAGAAATGCTAGCCTTGGCAATAAGACAAGAAAAAGAGATTAAAGGAATTAGAGTAGGTCATGAGGAAACCAAATTATCACTCTTTGCAGATGATATGATGGTCTACTTAGAGAACCCTAGAGAATCAACTAAAAAACTATTAGAATTAATCCACAACTTTAGCAAAGTTGCAGGATACAAAATAAATCCACATAAATCATCAGCATTTTTATACATCACCAACAAAATGCAACAGCAAGAGATACAAAGAGAAATTCCATTCAAAATAACTATCGATAGTATAAAATATTTGGGAATATATCTGCCAAAGGAAAGTCAGGATCTATATGAGCAAAACTACAAAACACTCTCCACACAAATAAAGTCAGATCTAAACAATTGGAAAAACATCAATTGCTCTTGGATAGGTCGAGCGAATATAATAAAGATGAAAATACTACCTAAACTAATCTATTTATTTAGTGCTATACCAATCAAACTCCCAAGAAATTATTTAACTGACCTAGAAAAAATAACAACAAAATTCATCTGGAAAAACAAAAGGTCAAGAATTTCAAGGGAATTAATGAAAAAAAATGCAAATGAGGGTGGCCTAGCTGTACCAGATCTAAAACTATATTATAAAGCAGTGGTCACCAAAACCATTTGATACTGGCTAAGAAATAGAGTAGTGGATCAGTGGAATACGTTAGGTTCACAGGACAAAATACTCAATGACAATAGTAATCTAGTGTTTGATAAACCCAAAGACTCCAGTTTTGGGGATAAAAACTCACTATTTGACAAAAACTGCTGGGATAATTGGAAACTAGTATGGAAAAAATTAGGCATTGACCCACACCTAACACCATATACCAAGATAAGGTCAAAATGGATTCATGATCTAGGCATAAAGAATGATATTATAAACAAATTAGAACAATGTAGGATGGTTTACCTCTCAGACCTGTGGAGGGGGAAGGAATTTGTGACCAAAGAAGAACTAGAGGTCATCATTAATCACAAAATAGATAAGTTTGACTATATCAAGTTGAAAAGTTTTTGTACAAACAAAATGAATGCAGATAAGATTAGAAGGGTAGCAGTAAACTGGAAAAATATTTTTACATCCAAAGGTTCTGATAAAGGCCTCACTTCTAAAATATATAGAGAATTGACTCAAACATATAAGAATTCAAGGCAATCTTTAATTGATAAATGGTCAAAAGATATGAACAGACAATTTTCAGACAAAGAAAGTGAAACTATTTCCAGTCACATGAAAAGGTGCTCCAAATCACTATTGATCAGAGAAATGCTAATTAAGACAACTCTGAGATACCACTACACACCTGTCAGATTGGCTAAAATGACAGGAAATGATAATGATAACTGTTGGAGGGGATGTGGGAAAACTGGGACACTGATACATTGTTGGTCGAACTGTGAACGGATCCAACCATTCTGGAGAGCAGTTTGGAACTATGTTCAAAAAGTTATCAAACTGTGCATACCATTTGATCCAGCAGTGTTTCTCCTGGGCCTATATCCCAAAGAGATTTTAAAAGAGGGAAAGGGACCCACATGTGCAAATATGTTTGTGACAGCCCTTCTTGTAGTGGCAAGAAACTGGAAATTGAAAGGATGTCCATCAATTGAAGAATGGCTGAATAAATTATGGTATATGAATGTTATGGAATATTATTGTTCTGTAAGAAACAACCACCAGGATGATTTTAGAGAGGCCTGGAGAGACTTGCATGAACTGATGCTGAGTGAAATCAGCAGAACCAGGAGAACATTATACACAGCAACAAGACTATATGATCAATTCTGATGGACATGGTTCTCTTCAACAATGATGTGATTCAAACCAGTTCCAATTGTTCAGCGATGAAGATAGTCATATACATCCAGAGAGAGATCTGTGGGAACTGAGTGTGGACCACAACATAGCATTTTAACGCTTTCTGTGAATATTTCCATGCATTTTGTTTTCTTTCTTAGGTTGTTTTTTTTTTCCTTCTCTCTTTCTAGATCTGATGTTTCTTGTCCAGTAAGATAACTGTATAGATCTGTATACATATATTGGATTTGTCATAAAATAAATAAATAAATAACTGTACACCAAGTTGTATAACATACAAATTATATTATTTATTTATTTTCTTTATTAAAGCTTTTTATTTTCAAGACATATGCATCGATAATTTTTGAACATTGACCATTGTAAAACTTTGTATTCCAAATTTCCCACCTCCTTCCCTAGATAACAAGTAATCTAATTTATGTTAAACATGTTAAAAATACATTAAATCTAATATGTGTATACATATCTATATAATTATCTTGCTGCTCAAGAAAAAGCAGATCAGAAAGGGAAAAAAAATAAGAAAGAAAACAAAATGCAACCAAACAACAACAAAAAGTGAAAATGCTATGTTGTGATCTACACTCAGTTCCCATGGTCCTCTCTCTGGGTATAGATGGCTCTCTTCATCCTAAGATCATTGGAACTGGCCTCAATCATTTCATTTTTGAAAATATCCACATCCATTAGAATTGTTCATCATCTAATCTTGTTGTTGCCATGTACAATTATCTCCTGGTTCTGCTCATTTCACAGCATCAGTTCATGTAAGTCTCCAGATCTCTCTGAAATCATCCTTCTGATCATTTCTTATAGAACAATAAAATTCCATAACATTCATATACCATAACTTATCCAGCTATTCTCCAACTGATGGGCATCCAGTCAGTTTCCAGTATCTTGCTTCTACAAAAAAGACTGCCACAAACATTTTTGCACATGCGGGTCCCTTTTCCTCCTTTATGATCCCTTTGGGATATAAGCCCAGTGGAAACACTAGCTTCCAGATTCTTAAAGAAGTAGTTAAGTAACAGAAAGAAACAGACAGCAACATTATATTACTGGGGGACCTCACCTGTCTCCTTCAACTATCCCCTTTCAGTTCTTGATAAATTCAACCAAAAAATAAACAAGAAAGAAACTAAAAAGATAAATAGAGTATTAGACATCATAAGCAAAGCAGAGGAACAATGAATATTCTACCTGTCAGATTTATAGGAAGGGGGGAAATTCATGACCAAATGAACATTATGAAATATAAAATAACTAATTTTGATTATATTAGATTAAAAGGCCTTTGTACAAACAAAACCAATGCTACCAACATTATTAGAAGGAAAGCAGAAAGCTGAGAGACAATATTTACAACAAGTTTCTCTGATAAAGGTCTCATTTCTCAAATATAGAAAGAACTGATTCAAACTTATAAGAATACATACAAGTTGTTCCTCATTTGATAAGTGGTCAAAGGATATGACTAGACAATTTTCAGATAGGCATGTGAAGAAGATTAAGAAGTGAAAATAAAAACAATTCTGAGGTACCACATCACAACTATCATACTAGCCAATATGAAAAAAGAAAGAAAGAAAGAAAGAAAGAAAGAAAGAAAGAAAGAAAGAAA